>JBBBDQ010000266.1:430000-1030000 GCA_037127315.1 Ascarosepion bandense
TTTCTCATAACCCCCTGCAAAACAGTGGCAGTAAAATGCATTGCTCGGGGCAGTATGATTATAAAAAGAATGAATAAATAATTTGATTTTAGTATAATATTGTTCAGTTTTGAATATATGGCTATCAGCTCCAAATGACTGATTCATTTTCTACAGCTTGTCAACATTTTGCAAGTTATTTCTGGCCAGAAAATATTTTAGATTGTAAGAATATTTTTTGAGGGAAGAGAATAATGGTTTAGTGACTCAAGTCTTACTAATTAACCCATGGCTGGGGGAGATGAGAGGGATTTGTACCTTTCCCAAGGGTATTTGCGTATAACTGAATATAAAAATCCCTACTAGAATCAAAACACTGTTCTCCAATTCACAATTCTAAGCCATTATCCATTAAACTACTTATGCATTCAAGCTTACAGCACCTCATATTTACAAGCAGTCTCTCATCTAGTCTCAATTTTGCTTAACTTCAGTAATTATTTAGGAATCAGTTTTAATGTGACGTAGCCATAAGCCTATCATCTCCAAAGAAATGTAAAGAAATATTTAGAAAGAGTTATAATAGAATTACAAATTTTGCACGTATACAAATCTTGCACATATACAAATCTACCATCCGCCTGTGCATTTAATATTGCTGCCATATATGGTTGGGTGCTCCTGCTATCCGCCTCAGTGTCCTCGACCAAATCCAACAAAGAATCTGCAATGTGATCAATCCTGACTTGGCAGCTAGGATACAGTTGCTTTCTCACCAACACAGTGTGACTTCCCTGTGTCTCTTTTACAAATACTTTCATGGTTTCTGCTCCATATATGAACATATACGAATTTACTCGAGCCACAAGATTAGCAACTAGGTCCCACCTTTTTACTGTGAAACCAATAAATTGTAAATGCAAATTCAACTCCATCAGCTTATTTTCTCGCACTTCCTGCCAGTGGAATTCCCTTACATTTACTTGCTTTCCCAACAGCTATAATCTCCAAGAATTTAAATGTAAAGTCAATAATCATCTTCTGTCTCACTAACTTACATCCTCTCTCTCATGCTTTTTTCTTCGTCCAACCGAATCTCATTGGTATTCTCTTCCTTCTCATAGTCTCTTCCTGACACCCCCTGCAACCTCTCACTCCTTCTCATAACATTCCTCCTTTGTAACTCCCTGCACAACAGTGGCAGTAAAATGCCTTGCTTGGGGCAACACGATTATAGAAAAAAAAATACTACAGAACTAAATTATAAGGATTTCATTTTGAACTCTTTTTAAAGTTCAAAATCAATCAATGTGGTATTTTTTATTGTTTGTTACATTAAGACCTACTTATTTGACAGATTCAGTGCCAGATGATATTGATTAAAATTTTCATTGCTTTGCTACTGCTAAACTATATTAATCCCATAATTTCCCCTTTTTTTAATGTTTGACTTTCTACTGTGGCTAATACCTGATTTTCATTGATGTTCTTTAGTCTCCGTAAATCCACATTATTTTTTATTGATCTGCATTTATCAAAGAAAATGTTGGTGTTGAATGTGTTAAATGCTGCCTTTTCCAACCTCAATTCCATGACAAATCACTTTCTATTTATATACTTTATAATTAAATTATTTATAAATGATAGTTATTATGGTTTTTAATTATTATTATTATCATTACTCATGTGACGTTAGTGCTGATGGAAAAGAGTGCAGACAGATCAAGAGATACTGCTCGCTAATTAGCAGTTAATATACATCAAGATATTTCTCTCTTGGGCAGTTTTCTTTTGTTAATTTATACTTAACTAAAATACTTTTAAGTCAGTTGCCCAAAATGAATAAAAATTGCTTTTTTCTTTAAGTTATAACAGTTTAATGGTGCTAATAAAAACTGCACTACAATGTCCTTTTTTAGCTGCTTTAAGGTAATAAATACATACATACAGAAATTAGATCAGTATTATATTGATACTTATTCAAGGAAGTTCAAGGTGTTATTTACGCACATTGTTCAACTTCACAAGAACCAAAATAAGTTATTTAAGGTTGCCATATGGATATATGTTTCCAATGAATTTTGAGCCATTTTTTTTTTTTTCAAATATTTTCTGCTATCAGTGGTGAGAGATATTTTTTTTATTCAAATATCTCTCTTTCAGAATGCTGATTTGTACCTATGAACCTACTTCTCAGGTGAATAATGCTTCCTTAATTTCTATTAAACAAATTTATAAAACAGTCACAAATCATCTCACTACCTATGGATCGATAAAATGGTTCATACTTGCTTCTATAGCAACGGTGTGTATAATACTGACTATTTTTTGACAAACAGACTTTAAGAAAATTTTTTTTTCTGTACTGTCCATGTTAATTTGTAATAAAAATGATCCCTGTGGAGGGCTCAATGTAAATAGTATTATCTATTTACAGAGCCAAATATGTATATTATATCAAACAATTTTGAATTCTAAATTAGTTGAAATTCTCGCTTCTTCAGCAACGATCAAAAACAAAAATTTATTAATTCGAATATGATACAAAAAATCACATACCAGATAATATTTATGAGTGGCTGAAGGAAAGACATTTGTGTTTGAACATTGATTTTCTTACAGATTGATATATCCGTTGAACCTTGAATCTGTCATGCCTTGAGAACCTATAAGGATTTAAACTTAACCCAGACCTCAAGTAAACCTAATACATATGATCATTAAATATGCTGTAAAAAACGTTTGTTTCCCTGTACTGATCCAGTAATTACCTTACTTCTCATACAAGAGCCAGATCAGGCTGAAAATGAAGTATCGCTGCTATTTATTCCTTAGCTTTACCAGTTCTGACCTTTACAATTAAGACCCACCATGTCACACACACTATAGTAAACTTTATTTCATTAATGAAATGTGAGTTCACTCAAGCAACTTCTTCTCACAAACTACCATCCGCCTGTGCATTGAATACTGCTGCCACATCTGGTCGGGTGCCCCTGCTGTTCTCCTGGTGGTTCTTGACAAAATACAACAAAGAGTCTGTAATATGATTGATACCAACTTGGCAGACCGGCTGCAGTCACTCTCTCACCGGCATGACGTGGCTTCCCTGTGCCTCTTCTATAAATACTTTCAGGGCTTCTGCTCCAATGAACTTAGATCACTGGTGCCTCCTAGGTACGTATTTGCACGAGATACTAGATTAGCAACTAGGTCCCACCCTTTTACAGTGAATCCAATAAAATGTAACTGCAATTTCTATTCCAACAGCTTCTTTTCTTGCACTTCCCACCTGTGGAATTCCCTTCTACATGCTTGCTTCCCCGACAGCAACAATCTCCAGGAGTTTAAATGTAAGGTCAATAGGCACCTCTGAACACACTAACTCGCTTCCATTCTCTCAAACACTCTTCCCACCTTCCCAACCCTCATCCTCGCTATCCTTACCTGTCTATCACCCTCCTTCTGACATTTCCTATATTTAACCACTCTTTCTCATCACCTTCCCCTATGTAACCCCTTGCGCAATAGTGGTAGTGGAATGCCTTGCTTGGGGGGAAATGATTAAAAAGTCTTTTTTTTTTTTTTTAATCATATCACCCCAAGCAAGGCAATAACGCCACTGATGTGCAGGGGGCTACGTAAGAGTAAAAAGATTGGAAAAGAAAAGCCATAAACCGCATCCTAAACAGGAAACAAGGATGAGCCTCTTCACCTGTTCAATAGACGTGAGTGGAGTGTGAACCGGGCAGTAGCTTAGTCTATCTACTCCAATTGAAAAAAAAATAAAGAAAAGAGTGAAAAGATTGGAAAAGAGAAAACCGGAAACCACATCCTAAACAGGAAACAAGGGATAAGCCTCTTCACCTGTTCAACAGATGTGGGTGGAGTATGAACCGGGCGATAGCCCAGTCCATCCACTCCTTTTTGCTTGAAATTAATAAAGTTTGTTTAAATAATTTCTTTTTGCCTGAACCAGAGATAATGAAATCAAGCAGGTACAGAAATTTAAATACCTGGAAAGTGTTCTAACAGAGGACAGAAAGTGTGACACTGAGATTTGACAGTGTATTGGCGCTACCAAGGATGCATTCCAAAGGCTGAGTAGAATATTGAGAGAGTAAATACTGGATACTCTCTTCAAGTATGAAGAAGAGCCTCAAAGCAACAGAAATGTGGTTCTACAGAAGTATACTGAGGATACTATAAAGCTGAACATGTGAGCATCGACAAGGTTTTGGAGTAGATGAAAATGAAAAGGAAACTTAAACTTAGCATTTGGAAGAGTCAGCTGAGGTTTCTCGGACATGTAATGAGGAAGGAGGACTTAGAAATTTTAATACTCACAGGACAGCTATAGGGAAAGAGAGACAGAAGAAAGCAGCATGAGACATACTTGATAGGCTTGAGCAGGTAGATGGCAGAACAGGGTTTGCGGGTGATATCAAGAGGAGAACTGTTAAGAATGACAAAGGTTAAGTGGATGTCTATGATCGCCTACATTCTGAAAGGACATGGCACATAAAGAAGAATGTTTATATATATATATATATATATATATATATTGTTTAATTACTTCGTTTTTGGTCATAATAAAATTAGACCAGTACACATTTGTATAAAAAAATGTTCAATCCAATTATATTGTAGAACTTTTGATCATACTTCATTTGTAAACAAATTGTTACATGACATAGGTTTCTACCATGAGTGGTGTCTTTAGGTGATTTGCAATAACTGATTTAACCGTGTTTTTTTAAAACGCACACATAACTTGGATTTTTTGGAATGTACACATAACAGGAAATTTTTGAATGCGCAACTTTTTAAATTACAAGAAATTATGTTTTTATCCATGGTTGCATGAACCTAATAGGTATTTTTTGATATGGTTACACTTAGTCATAATTTCTGTTCTTTCACTCAATAAATTATGACTAAGTGTAACCATACCAAAAAATACCTATAAAGTTCATACAACTATGGATGAAAACATTATAATTTCTTGTAATTTCAAAAATTGCACGTTCCAAAAAAATCAGTTACGTGAGCGTTCTTAAAAAAAATGGTAAAATCAGTTATTGCAAATCGCTTGAAGACACCACTCATGGTAGAAGCCTAGGTTGTGTAATAACTCATTTACAAATGAAGAATATATATATATATATATATATATATATATATATATATATAGTGATAAAAATGTAGTTTTAAAGTATGCTATATTTATAGGTAAAAGTGCACAATATCAGGGATAGAACATGTCAATAAAAATATAAAAGTGAACACTGAGGTCAACACCAAGAGGCAACAGTCTGCTTCATGCCTGTCCACTTGCGTGCACACACACACACACTGTGTGTGTGATTCAAAAGATTTTAAGACTTTGATAGAAGTACCTTTTGTAATAAATTAATATATTGACATTTTTTAATTACCTGGGAAGGTTTCTAGAATGTGTTGACAAGTATTGGGAACAGGTGGAGACTAAAATTATATCAGTTTTGTTTTTCATTGCAAAAAAATCAACCTGACATTATAATTATTATATAAAAGGTAATACCATAGAAGTTTTAACTTTTTTTTAATCAATATATAACTATAACTGTCTTGTAGATGTGTATGTATGTCAGTGATTAACTGTATGTATGTATATTCATAAGATGAAGGCCGAGGTTAGCTTTGAAAAACACCCTTACAGTTAATCAGTATTGAAGTAATAAACAAGTCATAGGTGAATTCATTGGCAAATCAATAAGTCTGTTGTCTAAAGTTTAGAAGACTTTTATTTTATGCAATAAATATTTTTCAACATGATCTTCTTCATTTCCAGTGCACATCTATTGAACAGATGTAAAGGCTCATCCCTTGTTCCTTGTTTTGGATGTGGTTTCCGGCTTTCTCTTTTCCAATCTTTTCACTTTTCTTTTTTGTTTATTTTTTTCAATTGGAGTAGATAGACTGAACTATCGCCCAGTTCACGCTCCACCCATGTCTATTGAACAGGTGTAAAGGCTCATCCCTTGTTCCCTGTTTAGGTTGTGGTTTCCGGTTTTTTCTTTTCCAATCTTTTCACTTTTCTTTTTTTGCTTATTTTTTTTTTCAATTGGAGTAGATAGACTGAACTATCGTCTGCTTCACACTCCATCCACGTCTATTGAACAGGTGGAGAGGCTCATCCCTTGTTCCCTGTTTAGGGCGTGGTTTCCGGCTTTCTCTTTTCCAATCTATTCACTCTTATGTAACCCCCTGCACACCAGTGACCTTACCGCCTTGCTCGGGGTGATAAAAAAAAAAAAACTTAATACAGTGTTGAATATTAATCACATAGATTGAACTCTGTATAAGATGCATAAGAAATTTCTATGTATCAGACTAATAGTGATAAAATAGAAAAAAAATCTTTTACATTTGGGATTTAGTCCTTTGAAAAGACATCTTCAGGCTAATAATGTTTTTATTGATGGAATCTTATAAGTAGGAAGGATGAAATATAACAAATGTTAGTTACAATTCTATATTAATAAATGCTGGAGATTCAAGAATGTTAAGCTTTTAATTTAAATGTTTAGTGTTCAATATATCTAGACGCCTGATGTTACCAAGTTCAATCGGCTTTCTATTTTTATTTTTGTCCCTATTGTTTTGAACATTACACAGTGAAAATTTCAAATAACAAAAAATAGTTTTAATTACTAACTTCTTTAAGGCTAGAGACTTAAATAATTCATGTTCTCTGATTATGAACACACACACACAATATTCCTTTCTTTGGTAGGTGTGGGTAGGCATCATTTATGAAAACACAATATCACTTTTTTTACCTGAATTTGTGCACACACATACACGCACTTCTGCTATCATTAGTACATTAGAGACACATGCATATGCAAACCTTTTTAAAGATGTATCCATGTTATGAATGTATTGTACACACTATATAGTATTTTATTGCTTCCTATTTTTACAACTTTGCACACATGATCACACATCAAAATATACACAGAAGAATCCCTCTCTTTTTAGTTTTTGACAACTCTTTCACTAACTTTCTCTCTCTCTCTTTCTCGCTCCTCGAAAAATCAGCTGGTATAGATTTCCCCATCTGTGGTTACAAAATATCTTGATGTATGCAGACCAGAGACTGACAATATCTAGCAACCTTCAGAAAGAGAAAAAGACAGAAGTTTGCCTTTCTGGCTGGCTGTAAGTAAAAAAGAGACAGGATGTAGCCCTACCTACTGAAGAAAAGGAGCCAGTTTTACCTACCTACCTACCTACATATTTATCACATTTACCAACAACCACAACAGCCTGACAACTTAAGTTCAACCAGCCTAACTGCACTGTTCACAACAACTTTTAGTTCTTGTTGGTTGAATGTGTTTTGCAGCAAAAAACTCCTTTCGTTACTAGAGCAGCCGTCAGTCCGACAAACAAGGGGCTGGCATCTTTTACTCCATCACTTTTTCTTTTCCTTTTTTTTTTTTTACCCACCATGGATACCTGACTGAGATGTTTTAAAATTATTTTCATGAGGATAAAGTTGTAAAAAGCTGTTGAATTACAGAGGGAAAAAGAATATAAACACAATTTACAAAGAAAAAAAAGAGAAAAATACACATATTTACAAACACACAATATTTTTTAACTATTAAAAAAAAATTGCAATTTATTAAACTTGCTTCTATCCTGTCTATCAAAATTATATTTTGAATACACCGTGATAAAAACATTGGCTTAACAACAATAACAGAAATACAAAAAAATGAAGAATAAAATTTATTAGAAAGAAAAAAAGAAACACAAAAACCAGGAAGGAAGGTTTTGCAAAATTTCAACACAAAAAAAAACAAATTTTTTAAGGAAAAAAAAGAATATAAAAAACATTATACAATGGAGAAACGTTCTAAGCAGGTAGATGTTTTGATATTTAAAATTCTATTTTCTTACCTTTTATTTTTAATAATTTTCTCTAATCATCACTAATTATTGAACCCTTTCTAAAACATCTGAAATTATCACATTTGCATTCTTATAGCATAAAAACATTTACATTAAATTCCCTTGTAAATACTTCAGTTTGCCATCATTATTATTTGCATAATCATTTTTAGTTAAGAAATTATTAAAATAAAATATGAAATATTGATGATATTCAGGAATATGTGCAGATTTAAACTTTTTTAAGTTTCATTACTACTTTTTTAGTTCTTGTTGGTTGATTAATAATGGTTATAATCTTATTAAAAGATTATAATTGCTTTATTAGTATATAGTTAGAATGTATAAAAATTCTTATGATTTTTGTATAAACTAACAATATACTATTGAATATAATACTGAATTTAATCATTTTAATCTCGTTGTAGCTTTTCACTTTGCAATAATAAATTCCCAGACCATTATCACCATCAGTCTTTTAGAAAAGTCCTATAAATAAGTATACTGATAAATTTATCAGCTTTACTACTAATAGTATTTTATTATTAACCTTATACTACATAAAAATAGCATTCAATATAACTAATACCAATGAAAAGAGATCTGCATGCTCACTCTTAATGTTTAGTGGTTATTGTTGAAGACTACATAACAGCAAGTTTTCTCAAATATCTGGTACTTTTCTAAGTGTTTTTTATTATAGTATTTTTTATTTACATATTTGCATTTTCATATCAGATGTCTTGTTGTCATCAGTGAAGACTCGATGACAGCAAGTTTTCTCACGTCACCAGCACCTTTCTCAATTTCTTCACAGATCCAAGCAACTGTGTCATCTCAACTTTTCCTCAAATCTTTAATTATTCTTCTTCTTCTATTATTACTATAATTATTGTTGATGATAATGTTGAAAAATTAAAAGCTTAAATATCTCAACTTTGTCAGGTAGCTGAGAGAGGGTGACAGTCATACCACTTGTTATCAGAGTGCTTGGAATAATCTTAAGGAAAAAGGCTAGAAGAACTGAAAATCAAGGAAAGAGTTTGGACTATCTGGTTAGCAGACATTTCAAAAAACAGCCAAAATGCTAAGAAGTATATTGAAGTTTGCTGTCACTTGATCTCCAGTAGAAACCACTTTTTGCTACTGCTGTGAACACTCAGTGAATAAATGTAAAAATACTTTTAATCATGATCAAATGTAAAATAAAAAAGTTGTAAAAACTTTAGTTATACAATTATTAGATGCAGCAAAAGTATTTGTATTGTTGATTTTTATTAGTAGTACTCCTACAACAATCTAAATTATTCTTACTGTCTTTATCAATAGTCATTATTTCAAATTGTTTTAAACAGATACTGAAAAGTATTAGGGCCAAAGTATTCTATGTTGTCATTCAACTGTTATTATTACTATTATTTTTCAAGTTATTACTATAATCATTATTATTATAAAAAATAGTTGTCAGATTATTTCTTTTCTTTTATTTGTGTTCAGTTCACTGAAAGCTTTAAAAAATGTATGATTATCACATCATTTTTGTTGATATTAATGAAGAAATCAACAATAAAATCTCATTTTGCCAAGAGAGCATTTTTATATTTTTATTTTTGAACATTTTAACCATACATTTACTATGCATTCATTATTATTTACTATTTATAAATAAGTCTATAATTATGTTACTGACATCAATATAATCATTATGTTCATTCTGTGAGATAATGCAGCAGTTTGATTAAAAAGTAATTGAAAAAATCATATGCCTTGTTAAGGTAGGAAAAGTTATAGGATAATAAAGTTATAACTTCACCTTATGGGCAGAAAAATATTTTCAATTAAAACTGATAATATTTTTATTAAAATTAATATTTTAATTAATTTAATATATCTTAAAATAGAAACCATATTTAATACAAGTAATATTTTAATAAACAAGTTTATTAAAATGCTACTTTTATTATTATAAATTGAATTGATTTTATTACTATAAATTTTGTTATTGTAAATTAAATACATTTATTTTATAATGATATATTAGATAAATTAAAAATATTACTTTTCTTATTAAAATGTCTCCTTTAAATGAAAATCTTTATTTCCTCTACAACATTTTTTTCATACACAAAAGCTAAAGTTAGAATTTTCTTTTTATTATTTTTTCTATGACTTTCTTTTTACCTCTCCCTAATTAAACATTTTCATCAAATTACTGACACTATTATAACCTAAATCAATTAAAAACACAATACTTATTCTTGTGATCAGTTTATTTTTCTAATACTGTTTTCAAAGATATTATTAACATTTTTTTTGGTAGTTCATCTACCATAATTTCCAGTTTATTTCAGAATGATGGCTTTTTTAATATCAACAACAGTTCGGACCTTTGGAATTCGTCCCCAAAATGTCCCTTCTATTGCACCTGATATTTTAATTTTTAAATTATTATTTCTCACTTTGTTCCATTTTAAATCATGTTTTTCTTCCTATTATGATGATTGTATTGATAATATTGCATTTGTTATGACTAATGAAGATATAGCAATTATCTGATGTGACCCTTTTTAAGAGATTTGGTTTGTATAGAAGTCTTATAAATGATTAATTCAAATCCTTACAACAGGAGTTTATTCATTTATATAATGTATGTTATTCAGCAGTTCTGTGAGAGGAATTAATATGCTTTTATGTCCCATTAACAATCAATATGAGAAATATTGTTTATGGCAACCACTGTAAAAAGAATAATATATCTCTTGAAACTTTTGTATAGTGTGTTCCTTCAGAATGTTTGTGATCATAGTTCTCCTCAACTTTCTATCCTTTGTAGCACTTAGTAAATTCTTTCCTAACCCCTATTTTGCCATGTGTTCACACAAACTCATTGCCTTCATCTCTATCTTTGATTTCACTAGGAGTGTCAAATTCTCCAACCCATCTTTCCTCATTATGTGCCCAAGAAATTTCATTTGTATCTTTGATTCTGAGTATGTGTGCTTTTTTTTATTTCTGTTTTCCTTAAGACTTCCTCATTCATAGTATTTGCAGCATGATTCGAATCATTTTTTTAATATAAAACACCCAAAGATACCAAAAGGATTAAACCAGGGTAGCATAATCAGCTGACTTCCGAATTAATTATAAATATATAGTGCAAAGAATTTGTTACTTTAACTGAGCAGGTTCATGCAAACTTCAAAGATTCATGGGGACTTATCAGGGCTGGTGTGATTTTTTGTTTTTTCATTTTCAAAAAAAGCAAAAAAAAAAACCCAGGCCCAATGAGTGAAGACATGGTGTTCTCACAAAACTTCGAAGTCGGAATAAACCTGCTCAGTTAAAGTAACAAATTCTTTGCACTAAAACTATCAACGTTCTATCTCTACATCGATATCAAGCACTTTATGATAAAAAAATCCACTTGCCAAAATACCTTTTATCAGTAAAACTACTGGTCCTGGGTTATGACCGTAAACTACATCCTGCAGCAAGGCCTCTGATTGGGAAGTTGTGAGGAGCATGGAACCACCTCTTAATTGCTGTTGTTCCCAGGTCCACCCTGACCCAGAGTGGTAGCACCTGTTAGGGTCCCAGCTAAGGGCAAATAGTCAACCCCCAAACTAGGTTCAAAACACGATGAAAGTATAAAAATAGACATTTTTTAATATTACCAAAAATACAGTTTTGAAGAATAAAAAAACTATTACCATAATACATTTTTGAAGGAAAAAATTTTTACCAGCAATGCATTTCTGAATACAAAACTAGAAGATATCTTCAGTTTCTAAAATAAAAATTTTAAAAAATTTTCATCAAAATCTGATTAAATCAACCTTCTCACTATAACTGAACATTAAAAAAAATACCTTAAAACACTACCTTTCTGGCATTAAATAACCCACAGAGGTTGATATGCCGTTAAACAAAACTCAAACATCAAACATCAGTAAAACTACTGAAAAAACGACAATCTTGGGGCCTAAAACTATCAGAACTCTCTCTCTCTCTCTCTCTCTCTATATATATATATATATATATATATATTTAAGAGGAAAAGTAGGTTTTCCCTTGTCATCTTGTTAGATTTTCTATTATGCCAATGTGGGATAATTTAATTAGAAAAGTGATAAAACATAAATAAAATAAAAGAGATACTAAATATGTTTGTATAGACTCTGTATCCAAAGTAATATTTTAAAAAAAAGAATCTAAACTTAAATTTTTAATTTTGGTGAGCCCCCTCTGCTCCATGTGCATGTGTAATCACATCATTTTAGTCCAACCAAGTCTTAAATGATGGATCAGTTCACATGAAAAGTATTTTCCATTTTGTCATAGATCTCTCTCTGTCTCTCTCATTCTCTCTTTCTCTGTCTCTTTCTGTCTATATATATATATATATATATATATATATATAATTTTTTTCCCGTTTAAATGAGCAGTATTATGCCAACTTAAAAGTGTTGTGAAAACATTATTGTGATGTCTTTACTCTTTAGGGTTTTGCTTCATTTGAAAAAACAACAGTCTTGGCACTAAGCACCATCACAACTTTATATATAAATATATACACACACACACAAAGTGAGACATTACCAATTTGGCCACAGAGGCCCTCATGAAAAAATCAATTACCTATTTTGATAATGATATCTCATTGGGACTTTGAATTTATATCTGCTACATTAATATCAACTGGCCACTGTCTAAGATGATAAAAACAGAGACATCAACTCAAACATGTGTACTCAAAAAAAATTAAAATTATAATAAAAAGAAATAATATCAGATAAAAAGAAATCTATTTAGATAATTATTGTCATTATGTTTCATGTATGAAAATGTAGCTGGCAGATATAGATTTGAAGAAGTCCCAATGAGAAATTTACATTCGCTAATTAGGAAACAGAACTTTAATTTATATATATATATATATATATATATATATATATATAGATAGATAGATAGATATAAGAAATTATGTGCATATAAAAATGTATGCATATCAGTACATGTGTCCAATGCATAAAAGCAGTGGACAGTTTTTATATGTGTGAGGAATATCTTGAATAGTAATTTTGTATATATATGTATATATATTTATATTAACTAATGTCACCTAAACATACAAGTGTTTTTATACAAATATACACCTACACTAATATACACTTTATTATCCAAAATAATTCAAGAACATATATTTAAAATAGTTATCAATTGCTTTAATACACATGACACATATCTGAATAAGACAATTAACCACAAATCATAACATTTTTGTATACTGTCTCTTTGTTATTTTTAAAAAATTTTCTCTTTGAAGAAGCTTTAAAAATTGTAAAACATGTTAGATTGAGATGCGCTTCCTATTTTGTTATTTTAATTTATTTTATCTTCTTGTTAGATTTCAATCAATATATTCGACTCATATATATATATATATATATATATACACACACACACGCACACTCATAGAAAATGAAATGAAGGCCCTGGAAATCAAAAGACAATGAGCAAGAAATTGAAAAATTGCAATACATTAAAATTGTTTATGGTGAGAAAAAAATAAGAAAATATTTTTGCATTCCTTATTCTTTTTTGCATATGATACTTAAATTTTTGTTTTTATAATATTTAAATAAAAATATGGACAAAAAACAGAGACTTGAAGGGAAAAGGGAGAAAATAAAATGCAACAGAAAAGATAAAAGGGCTGTGATAATGGATAATCTTAGACTGGTGGAAATGTCATGAATTCTACCAGTTATTATCTTCATTACTTTTGCTAATCCTTTTAATTATTATACTATTGTTATCACAATATAATTATTATGCTATTTTATGATGTTATAATGAAACTAAATGACTATCTAAAAAACTTAATAGAATTATTAATATTAAGATAGAATATGAGAATATAAAAATAATTTTAAATTTTGGTTACCAACTGCAGATTTCAGATTTTATAATGTATAGACACAAATTTTCATACAGCATATCTTGGCAATATTCTTGGGTCTGTAATAATAGTATCCCATCCACTTATTAATTTTTAAAAATTCCTCCCACTCATCCCTACTCTTATTTTTTTTTCTTTTGTTTATTTTTGTGGAAATTTTCTTGAAAAAATTTTCAATTCTATAAATAAGCAATCATTTAGAATAGCAAACCTGTTTGATAAATATTCTTGAATTTGATTAAAAAAATTAAACAGGAATACAGTATTCCTTGGCAAAATGCTGCAATTTCTTAAAGAGTGAAGCTTTGACATTATTCATGCCTTTTTGGAACAAAGGACAATGATTCATAAAGAAAAGAACCCCAAATGAGGGACATTAGAAACCTACTTCATAAGGTTTATATTTATTTGCAGTAACAATTTTGATTTTGAAAAAAATTGTTTTAACTCTGATTATATAGTTTGCCATAGGTTTACCTTCAAATAAACTAGAATAAAATCTTGTAGGTTAATCTTAGCTATCCTTAGATTTCTCCATCATCCACCTCTTACATTTTGAAAAAATTCTCACCAACAAATATTCCACGACTGTTTTTGGTAATGAAAATTAGAATCAGACAAGTATAAACCATCATAATCTAATTTTTATGGTCAGGCCCCCCTGCCGTTCTCCTCAGTGTTCTTGACAGGCTCCAAAGGAGAGTTTGTAATGTGATAGGTACTGATCTGGCGGCTCGACTGCAGCCACTTCCCCACCGTCAAAATGTGGCCTCCCTTTGTCTGTTCTATAAATACTTTCATGGTTTCTGCTCAGATGAACTTAAGTCACTGGTGCCTCCTCAACAGGTGTTTACTCAGGCAACCAGACTGGCAACTGGGTCCCACCCATTCACAGTCAGGTTAGCCAAATGCAGACGACAATTCTACTCCTACAGCTTCTTCTCTCACACTTCCCGCCTGTGGAACTCGCTCCCATATTCTTGCTTTCCTGATGGCTACAACCTCCAGAAATTTAAATGCAATGTCAACACTCATCTACTAACCACTGGACTCTAGCTCTCTCCCCACCCCCGTATAACCTTCCCTTTCTCTCCACCTATGTATCTGTCATCACACCTGCATTCTCATCTTTTTATTACTCCTTTCTAACTAGTTTGTACTCCTCACTCTTTTCTAATTAATCTTTTTACAGTTATGTAGCCCCCGGCTCATCAGTGGCATTTCTGCCTTGCTCGGAGTGAAATGATTAAAACAAAAAAAAAATATTAATCACTGAAATAGATTGAGATCATAATGCTTAACAAGTAACTATAGTTTTTTTATTTTACTGTTATGTCGCTTCAGATTATAGACGCTTATGGTTATCTATAGATGGATTTTCCTTATCAGTGAATTATTATGACATTTGGAAAGTACAATAGATTGTTTCCCTATTGTCTTTTTTATAATTTTGAATTCAAAGTAGTCTATCTACCAGTCAAGAACCTAATCTACCTTGTTATTTAATCCATAGTTGGAGGAGACAGATCCATGCCTTTACCAAGAGCATTAGTACAAAGGGAACACAACAGAATAGGCTGGAAATTGAACTCAGCTCAGTTTGTTGCCATACGTGACAGATACTTGGGTGATCATGTCTCAAAAGAGACATGACTGACTAGAAGATTTTACCACAGTATATTACCATTTCTTTCTGTGGTAGACTGGGTGCCAACTAAGAACCCAATCTGTTCTGCTATTCAACCCATAGCTGATAGATTAATACCTTTCCCAAGGGTATTTGTGCATAAGTGAATAAAACAAATTCATGTGGAATTCAAACTTGACTCTCCGATTTCTCATTTTGAATTGATATCCATTACATCACACTGATTCCATTTTCCATGCCAATAATCATCACGCAGCATGAATGTCCTGATTGCTTATAGAACCAGTTCCTGAAAATTTGAGATATCATCATTGGAAACACAGTATTATAATTATGCTTTCAGAGTACTTGTGTGTGAAAGAGGTCTTAAAATGCTAATCCAGTATCAGTAATCAAACCTTTAAGGTAGAAAAGAACCTTTTTTTTTTCAGTAATGCATTCTTTGTATGCTGGAGAAACAAAGTATATATTATATACTAGCAGTATAGCCCGGCATTGCTCGGGTATAATGAAAGCTTTAAAACTAATCCATGGTCCTGGAGCTCAGACTTAGTCTAAAGAATAGTTGTGTGAAGTTTGGTGAGAATCGGATAAAAATTGTGGATTTGTATAAAGGACATACAGACAGATAAACAGACACACACACACACAAACATCTTGCCTTTTATATATATATATATATATATATATATATATATATATATATACTATCAATTTTCTGCACTATTGTAAGAACTGCAACCTTGAAACTTCTAAATATCATTTCTTATGTCTTTGTGTATGAGTGTATCAAATTTGATTAAAATCGGACCACTCCTTCTATAACCCGATTTTTTCGATTATCAATTTTCAATATTTATCAGGGGTACCTTGACACAAAACCTAGCTAAGAACACTCACAGACACTTATAGTACAACTGTGTAAATTTTCAAGAAAATCAGTTCAGCCGTTTTGGATCCTATAGGTAATGGACACACACAAAGACAAAGTTCCATTTATAAATAAGTTTAGATCTGGAGACTAGTATGAAAAAACAGGTGTTAAGGTATTAGTCTTCTTGTACTAGTAACTGAACAGTCAGGGTATAAGATGATTTGGGGAGTTTTTTTTTCTACTTTAAGTATATCTTATATGGTGGGAAACGCAGTATGACTTATATACAATTCAGGTCTTCGGGTCTCAAAATTTACTCCATGTACATTACCCTGTCTAATACATTTGTTTCAAAATGCTCTATAAATATTCTGCTTTCTCTTTTGTTTTCTGTTCACACTTAATAACTATTTCAGTTTTAATAATTTTTCTCTAATTAGTGTTTCAAGTGCCAAACTTTACTATTATTTATATTAGTTAAACTTAATCAGATGCCGGATCAAATATATAGAAATATATGGTAGAAAGATTACATGGTAAAGAAACACATGTCTGCTTTAAAAATCAACTTTTTGAAACTTAAATAGCAGACATGTTCAATCAATGATTCATTGAATTCCAATATATATCATGAATTAATGATTTAAACTTTTTCTAATGATATAAGAATCATTGATTAATGATCCAAGTGTAAATGGCTATTGAACAACTCTAAAATTCATAAGGTTACAATTAAAGATCCATGATGTTATACCATTTCTTGGAGTATTTCCTGCAAATAAAACTTGAAGAACCAGCCAAAGACAGTACTATCTTTGCATGCATACTTTTCAAAGAAAAAAGACATGGAAAATGGTGAGAACTGGATGCGAAGAATGCACAATTCCGTTGTGCATAGAATGATTCATGGAGGAACATAAAGTTAACAAATGTTAAATTTACGAACCTGAAATTTGTTTTACTTTCATTTTTTATTCAATTTACGGTCTGAAAGAATTACGTGTCATTTTTATAGTTTTTACAGATGATTAAAGTGGATTATTTACAATATTTGAATGCAGACTATTGTCCTCATCTCTGTTGTTTTATCCTAACAACAAAGATGAGGACAATAGTATGCATATAAATACAGTAAATAATAACTATTCATCTCAGAAATTAAGACAAATTAAACTGAAAATAAGTAGAAAAATTTAAGAAATAAATTTTCTTGCCGTTTTTTTTTTATTCATTCAAAATGCATGTTAGTTCATCCTTTTTCTATCATTTAAAGGGTTAACATTGTTTTTTTCTTCCTTGTTCATTTACTAATCAGGCAGAAGTATGCAACTAACATAGCTACAAAGTAGGCCAATTTTATCAATACAAATTCAGCATGACACATGCAAACAGATGGTATTATGATTTTTAATATTATAAATTTTATATTGCTACTATTATGAATCATTTTTTAGCCAGTGCCTTGTGGCTTCCCTCATCATCATCATCATTATCATTCATTTACATCTTTTTCTTATTTTTGTCATTACCCAATTTTTTTTTTCTTAATTTAGAAAGTCAGTCATAAAAAGCAGTCATTACTTAGCAGGTGGTTATTTGCTTGCTTACTATTCTGTGACTGAACATATTTAATATTAAGTAACTGTAATTTCTTGGTTTTCCTAAGTTATCATTTTTTGATGAGTCATAGACATTAAGTTAATAACTGAATACATTCCTTGTGATTTTCATGACTACAATATACCTGTGGAAATTCCACTATTGCATTGTTACATATTTGAACTTTACAAATCTAACAGAACATTGCAATAATGATCATAATTATGGATACATGTCATTATTTAAAAAAGTAAAAAGTTATAAAGGAAAAGATTCAAAATTGATAAGGTCTTACAGGAAATTTACATATATGTAAAATACTTTATTCCAAAGGATAAATGTTTCATTTCAAGTTTGATTTTTAACAAGATAAACCTTAAATATGGATAAATACATAATGTAAAACAAAATATATACACATTTCTACTACTCTAAAATCATGAGGTTGATATTTATTTACATAGAAAATTCTTAGTAATAGTTCCCTTGCTCTATTGTTATACTCTGTTTCAAATTAGTCCTCTTTCTGTTTCACTCCATATCAAAAACTTGTCAGTCATATTTGAATTTTATAAAAGCCAAATTAAAAATAAAAAAAATTCTCTCTGTGTAGTGGATATGAGTATCACATTCCAGTTAACAAACAAATCCCCACAAAATATAAAATAATGTTTGTCAGAACCAATTACAAATGTTGCTGCTTGGTAAAAGCATGACAAAAAAACAGTGAGTTTGTATCCACCTGGACTGCTTAAAAAAACCTGCTCAGTGATACTCAAGGCAGTACACAGGCAGTTCATTGAGTTCGCTAGTGGCCTACTGGTCAAATGACACTGCCTAAGCTTCAACACCAGGCCCTTACACGACCAATTCTCCCATCTTAAAGGTAGGTTCCCTTACCCACAAAAAGTCAAGGGAATTTGACATGATTTATTATACTGGCAATGCAAATAATTTTATTTTAACATATCTTGACTCTCCAGTGATATGTTGGTTTGTTACTCTTGCAACCATATACAACATATAACACTATTTTCCTGCTTTGTTGTATTCAATACTTTAACATCAGTTACACTGCAAATATTTTCTTTTTTTTTAATATTTTGTATGATTTCTTTTTCTCTCTTTTAAGTAAGAAAAAGAAACACATCTTTTTTCCTTTTCTTTCCTTGCAATAAAAATGGAATGGTCCATTGTTTATCTGAGATAATGTTGGTTGTAACAGATGTGCAATGGCAATAACATGCAAAATTATATGATTTTATTCTAAAACTCATAAGATATTAAATGAATTATTCATATTCCTTTATTATCCATGGTATATTTCTTTTATACACTTTGCCTCTTCTGCTGTCATAAGACTATCTCACCTAAGACATTTGAGATCTATGTACACACAAACTGGATTGATATTTAACTCATCTATAGAACAATATTTTTTGTAGTGAATTTAGTACCCTCTATACTTGTGACCATGTGAAATTCTAAACTAAGTTTACTAAATATCAGAATGCCTCACCATGAAGCAGTTGTTAACAAGAAAGAGCAAAGGCTACAAACCTTTGTCAAGGCAATACCTAGATCATCTCAGTGATTAGCAAGAGATGATTATTAAAATGAGAAATAATAACTGCAATGAACTTGGCCACTCTCAAGAGTGAAAATACAAAAATGTCTTCTCCCTTCAACTATGGGTTATAGAGTATACTAGGCTTAAATCTTTGGTGGTATTTGTCTATGAGAAGGAAACTTCTGAATTCCAAACCTTGGAGACTACAAAGAGAAACTACTCTGCTATCTTTCTCAAGAATGCATAGTAATTCACAGATAATGAAAACAAACCTGTGGAGAGTCATGATCACTTGTATCCTGAAGGGACATGGCATTTAAAAGAAAAAAAAATAATATTGATATAATCAGTTTAGACTAGGATGGCACAAATTCATAAGTATTAGTTAACTATTGAAGAATAAATAGACTAATGTTCAACAAAACTTGATTGTTACCTGCTACTTAAGGCAGATATTCTATTCAGTTATGTTTGTCTGCCTGTCTGTCTGTTTGTCTGTCTGTCCACAGTCAAGATATCTCAAGATCTGCTTGATAGATTTGAATGAAACTTTTAGGGATTATTGGCCTCGTGACTGGCAGAAAGTGATCAGATTTGGGGTTCAATCTGGTATGGGATAAAGTTTCTGAGTTATTTTTCTGGTTTTATTTTTAATCTAATTTTTACCTTTCAAATGCAAAATACTGGCTTACCTCTCTTATATCATATGAAATACTGTTCATTTTTTTGTATTCTCACTCTTATTTTGATAGAATATGAAATGAACTTATTAGGAACTTTTATATTCTATCTTATCATATTAATGGAATGTCTGCCATTTCTTTAGTTACAGACAAAGAGTGAGACAATTATTGATGAATCAAAAATGTTCTGATGGACATTGCATCATTCTAGTTTTTTTATTTATTGCTGCAATCTCAAATGATATTTCAAATTGTGATACATTTAGTTTAGACACTTTACATATAATAGATGCACACTTTCTAATTACAAAGGTTTTTATGCTAGATATAAGTTATGTATTTAAAGTGATATATATATATATATATTCATTTGGAAATTAGTTATTTCCGCAGAAATAACTCATTTGATATTGAAAAGTTCTACAATATAAATGTATTGAACACTTTTTAAATACAACTGTGTACTGGTCTAATTTAATTATGACCAAAAAACTAACTAATTATATATATGAGGTGTTGATTACAGCACTTAAACACAATAGCTCTTGGGTAACAAAAAATGTTTCCATAATAAATAATAAGAATATTACAACAAACATTGCTTTACCATGTATAATGCTATGAACTGTGAAATGTCATTCTATTAGTTCTTACTACTACTACATTATTTTAAAAAAAAATCTTTTCTCTACCAACAAGTTTCACTCCTTGAGGAACTTTAACAAGGTAATAAAATCTTCACATTCATCTCAATAAGGTTACACAAGGGATAAAACACAGTTGTACAGAAAAGTTGTCCTTATATAAAGTTTAAATAATTCACAGTGACCCCATTTTAAGGAGAATGGAACTGCACCAAAATGAAAGCATTCAGATTATATATGTTTTTTTTATTTATATGTATACTTGAGATTTTATGTACACTTCAAGATACTGTCCCCTGTAGTGAAAGATATTTTATATAATGACCCTTGTTTGTCTTGTATCATAATTTTGAGTCTTTTCTTGCATTAGGTGCTGTATCGTATTTTGATATCATCCACTTATTATATTACTGCTATATAGTATTTTAGTATTATCTACTAATATTAATTTGATTGTTGTATTTTGGTTGTTTGTAATGTGTTGGTTGGCATGGGCACAGATTTGAAGGTGACAAGTCAACCTACAAATGAATGTAGTGCATATGCAGCCAATGTAAAAATTTGATGCTGTTTTTCTGTTGAAGATGCAATTCCTCAGAGTGCATGAGAATTCATAAACAACATTATTTTTAAATATGGGGATTTCTGAAATCCCACGTGTGACTGGAGTCACCCTCACCACAGAGCTACTGGAAGGCTATCAGCCACCAAAACCTCCCACACTTTAATCTGGACACTGGAGGATGTTCTGGTGCTTTGCCAAGGCAGATCTGGAGAGACAAGGTGGTTCTTGGGGGCTCAATATCTTCATGGCATAAGATTTAGCTGTAGCAGCAGTAGATGAGTTTTTTGAAAAGTTTTTCGTAAATGATAAATCTAATGTGCTTGCTGGGACTATTAAGTGATATATACTGGCAAATTATAGTCTGAAGTATTTTTCATCCTGTTTATACTTAGGGTGTATCTGGTTATGAAAGAATAAGTTAATGATGTGCTTATTTTGCTTATTTCAGAGTGTCATCTTGTCTTATTTTTTCTAATTTTTGTTAAGACTAATTTTATTTGTTCACACACACACACACACACATATATATAAATATATTAATCAATTCACCCCAAGAAAGACAAGACTGCCACTAAGCTGCAAGTGGCTACTAGAAGTAAAAGAAAAAAATTATTAGAACTCAGAAACCCTATCCTAAACTGGAAACAAAGAGTAAAGTTTTACTTCTGTTTAAAAAACTGGCAAGGAATATATATATATATATATATATATATATATATATATATATATATATATTTGTCTAGGCTTTATGCTAGAAGAATATCTGGTTTGGGTCTTTTCTATGAAAACTAAAAGCTTTAACTTAACTATATTTTGTCAGGCCAGTCACCTCTGGTAAAAAGATTGGGTCACTGTGTCGATCCAGGACGTTCTTTCCGCCTGAATCCATCCTGCATATATACAAGTCTACCATTCGACCCTGCATGGAGTACTGCTGCCATTTATGGTCAGGCACCCCTACCGCTCACCTCAGTGTTCTTGACAGGCTCCAAAGGAGAGTCTGTCATGTGATAGGTACTGATCTGGTGGCTCAACTACAGCCACTTCCCCACCGACGAAATGTGGCCTCCCTTTGTCTGTTCTATAAGTACTTTCATGGCTTCTGCTCAGACGAACTTAAGTCACTGGTGCCTCCTCGTGCAACCAGGATGGCAACTGGGTCCCACCCATTCACAGTCAGGTTAGCCAAATGCAGACGACAATTCTACTCCTACAGCTTCTTCTCTCACACTTCCCGCCTGTGGAACTCGCTCCCATATTCTTGCTTTCCTGATGGCTACAACCTCCAGAAATTTAAATGCAATGTCAACACTCATCTACTAACCACTGGACTCTAGCTCTCTCCCCACCCCCGTATAACCTTCCCTTTCTCTCCACCTATGTATCTGTCATCACACCTGCATTCTCATCTTTCTATTACTTCTTTCTAATTGGTTTGTAATCCTCTTCTCCCTCCTCTAATTAATTTTCTTTCAGTTATGTAGCCCCCCCACACATCAGTGGCATTTACACCTTGCCCAGGGTGAAATGATTAAAAAAAAAAAAAAAAGTCTGCAGTAAATATAGTATTAGTATTATTACTAGCAAGGGCATTAGCATGAAGTAAATTAAATGGAACAGCCTAAAACCTGAGCTTGGTTTAGTAATTCCACTTTCCACACTGATTTGTAGTGGAGATAGGATTTTTGAGTAAATAGTTCTAAACCCCCTGACATTTATATATATAAAAATACTTGTAAGAATGAGAAACAGCAAGGTGTGGAAACAACAAAAGTAGTATTATTTATTATTTGGTCATTAGAAACAAGGGACAGTAATATTATAAGTTTGGGGTCAAATGTAGATCAAATATGGACTGGAATCTGATAGAAAGATAAAATAAAGAATAAGCAAAGTGTATACAGTCTTTCTCATGTGTTTATATATATATATATATATATATATATATATATATATATATATATGTGTGTCTGTGTGTCCAGATAATTTAGTTGGAAAAAAAAGAAGTATTTGGGGTTTTCTTACCTCAAAATTTAGTTGTTTGCTAAAAGATAAATGTTAGTATTATAGCCGGGAAAACAAGATTAAATTATGGTTGATGCTCCTGTTAATGTCTTGTCCATGTGAACTGCTTGACGTATTATCATCATCATTCTGCGGCCTCGGCCAAGATTCAAAATCTTGTCAGTAGCTGAATACTAGAGCTACCAAGGGTGTTTTTATCATGACACCATCACTAGATGGGTTGCCTACCACGGCTTAAGAGAGGCCCATTCACCCTCATTGAGAGAAGGATATCCCGCGCCAGTTTCCCAACCTGGTATTTTTTACAACCTCACGATAAAAGTATAGTGAGAATGTCACCTTGCTCTGCCATCCATTTACTCAAACTCTCTAGGTAGGTTAAAAATTTTCCTCTGTTCCTCTTGCCTTCAATATGTCCCATGAATATCAGATTCTCCAAGGCTCCTTTTCTCATTATGTACCCTAGATTAAATTTTTAATAATAGAACTATATCATAAGTTATTAAGTTTTGTCACTTCCTGCAACTTGTGTAAATTTGTTTCCAAGTTTTGATTTATCATATCTTGAAACTACATGAAAAGCTCTCCTAATTAATTATTTATATTACTATTTGACAACAATGGTGAAAAACTACATATTTACTAACATTGCAGGCAGTTATGTTACATCATTGTAAAGATAAAAATCTGAAAGGCTTTTATTCACTTGAAACAGTAGTACTTTATATTGTGTGCATGCTCAGTGTATCCTTTTTCTTAAGTGAGATGGTCAACTAGGATGGATTTATCTCTAAATCCTATTGACAACAATTAAAAACCAAAGAAGGACAACTGTGAAAAGTCCCACTAATATCAACAACATAAAGAAAGCCTATATTTTTTCTCCTCTCTATTTCTTACTTTATCTTTTTCTTTTTTTATCTAATTTGTCATCTGTTTATTTCTCTGTCTTCTCACTATTGGCTGAGAGCCAACACCTTAGCATTTTTAAGAGGAAGAATTTACTCTGTGCTTACACATTCACTCAGTCACTCATATAGGGAAAAGAGAGATGCTATTTTTATTGTCATTTTTGCTCAACTTTTTCTGAGGTTTTTTTCTTTCCTATTTCTGTTGGTATTTTTTCTCATTATTACAATATTTGTTGCTATTATTATCATTGCAATCTTTTATTTTGCATAATTATTGATAATTTTTTATATCATCTTCATAGTTTCAATTATTACATTGAAAAATATTTGTTTCCTTTTGGGCTTTTATGCTCTTAGAAACAAGTAAAGTTTCTCTTCACAGGACACTTCTACTTACCCTTGAAACAGTTAAATGTAGCCATCACTTCTACTGTACAGTTTTTTTTCTACACTTCCCACCTGTGGAACTCTCTTCAATTTATTTGCTTCTCTGATAGCTACAATCTCCAAAAATTTAAGTGAAATATCAATTGCTATCTTCTTGAATTTTGTTATCTTTTATCCTTTTTTCTAATCCCCTGTATCTAGTCTTTTCTCTCACTGTAACCCCCTGCACAGTAGTGGGGGTCCCACCTTGTTTGGGATGAAATGATTATATCTTATATCCAACACATGGCATATGACAGGGAAGCTGAAAGCTTTTTTAGACCAACCCATTTTTTTCAATTTTTTTAAGGGTTTCTTTTTTGGACCAAGAACTTTTCAGCACCCCTTCATATGACACAGAACTATTTCTCAATTCCTTTTGGTATAAATTTATCAAAATTAACTATTATTACATAAGGAGAACGAGCTCAGAAAGAATGTAAGCTGGGTGCTGTGTAAATTTAGATACCCATATTTAACTTACCTGCCAATTTCTAAAAGCACCCATCATATCAAAGTCAGTCCCTACATGAAAAAAAAAAAGAATAAAAAAACCAAAATGTATGTTGCATTTTGCCTTCAGAGAGAAGGATATAAATACTGCAATATATCTATTTTCTGATTCTGATGATACAAAGTGCTATAAATCTCTATGTTTTTATACAGTAACACAAAGAAGGTGGTAGGGACTGTTGGTAAACTGTAACAGCATCAATGAAAATAGCTTTTTTTTTCTTTCCTCTATCTTATATAATTCCATACACCCATTTATTATCATGGAAGCATTATTTAACTCAAATTTTAGGAAAAATTTTAAAAACATAAACAGAAAAAGAGGCTCATTTTTATAAAGAAAATACAATATCTTCTATCTTGTTTGCTTCTGATAATCTAAACTTTAACTCAAAATAGAAACAGTAAACTTTGTGAATAATGCACACAGAAACTGACAAAAAGCAAAACTGGATTTTCTTCTATTATTTTGATATTTTGACAATTGCAAACTACAGTCATTTTTAAATTTGTGTCAGAATTTTCATGATAAAATGAAGAATAATTAATCTGCTTTTATGTTACATTTACTTACTTGTATTGATACTGCAACCAAATATAAATATAATTCAGCAAAATTTGTGTCAGAATTTTCATGATAAAATGAATAATAATTAATCTGCTTTTATGTTACATTTACTTACTTGTATTGATACTGCAACCAAATATAAATATAATTCAGCAAAATTTGTGTCAGAATTTTCATGATAAAATGAATAATAATTAATCTGCTTTTATGTTACATTTACTTACTTGTATTGATACTGCAACCAAATATAAATATAATTCAGCAAAATTTGTGTCAGAATTTTCATGATAAAATGAATAATAATTAATCTGCTTTTATGTTACATTTACTTACTTGTATTGATACTGCAACCAAATATAAATATAATTCAGCAAAATTTGTGTCAGAATTTTCATGATAAAATGAATAATAATTAATCTGCTTTTATGTTACATTTACTTACTTGTATTGATACTGCAACCAAATATAAATATAATTCAGCAAAATTTGTGTCAGAATTTTCATGATAAAATGAATAATAATTAATCTGCTTTTATGTTACATTTACTTACTTGTATTGATACTGCAACCAAATATAAATATAATTCAGCAAAATTTGTGTCAGAATTTTCATGATAAAATGAAGAATAATCTGCTTTTATGTTACATTTACTTACTTGTATTGATACTGCAACCAAATATAAATATAATTCAGCAAAATTTGTGTCAGAATTTTCATGATAAAATGAAGAATAATTAATCTGCTTTTATGTTACATTTACTTACTTGTATTGATACTGCAACCAAATATAAATATAATTCAGCAAAATTTGTGTCAGAATTTTCATGATAAAATGAAGAATAATTAATCTGCTTTTATGTTACATTTACTTACTTGTATTGATACTGCAACCAAATATAAATATAATTCAGCAAAATTTGTGTCAGAATTTTCATGATAAAATGAATAATAATTAATCTGCTTTTATGTTACATTTACTTACTTGTATTGATACTGCAACCAAATATAAATATAATTCAGCAAAATTTGTGTCAGAATTTTCATGATAAAATGAATAATAATTAATCTGCTTTTATGTTACATTTACTTACTTGTATTGATACTGCAACCAAATATAAATATAATTCAGCAAAATTTGTGTCAGAATTTTCATGATAAAATGAAGAATAATTAATCTGCTTTTATGTTACATTTACTTACTTGTATTGATACTGCAACCAAATATAAATATAATTCAGTAAAATTATTCACATAATTCTTACAAAACAAATGTGCTGAAAAAGTGTTTTTTTTTTCTTAATACACCTTCTAAACTAAGTAGTTTAATTTTTTTCATAAATCTTAAAATTACTTTTATCGCAAGGCTAATCATTTTAAAATATGGCAGCAATATTCTAAGTATGGGTAAATGATAAACTTAGAGATATGTAAGATATTTTCTAGAATGAAAAATTGTCTAGTACAACAAAGTGAAGTAACTTTTTATTGTTGTTATTATTAATAGTAGTAGTATCATGAGGTCTTGTTTTGGTTAAGCATTTTGGTGTCTCATTAGAAATATCAGTGTTTCACAATAGAACAATGGTTATCAGTCTAGTCCTATTGTATATCTAGTCCATTCATTCTTCATTGAATATGCAATACATATGATTTTGTACCATACTTGTCTAAACTGACTACATAAGTATCAATAAATATTTTTTTTATGCCATACCCCATAAGGATATACATGAATGATCGTGACTCTATACTGTTTACTTTTTTGCATTGTCTGTGAATTCTTGATAAAGATAGTGGAGGTTTCTCCTTGTTGTCTCTAAGGTTTGGAATTCAAAGTTTTGCTTTATTTATATTGGTTACTGCTAAAGAATCCAGTTAACCCTTGTATATAATTCATAGCTGGAAGAAAGAAATATCCATGCCTTATCCAAGAGCATTTTTGTAACTATTATTTTGTTATTAGTATCAGCAATAATAGGTCTTGTTTAGGTGAAGCATTTTAGAGTAGTCAATATTACAATAGTCTGGCTGTTAGATGTTTAATTATTTTATCAATACAACCTACACTAGCGGCCATAATTATTAGGCCACCTCAGTGTTTTAAAAAAACTATGTATTTCATACTATTTTTTAATATTTATTGCCCAGTGAATAATTGTAAATGAAAATAAAATGGTTCTTTTGTTAATACTGCACAATAACTTGTGCATCAAATGAATTTATAAATATTTAATAATTACCTATATTGCACTTTCATCAATGAAAGAATGAAGAAAATTTTGGGTGATTCAGACGAGTTTATCTTTGCTTCTATGCCTTGTAAAATTTTGCAAAATAATAACAAAAGTGCCATTCTATTTTCGTTTAGAATTATCCACTTAAAAATAGTATGAAATACATCATTTATTTTTTAAAAAAAACTGGGGTGGCCTAATAATTCTGGCTAGTAGTGTAAGTATATATGTAATTTGCATTATAACTGCTTACTTGAGTAGATTTAGAGAAAGTCATAGTAGAGGTTATCAACAAACTTTCATAAATGCATCATCATCATCATTATTATTATAAGCATCATTATCACTTATGTCTCTTTTTGTTTCATATATATGCTATGATCAAATAATCATAATTACGTCTGAGTTTAATCATTTTATTATAAACATCATCTTCACCTTCTTTTATCACCATCATTGTAATAATAATTATTATCATTATTATTATTATTATTATACTTTCTTTCTGTTTTATTATTGCTTGACATTTTTTTTTTCTGAAGCTTTTCACTTTCTCTATCACATCATTTCTCTGAGGGTAATCAAGAGAAATAGTAGCATAACATTTAGAGGAAGCAATTATTCTGTCACCTCATCAAGTAGAAAGCTGATGGAGGCATCATAATCTTTGCTTATCTGAATTTTCGTATTAAGTTTCATTGTCTCTTGCTCCTACCACCTGACTGCACACTCTTTACACTCCACCTTCAACAGCACATATACTCTGTTTCTTACCTTTTTTCTTCTCTCACTCTTCATCCAGCATCTTGTAAAAAAACCACAAAAGCCATGAAATAGTATTAAGTGTGTTTGTGTGGATATACTCACACACATATATACAATGTTCCTTTGCCATTTCACAGTTCACCTTTTGTGGTCTTGCTGTATCATGGGTTTTTTAAAAAAATATATATATAATTTAATTTTGTGAAAATTACGGAAAATAACAAAAAATCTACGGAAAGTTGAAAATAATAAAATTTCATTATTTTAATGTATCTAATACTAAAATAGGTATTTTCTCATCAGAAAAGGTAAAATCCATTACAAACAGTAAAAAAAAAACACAAAATACATAAATTATAAAGAATATTGCACAATTTTATGAAAAAAAAAGAACATATGCATTGAAAGTAGTCCTGCAGTTGGTGAACACAATGAATCTTGTCTTCTCGTGTGGTCTCTACCTGTGACTGTACATGACTCACTATAATCTTTAACTGTTTATGAATCTTGTTAAATTTTTATGTAGCAAAAGAAATTTTTGTAACTTATGTATCTTTTTCACACTTCTCAAATACATGAGGTTACGTAACTTATGTTTTTTTAACACTTGTTGAATACGAGTGTACAGTATTTTACGAAAGTGCACTGTCATGTCCAACAGTTACTACTGTACTGTAAACTAATATTTTACTATATATTTTCATAAATATGAAAATTTTTATACATGAAATACTATGTAAGAATGTGGGGAAGGGTTATACAGATAAAGGTTGGGTTAATACTAGTATGGGGTGGGGTTTATATAGGCTTAAAATATACCTGAATAGTAAAATAAAGATTGCATCTGCACTTTGCTGATTTTCACATTTCGTGAGGTGCCTCAGAATACATTAACTGCAAAAAGCAAGGGACCACTGTAAATATATATATACAGCTAAATAATTTAGGCAAGAACAAATAACAAAATTTGAATTCCAGGTTCATCAAAACTATCCCAAATATTTCAGATAAAGCTATAATTAAAACAAAACAAAACATGTTAACTTCAAAAACATTTTACTATTTGTTCTTTGTTCTTCATTTAATTGCATGTATATGCATATACAACCATGCACACATACGTATACACAGACAAGATTTTCTATATATGCATACACTTACATTTAAAATAATCATATATTGCTTTATTACATGTAACACATATCTGACCAATAAGAATCAAACCCTAAACAAAAATCTAGTACACTGTTTTTTTATTTTTAAATTTTTAAATTTCTTATCTTTTTTTTTTTTGTTGTTTTTATAAAATTGTTTCACTCCATGAAAGGCAATACTGCCACTGGTGCACATGGGGTTACAATGAGAGGAGACGAATGACTGAAAATAAAACAGTACAGGTGATGTTGTAGAAAGGGTAAGACAGAGGTGGGAGTCATGGAGATAGAAGATGGCAATTGACATTGCATTTAAACTTTTGAAGATTGTGGCTACATTTGCTTGTTTTGGTGGAAAAAGGGTAGGACCTAGTTGCCCATCTAGTTGCCCAGGTAAATTGATTGAGGGAAGTGCACCAGAGAATAAAGATCATCAGAGCAGAAGCTGTGAAAATACTTGTAGAAAAGACAGAGAGCTAAGATGTCAGAGGAGTTTTTGTGGAGAAAGGATTTAACATTGCAGATGTTGGTATAGATACCATGGAAGTTTGAGTAAGAGATGTTGGTGGGTTTAGGTGTTTTTTGTTTAGCTGGTTAAGTTTTATTTCTTTGATTGTGTATTGTCATGGTTTGAGGTTTGTTTGGTAAGGAAAGGCTTAGAGTAGTAGTATCAGTAAGTCATCAAATGTACCATCTCTTGGAAGGGATCTGGTGCAGTCTGCATACAGACACACGCACAATAAAATATTCACTTTTATGTATGTATGTGTGTGTGTGAGCAGTCAAGGTATTTGTTCAGGATATTTTTGCTGCTTTGCTTATCTCATGACACTTTGTATCTTGATATATCCAATAGCTGTCCCACTCCATGGTGTCCCACTCACCCCCAAAAATTGACAGATATATTTTACATTTCTTAAAAGGAAAATTTATAGAATTGCTCTACAATTTATGTGTTGAGTACTTATTTAAATTGGCTAGAAGTGATCAATTACAGAATAGGATTTTCCAAAAAATTCACTTATAAGAACAAAGATTTATATATATATATATATATATATATATATATATATAAATACATCCATACATACACACACACACAGACATATATATTTATACAAATATATAAACAGTCAATTGCTGATACCCCTGATAAATGAACAGAGTTATTTCTGGAGGGTTTGTCTATGAAACTCTGGAATTGAATGCTGAAAGTCACACCAATCAGATAACTCATAAATTTGATATTTATATTAATTCTGTATACTCACAGTCAAATCATGATTAAAGTACTGGTTCTCATTCAAAAATGAAACTTTTGTAATGTCAAGCCCAGTTAGTACTTAGATTAAGATCATTTGGGAACACCAAATAATATAAACATGATAGAAGTCATATTTTCATGATATTATTCAGACATTAATAACCCTAACAGTGTTTTACCATTGGATGACTTAAATTATATTCACTACACTCTTTATTTCCTTGACTGGTTTGATCAATGCTAAAAATTCACATATTGCTGCACTATATGTGACTATAAACAGATGCACAGTTGCCATTGGGTTTCCTGAAAATGAATAAGGAACCAGCTCATTCACCTATAACCTACGGCTCGTCAGGGAAATTTCCCTGACAAGCTGTCGGGCGAAACCGTTGTAGGTTGTTGGCTCTTGCTTAGATTTTCTGTTTTTGTTTGCTCTACTTTTGTATTGAGCACTTTAGTGTTAAGGTTTTCGTATTGGGGTTTTTTACTTTCTTATGAGTGCTTGACTTTTTGTTCATGTACTTCGTTTGTTTCTTTTTTTTTACTTCCTTTTCTTTTCCCTCTGAGTTTGTTCTCAGTGGGTTGTACAAGACGATTTAAATTATAGCTTAATTAATACTAGTTTCGGCAGAGTTAGTTCTGTTACTATTGGTATTGTTATTCAGTCAGTTAAGTGCCATATGTGATACACGCTTGGGCGATCATGTCTCGAAAGAGACATGACTGACTGGGCAGAAGGTTATCCCGCAGTAGGTTGCCATTGTTTCTGCAGTAGAATGGTTGCCGACCAAGGCTATAGAACCCAATCTGTTTTGTTATTTAACCCATAACTGGAAGGAATAGACGGATTAATACCTTTCCCAAGGGTATTTGCACGTAAGTGAATGCAAGGAATTCAACTGGAATTTGAACTTGGCTCTCCGATTTCTCATTCCGAGTCGATATCCACTGCGCCATAAATTGTTATTACTATAGTTAATATTATTATTAATATATATATATATATATATATATATATATATATATCACAGAACAAAATACCTATCAGAGTATATTTGGTTCTGTGATATATTGTTGGCTCTGCATAGTTAGTTCTCTTGTTTTGATTGTGCATTGAGCACTTTTTTTGTTCTACATTCTGCTGGTCCAACCGGCACCTCTTTTACTGGTATATATATATAATCATTCGCAGAGAGTCCTGTTTCACTGTATCACAGCTCATTAGTATGGTTAAACATCTGATTGCTTCCAGCTGAGATTGAAACACAACCAATTTGATATCAGTTGAAGATTCTACCTCTAAGCTATTAGCACACAGTGGAGGAAGGTAAATTTTAGTGAGTTATATACTCAATGTAAACAAATGCCAGTAGCCAAGAGTGTTCAAGTCATTACTGAAGAACAATGTCTAAATGGGTTGCTACTGTTTTTAAAATCTACCATTTCCCCAGAATGCTCAATCAATGGATGAGAGCGTAAAATAAAAAACATGTTTTCTCTGATTTAAAGATTCATGTAACATAATGTTGCTTTCTACCTACCTTCTTTATTTGTTCTTGTATCAGACTAAGCTAAGTTTAGAAAATATCAAAGGCTATAGTGTCAAATGGACATGTAACCAAATGGTGATAACATCAGCTTTCTGACCTTGGTTGATTTGTCAAAAAGGTGATAATTTTGACTTGGGGAGATGATTCTAGCATACAGCATTGTTGGGAAGTCTCTGAAGACCATATTATGGATTAAGTTTAGCTTTGTAAGTGGAATTGGGCAGATGAAACTGTCCAGAAGCCATCAATAGTTGTACTAGTAATTATAAGTAATCATAGTGAATGAGTTTTACTGGTTTTGTTTAACTACTGATCAAACCAGAAACTGTAATAGTTCATTTAGAATAGTTACAATATAAACCAGAGATGGGCTCTGTAGATGTTAAAGAAACATGAATGTGCCTGACCAGACAGACGTCTACAACAGCGGTTAGTTAGCCACTATAGTAAATACCATAGTTTCTCAAGATGAACAGGTGTCTCCAGTGGAGCAAAACTTGCCTTATTTAATCCATTGATGGGGAGAATAATTGGATCCATGCATTCTCCAGGGCTATTAACATCAAGTAAACACAAACTGTCTCAGCTAGATTTTGAATATGGTCCATTGATTCCATTTTCCACACTGTTAGCTTTTAGTTCACATGCACCTGCACCATATATAATTCAGAAATCAATAAAATCAGTCAAGTATGCTGCTTTTAATAATTAAAATCAAAACCTAACAAATAACTCATTGTTATATATTAACATAAAAAAACTGTAGAATTCAATCTCAGCTTCTTTTACTTCCATGTGCCATGACCCTTTAGGACATTGACTATCATGGCTCTGCACAGTTTCCTATCCTTTGTAAATTTTGCCCTTTTGATTTCACTCCTAAACCCTTTTTTGCAACCATTTATACAATTTCATTAGATAAGTTATGCAAGGTTTTGCTTTCAATATGTCCTGTGAGTGTCAAATTTTCTAAGCCCTCTTTTCTCATAATTTCAACTATGTCTTTCAAATGCAAAGTGTAAGTGCCTTTTTTGTTTTCGTTTTCTCTAAAACTTTGTCACTGCTTACATGTTTAGGCTATGGTATTCTAAGCATCCTTCTGTAAAACGACATTCCAGTTGACTCAAATCTCTTCATGTGTGAGGAGATTATCCAGCATTCACTTCCAGATAGAAGGACAAATATTACATAACAGTAAAGTACTCTTTTGTTTGTTTCTGACAATATTTTTCTGTTTCTTATTACATTACTCAGCTTTTGAAAGCCTTTTTCACTCTCTCTTTTGTACATATACATGACAGATTTTATGGTGCAAGTCAATGTTTTCACTAGAAACTTGTTATTAACCAAATAATGCCAGCAATGGTTTTTCAGATAAACTTATAAGTATATCACATAAGTTTCATGGAATAATATCTGTCCTTGTTAAAAAATATTGATGATGGTGGGCATTAATGGATTACAAGCAGAAATCTATAAAATTTGGATGTAAATATTTAATACTGAAATTTTTTTATAAGCCTGTAATTAATATTTAATAATTAAGAATTGTGAGTTTAATAATTATTTAATAATTAAGAGTTGTGAGTTCAATACAGCAGTGGTGAACAAGTAACTTGCAGGGTTAGAGAGAAAAGAAAAGTGATTGTAATGAAGAATTCAGTTAAAAATTCCTAGCATCTGAAGAAGGCCGGAGTGTACAACAGCCGAAACGTCATACAAATGGCAACAAAGATGAGGACAATAGTCTGAATAATGTAAATACTGTACTAAATTTTTATTCTTATAATTAATACCAGATAGTACAGTGGGAATTAATGGAGTAGGTGCCAAAAAGAAATTTTTTATAAATAGATCCAAAATATATTAGCTTTTTTTTAATTATTTCACCCCAAGCAAGGAAACAGAGGCACTAACATACAGAGGTTACAGAGTGTCAAAGAATATAAGAAAAATATTATCAAGGGTGTGTGTTGTGGTGCAGTAGATATTGGCTCAGAACAAGTAATTGGAGAGCTGAGTTCAAATTCCAGTTGAATTCATTGCATTCACTTATGCACAAATACTGTTGGGAAAGGTATTAATCCGTCTCTTCCCTCCAGTTATGGGTTAAATAACAGGACAGATTGGGCTTTATAGGCTTGGCTGGCAACCAGTCTACCGCAGAAAGCAATGATAAACTACTGTGGAATAATCTTTTGCCCAGTCAGTCATATCTCAAAAGAGACATGATCGCCCAAGCATGTATCACATATGGCACTTAACTGATTGATTAATAAGGAGTGAGAACAATAAAAGAACAAAATTTAAGAAAACGGAAGATAGCAACTGACATTCACACTTGAATAATTTTGAGATCAAACTTGATTGGAAAACATGAAGCCAGAAGAGAGTTCAACAAGCAAGAAGTACAAAAGAAGAAACTGTTAAGACAGAACATTTACAGTTACATGAAGTCATTTCACCTGTAAAATGATGAGATTTTCTTACCAATTTAGTAATGCACTTAAATTCATAGAATCCAGTTGCCATAGAAAATTCATCAGAATATTTACCATGGAAGTATATTTGATTGACACAGTATCTATCTAAATCTATCTAAACTTATTTATAAATGGAACTTTGTCTGTGTGTGTGTGTGTGTGACCTATGGACTCCGAAATGGCTGAATCAATTTTCTTGAAAATTTACACAGTTGTACACTAAGCATCTGCAAGTGTTCTTAGCTTGGTTTTGTGTCGAGGTACCCCCGATAAATATTGATAATCGAATAAATCAGGTTATAGAAGGAGTGGTCCGATTTTAATCAAATTTGATACACTCATACACAAAGACATAAGAAATGATATTCAGAAGTTTCAAGGTTGCAATTCTTGCAATACTGCAGAAAATTGATTATATATATATATATATATAAGGCAAGATGTTTGTGTGTGTGGGTCTGTTTATCTGCCTGTATGTCTGTATCTTTTTTCAGCCCTTTTGTTTTAGTTTTTGCTTCAGGTTTGGCTCTAAGTAGGTATAATTGTAGTTTTTAGTCTCAGGCATGATACCATTTACTCAGAGGACTTATTTAGCCTTCAAAATTCAGTTTACGACGAAAAAAACTTCTTTGATATCAATAACAGGAAATCAAAATTTGACTTACATCCATTCATTTTTCTTTCAGTCTATGATTTCACTTTAACTGGAAACGATTGCTTTTTAGTTTTTCATGCCAACATCCAAAGAGTCTGTGCTCCAGGATCATGGATGAGTTTTAAAGCTTTCATTACACCCAAGCAATGCTGGGCTATACTGCTAGTCTAGTATAGCTGGATAAATTATTTTATTTTATATATAGAAATAGACTCCTTCACATTCGATAACCTTCATCAGTCTTTCAACCAATGATTTTTATAACTTTTCTAATCCTGCAGCAGTTTTATTGCTTACTAAGCATCTTTACTTGAATATTCTCTCCTTTTCTTTATCTCTCTTAATGATGGACCATATGTTTTCTCTTTAGTTAATATCATTGATTGTAATTTGTACAAGTCAAAAAGAAGGCTTTTTCACAATAATTGTTTGCATTTATCTTGATATATTTCTCAACTTGGAAGGGACCTAGAATTTTGCTGTTTATAATACTCAACCAAATTTTAAATCACCTCCCTTTGGTTATCTTTTGAATTGTATCACTTGACCATTTTTGATGAAAGACAAAACCTCATGCTCAGTTATCCTCTCCATCCAATTTAGCTCTACAGAGTACGATAGGTAAATTGCCACAATTTTATATTCTTAATTTTGCATATTTGTGTTGTTTTTGATTTTGTTGACTGCACAGTATAGTAGTGTCAGGTACCATGTGTAAGACAAAGTGAATTTTGACACAATTCACTCCACCAGAAATTTGGAAACAGCATTCTGTACTACTTAGCATTCATACTGGAAGCTCTAATAAAAACATTTCAGAGTGTTTCAGTTTCAATTTGAAGACTGCAGAGGATTTGGAAAGAGTTGGATGAGTCTAATGGTGATTACAAATGTATGGCAACTTGAAAAACTCACTCTGATCATTTCGATAAGAAAAGACCTCTAGAATTTGTTGGTAAGGGTATCAAGACTCATCACAAAGGCCGAAATCAAGTATCTTGAAGGGGTAAGGATGGCTAGGTTCAAAACAATGGCTGCTAGAAGACCTTATATCTGGCAACAGAATTTTACACCATGCGACACAAGCAGGAGAGCCCAATGATGGCTGTCAGACAATTTTTGTGAGCATATCACCCCTTACATCTGGCCACCTAACTATTTAGACTGCAACCCCACTTGATTATTATATGGGAAGTGCAGCTGAGTGAGAGACCCACAAAACTCCTTATATCACCAAATATGAATTGAAGGCAAGGATTCACTAACTTAAACAAGGGGAATGTTCAGAGGACATGTAAGAGATTCCAAAGTCATGTGGAGGCAATGGTTATAGCCACTAAAGCCATTTTATTGAATAGATTTACTCTTTAGTATTTCAACATATTTTTGTGCAGTTTTGGTAAATATATATGCTAAAATGAGATGTCAGTGTTATTTTCATTTTTGTGTCATTTAGACGACAATTGATCCATCGCACTCTGCAGAGCATGTATAGATATAGACATTGAGGACATAGGAATCAGTACTGCATGGTTGAAGTGAATGGTGATTTTATTGAATAAATTTACTCTTTAATATTTCAACATATTTTTGTGCAGTTTTGGTAAATATATATGCTAAAATGAGATGTCAGTGTTATTTTCATTTTTGTGTCATTTAGACGACAATTGATCCATCACACTCTGCAGAGCATGTATAGATATAGACATTGAGGACATAGGAATCAGTACTGCATGGTTGAAGTGAATGGTGATTTTATTGAATAAATTTACTCTTTAATATTTCAACATATTTTTGTGTAATTTTGGTAAATATATATGATATATATGTTAAAATGAGATGTCAGTGTTCTTTTAATTTTTGCCTAATTTAGCAGACAACAGCATAGATTTATGTCATGGGCTGACATTTTTTTCAGTTGACTGACCATGCGTTGTTGCCAAATTTTGTATTTATCTGTTTTTAAAGCATAATTTATTCAAGCCAACAGCAATTGGTTGCTAAATTATCTTTTTATACCATGTGATATATTTTCTATGACATCCACAAATTTACAGTTTTATTTTAGATTTTATTTTTCTTGCTCTTACCTGGATCTAGCTGTTTATTTTGATCCCAAATTTGTGTGGATTTTTGACATGCCCCTCACACCACTAAATAAGTGCTCGCTTATACTTTTCATAAAAATGAATATTATTAGCTGAATTTAACTTAACATATTTACTATATAAAAATATCCTGAAAATATTACTAACATGGTTTTGTTAATACCAGTTTTATTTTCAAAACATTGACTTGCATAGTAAAAACTGACATAGTATTAAAGCAAAAAACAAGTATGTACGTATTGACTGCAAACTTTTCAGAAAGATCAATAGCCTAATCTACTGGAGAATATGTTAGAAAAAGGTAATATTGAGGATAAGCTCATCTTGGTTTGCTATTTTATTTAGGAAACCATATTTTTTCTTCTGTTGCACATAGACGGTTTTAAGCTGTTAAAAATGTTTTTCTTGTACATATTCAAGTTAACTCTCACAAATTTCATTTTTTATTTTACTTTTTCTATTTTTTTTCCTGAAATTTTAATTTCAGATTCTTATCTACAAACCTTCTAGTTATGAGATAGCATTACAGAATTTGTAATTCTATCCCAAATCTCATTCATATCAGTTTAAAACTGATGCCTTCTTTTTTCCCATATATAGTAGCCATTTTGCTTAAAGTTGGTATTTTCTTGAGTTCATATGAAAACTTGAGAATTTTTCAACACATTTCAGCAAAATATTCACTTTCAATGACAATTGTTTAAATAAATAAATAGGAAAAAGGATGCTTTGTTTTAAACAGACACGAAGAGAATGTAGCCATGTGATAACTGACTTAAAACAAACAGTTGAAATTAAATTCAAACAAAGCTTTAAAAAAATATATATACAAAAGTTGTGGTTTCAAATGATTCTTTTTTAATTTTAACAGATGATACACAATTTTCATCTTTGAAGATTGTGGGAAATAATATTTGTTACTGAATAAAAAATTACAGTCAGTAGCTGAAAAAAGTAAGTCATATGAACTCTGAGTGTATGTATGTTTCTGAGTGTAGGTTACAAAGAGTATGCGACTCTCTTTAACTAAAAGACTTGTGTGTTTGGTTAAAGACAGTATCAGTTTTTGTCTTCAACACCAATATGAAAGCTTTTGCAGAATATATATATCTATTGTAGCCTCATGCTACTCTTTTATTATTCTGTGTGATCTCAGTATGATCAAGATTAATAATTCTCTGAGTCATTTTAATTATATCTTTCGATGATCACCAAAAACAAATACTATTTCCTTTCTGCTCTGAAGGAAGGAGAGACAGAGGAAGGCAGCGGATAACATATTTGCAGGGACTGATCAGGTGGATGATGGAACGAGGGTTGCCAGGAGCAACAGGAGCAAACATACTAAGAGTCACAAGGAATAGGGAGACGTGGAGAGCCATGATCGCCTACGTCCTGAAGGGACAGGGCACATAGAAGAAGAAGAAGAATGTGCAATGTCCAGTTGTATAATATATCATAATTTAAAATTATTTTATGATTGTTGATTGACAAACTTGTTAATATTGCAACATTTCCTCATTATAAAATCAGCATGCAGAAACAAAAGTAATGGGGGAGGATAAAGGACTCCCTGGAGTCAGGTGAGAATGATGATTGAATAGTATCTGATCCAGCAACAGCAGCCTAAACCAGCCAGTGACACAACCATCATCAGCAGCAGCAACCAGCCCTTGAAGCAATCATCAACAGCAGTCCACTGCCAAAGCAGCCACTGAAGGAGCACTTGGGACACAGCCATCAGCAGCAGTTTCAACAACAACAGCTGAGAGTTAACTATCATCATCTTCACTCCTTGCAACTCCATCTAGTTTCAACAGACTGACCCCTACCTTGCCTAGATCATAAGTTTTTTTTTTTTTTAATCATATCACCCCGAGCAAGGCGATAACGCCACTGATGTGCAAGGGGCTACATAAGAGAAAAAGATTAGAGGAGATTGAAGAGAAGGACAAATCAGTTACAAGAGAAGGATGGGAATACAGGTGTGAAGACAGCTGCAAACGTGGAGAGAAAGGAAAGGATATACAGGGTGGTGTGGAAAGAACTAGGATCAAGTAGTTAAGAGATGAGTATTGACCTTGCATTTAAATTCCTGGAGGTTGTAGCCATCAGGAAAGCAAGAATAAAGAAGTGAGTTCCACAGTTTTGGAGTCTATAGGTAACGGCATAAATAAGTTTAGATTTAGATAGAACTGGGAGAGTTTTTAAATGTTCTAATAAAAAATTTATCAAATAAAATATTATTATTTTAATTTTTCAAACCCTTTTTTTTATTAATAAATTCTTCTACCCAGGTTACTTGTCATATGTTACTATACAGCTTTTATATGCTTAAACTTTCTTTTTTTATTTTTTTAATATTTTTAAAACTATTTTTAACTGTTCTTTTAACATTTTCACAATTTGATGTATGATTAAGATTATGAAACCATGAAACAAAACTGATTTGTTTTTATTTAAAAAACACAGGCAAGTTTTTCCCGACCATTTGCTTCCACATGGTGAATTTTCTTTATCTGAATTTCCCCCCACTCTCCACTTGCATTTATTAATTTTCATAATTTATTCATGAATTCATTCATCAGTACAAAAATAACTTCACACTTACATTGGGTAACTTTACATTATTTTTAAATTTGCATAAACATCTCAAACTGTTTTTTCAGTTGGATATATAAAATTTAAACAGAAGTAAAAAGCATTTGTTAGACTTTATTAAAATGACAGATTTTATTACTGAGTATTTGGTATAAATTATTTTTTTTGCTTAGTTTATTACTGTTGTCATGAACAGTAATCTGTTATTAATATGCAATGTCTAGCATCAAAATTTTGGAAAGTGCTTATGAATTTCTTTATTTAGTTAAAGTGTGCATGTGTGAGTTTGATGTAATTTTATGATGGATATTTTAATACAATTTTAAAAGGAACATGATAGAATCAGATTTTGAGTATACTTTTACAATATTAGTAAACTAACCTCTGCAAGAAAAGTCATATATGCAGATCTAGGCTGGGCCCAGCAAGACATTGGATAAAATACTGGTGGGTTGATGATTCTGATTTCTTCTTCAATGATATTTTCCTCCTAGGCTTACAATACCTTCTCACTTCAACAGCATAGGTTAACTGTCAGAACCATATTAATAAACTGATTTCAAACTGTTTTCCCAGGCTATAAGCTCACAATATGTGTATAGGTTGGTGGTACTATTATTATTGTTGCTGCTTATAATGTTAATAATAATATTAATAGATTGGAAAGGAACAATTTAAAAAGAAAACTACAATACAAGGGAGATAATCTAAAATTTTTTAAGTTGTAAGAATTATGTCAGCCCAGCTTAACACAGAACAAAGATGCTAAAAGATTCATTCAGTTCATTTCATTTTATCCAGTTAGTGCATTTTGAGCCACTAAACTGTAGGCAAGGTAAAAAAAATCGTAGTAAATTTATTTACTTGCAGTAGTAATTGTTAGTACTTTTCAATTTCAGAAAAATGATCATGTTCATAATTCATTGCAATATTACTTTTATGTAAGTTAATTATAACTTTAATTACCCAGTTGTGTAAGAGCCTTAGTCAAGATTTGAAACAAAAAACTATATCTGCTGGCCTGCTTGCATGCAGTTGAAGACAGTTGTGGGTAACCTACTGATGGGGGTAAATAATATCACATCACATCAGGCATCACCTGATAGTGGGTGAATTATGAATGAAAGAAATATTCTCCCATTTGGTATTTGTCTATACTTCTCAGAAGGGTATATAATTCTCATTCCATGTGCGATGCCACTTTCAGATACCATATCTTCCTGTAACTCAACTCTCTAAGTTATATGTTCACTACAGCTGTAGCCATGTATTGAACTCACAAGTCTTTGGGTCAAATCACTAGAACCAACTAATGCCTTCATCTACTGGACCCATTCTCCTATTTGTGGCTTCCCTATTATGGGCATTATTATATCCATGATATAATAACTCCTCATTTTATGAACAGAATTGTATCACTGAAAGATAAGGAATGATAAACATACTTTGTTGTCAGAAAGAGTTTAATAGTGCTAAGTCGTAAATGAAATTTTATATACATATTTACATGTGTCCCATGCAGTTAAACTATAACACATGACTACACAAGCAGTGAAAAAAAATGCAAGAAAGATAGGGTCTTACTAATGGAAATTGGAGTTGCCAGAGATTCTTCTGTGTTTCTGAAGAAGCCATATTTGGGATTCTGGATGAAAGTAAGTCAGATTCATTACTATGTTACTAGTGCTCTCAAACAAGAAATGACAAGTCATGGGTTTTTCCCAACATGAGAACTGTGAGCCAGAGATAGTTGCTATATGGCAAAGATATATTCTCAAAGGGAAGCAACCCGTGAGCTTGTAAACTTCACTAAATGATAATTTGCAGAGTAAGGCAGATTTTAAAAAAGCAACTGTTTCATTTGACTCCTGGAAGCTGACTTATGGACTAGCCACTTTTGTCACTCTATGATGTGACAGCATTAAACGGCTATCATGAGACCCACATGACTTTATCATGGCTAAAATGAACCCAAAACTTTCATCACCTGTAGAATGTATTCAATATATATTTTTAAATACATTCAACTAGCAGTATAGCCCAGCGTTGCTTGGGTGTAATGAAAGCTTTATAACTAATCCATGGTCCTGGAGCTCAGACTCTTTGGATGTTGGCATGAAAGACTAAAAAGCAATAGTTGTTTCCAGTTAAAGCGAAACCGTAGACTGAAAGAAAAATGAATGGATGTAAGTCAAATTTTGATTTCCTGGTATCGATATCAAATAAGTTTTTTTCATCGTAAACTGAATTTTGAAGGCTAAATAAGTCCTCTGAGTAAATGGTATCATGCCTGAGACTAAGAACTACAATTATACCTACTTAGAGCCAAACCCGAAGCAAAAACTAAAATAAAAAAAAATACAGACATACAGGCAGATAAACAGACACACACACAAATATCTTGCCTTTTATATATAATCAATTTTCTGCAGTATTGCAAGAACTGCAACCTTGAAACTTCTGAATATCGTTTCTTATGTCTTTGTCTATGAGTGTATCAAATTTGATTAAAATCAGACTACTCCTTCTATAACTCGATTTTTTTCGATTATCGATATTTATCGAGGGTACCTCAACACAAAACCTAGTTAAGAACACTTGCAGATGCTTATAGTAGAACTGTGTAAATTTTCAAGAAAATTGGTTCAGCCATTTTGGAGTCTATAGGTAACGGGGACACACACACACACACACACACACACACAAAGTTCCATTTATAAATAATAGATTTAGATTAGATTAGATACTGTTTCTTGATATATGAAAGTATATTGTTTCATATGATTATGTCTACATGGAAAAACATAAAATATAAGTATTTCAAATAATTCTTTCATAATGTTGAAATTACTGGCATCTCTCATCCATGCACATTTGTAGTCATAACAACATCAACAAACACAGTCTGATGAAATCCTAATGGATGAAATACGTCACAAGTTAACTTTTCCATTTTGTCTAAAAATATACCAATAATGTCACTTAATATAGAAAATATGTTGTTGTTTTATATGTATACACACACACACACACTTCTTCTATGTGCCCTATCCTTTCAGGACATAAGTGATCATGGCTTTCCACATCTCCCTATCCCTGGTGTCTTTTAGCACGCTTTCTCCTGTTACACCACGCAACCCTCGTTCTGTCATCCACCTGATCAGGTCCTTCAAAGATGTTATCCCCTGCTTTCCCCTGTCTCTTTTATCCTCTATCTGGCTTGTTAGTATCTGGTTCTCCAAGCCCTCCTTTCTCATTGCATGTCCCTAGAACTTTAGCTGTCTCTTCCTGATGCTCAGTATTAATTTCCTTTTTGTTTCCATTCTTTCCAAAACCCCACCATTGCTCACATGCTCGATCTTTTGTGAAACACGTGGTTCTTTATATAAATATATATGCAAAAATCCTCAGAGTGTGTTGAATGTATTTATTTGAAGTCTTCATCCTTATCAGCAGGTTGTAACTCCTCCTGCTGCACTTCATTCAATTGCATATTGTACACTGCATTAAAAATTTATGAAAAAGAGTCAATTGTGAGAAATCGAAGGTTGTGATTAACAGATGCAAATATTTTATACATTAAAAATGAAACATTTGTTTTTCATGAAATATGATTTCTAAGCTTTAGAGTTTCACAGTTAAGAGATAAAATCTGTATTAAATTTTCTGTAATTACAAATATCTGTAGATTTAACAAATACTGCAAAAATAAATAACCCCAACTCTGAGAATTCATATTGACCAGAGTACTAAATAGCATGAATATTTTATAATCACATCTGTTTCTATTATTGCTTTTATAAATACCAGCTGAAACATTTGTGTATGATATATTACTTGTACAACTAAATTATATATATATATATATATATATATATATACACACACACATACACATATCTAAATATAAATATATATAATTGATTACTTGCACAATTAAATTATTTTTAGTAATTAAATTTTATTTATGTTTTTAAAAGTTTTAACTTTCACTTTCATACAGCAATATAATTTTTTTTATTTTATTTTTAATAACTGTATTTCATCAGCTATTTTTTTTTTTCAATTTTACTGAACAAAGTTTAACAGTTTTTTATTTTTATACTGATTTTATTTCTTAAGAGTTAAAAATAATCTTGCCTGTTTAACATCTAAAAAGTAAGAAAACAAGGCAACAAATAAACAAAAAATGGATTTTTAATGAGTCTGTATGTGTGTTGTTAAGAGATGTCACTACACAGTGTTTGAAGTTGCTCAGCTATTTGTATATGCTGAAAAAAGATGAGGAACTATAAGTAAAATATAGAATTACAAGCTCATTTATTTATTTATTTTTTAACTATGCACATTTGGCACATGCTGACTAAGGTGGGAAGCAAGGGGAAATTTTTTTTTCTGATGTTATCATCTCAACCATGAAGCCATAAAACTGTAGAGTCTATCCAGTGAAGGATTTGTTCACCTATAATTTCATTAATACACCCACACTTAAACATTTGCCTATACTCGATGTTACCAGATACCTACTTCGATACATCCACACACCCGCTCCCACTTGGAATATACTTCAAATAAAGCATTATCATTTATTTTTAATTTCTGGTATTTCAGAATTTATTTCTAAATTTTAGTCTGTAATTCTACGATGGTTAGTAAACACTAAGTAGCATGATAAGGTAGGAAAAAGAATTTGACAAGACTCAAACTTGCATCCCCTATTTTTGAAAGCCTACCTTCCTGCTCTGCCAATTAGGTCAACCAGAAGCAGCCATTCAAATGAAAGCATAGAACTTTTATTCCTTATTTTCTGCTAACACCGGATACACTATCTTTTAAATTTTATTTCTTTATACACGACACATACTAAATTGCTATATGTAATTGTAAGTTCTATGCTAACAGTTTCTTCTCTGGCACTTTTTAGTTGTGGAACTTCTAGACTCTTGCTTTCCAGTCAACTTTGATCTGCAAAATTTTAAATGCAATGTCAATCATTTTTCTTTCTGTCTTTTTAATTCCTGTTCTTTTACTATTCTTTCCTTAATCATGTTTTTCTTTCCTCAGATTCTTTCACACTCAGTAACCCCTTGTATTGTAATGGCTTTACTGCCTTGGTTGGTGTGAAATGATTAAAATATATAAAATCCAATAATGGTCTAAGTTCTCCTACTTTTTTCTTTATATATATATATATATATATAAAAGAGATAATAACTATACTCGTGTCGAAAAACCTTTTACAGATCCACGAAGAAGGGAAAAAATGGTTTTAAAAAAGAAAGAGCTAAGTACATGAACATCAGTCAAAAGAGTTCGGACCGAGTCAGCACGTAGCCCAAAGAGAAAACCCCGACACGAGTAATCAATGAACAAAAAAGCGCTCAATACTTAGGTAGAGCAGAATAAGTAAAGTATACCTAGTGAGCCAGACAGCCCTACCTAGGTTTCACCTAAACAGATCGTCAGGGCCAGCTTTCCCTGACAATCCATTTAGGTGAAACCTAGGTAGGTCTGTCTGGCTCACTAGGTATACTTATATATATATGAAATGATTTGTTTGAACATTATTTTTTATCGATACTCGTATTTAAGTAGATATTCTGTTTTTTTTAATTAAACACTATTATATATTTATATCTATCGGCCTGATTATTTACAACAAATTTTTATTACAAAAATGTGTGTCATTCGGCAGGATTCGAACCTACGACCACTATCCACATAGGGGAAGCTACCATTTGATCTGGCAACGTCTTAGACCTCTCGACCACAGATGACCTCCAGTCTAAATGAGGTTTTAATCAAGCCTATATAACACAGTTTTTGATTTATCACAATAACCATATCTGCTCTGAAATGTATCGCAATGTCAACAAATGTAAACATGTTACAGAAATTAACGAAGATTAATGAAACTTGGTTATAAACAACCGACAATTTGAAATGATTTGTTTATACATTATTTATTTATCATAACAAATCATTTCAAATTGTTGGTTGTTTATAACCAAATTTTGTTAATCTTCGTTAATTTAAAAAAATTGCCTTTTTTCTTGATCATGTATTTATTGTTGATGAAAAGTGATTGCTGTATGATAATCAGAAAGACAACTTTCTTTGGTTTGATAGACCTGCTCCCTATCCTCAACCTTCTTAAAATCAAATCTTCCTTGCAGAAAGTACCTTTTGACTGTTTGACAGTGCTGTAATGGAATAATCTATTAGAGCTTCTTGCAAACTTTTCAGGCTATGAAGACAAAAACCTATAGTTATAATGAGGAACTAATGCATCAAATGTTGGAAGTATTTTTAATAGAAACAGACATAACATGCTGCATGACAGCACAAGAAACTCATTACTTTCCTATGTTTTTTAACCATCTAAGCACAAGCAAAGTGATAAAGCCACTAATCCATGAGAGATTACCCAAAGTGAAAGAAATAAAGCCACTAATCCATGAGAGAATACCCAAAGTGAAAGAAAATAAGAAAATGTTAGTGAGGAGAAAGGACAATAACAGAACCAGGTTCAAAAAGGTAGAAGATGGTGACTGATGTTATATTTAAATTTTTGAAGATTGTACGTGACAGGGAAGTAAGTAACCAGAATCAAGTTTGCCCAACAAAAAGTGCAAGAGAAGAAAATGTTATAATGAAGCTTATGGTTACATTTCGCAATTTCAACAATAAAATGATGAAACCCAGTTCCAATCTAGTACTCTTCTAAAATTTATGTGGTCGAGGTACCAAAGAAGAAAGGCTCATGAAAACAATTGCAATAAAAATATTTATAGAAAAAGCAAAGTGAAGTTAAATTATGGCTGAGGAAAAAAGACTGTAGTCAATTCCAGATCATTACCAGTAGCATTGCGGATCCTTCTTTGGAATTTTTCAAAAATCACCAAGTACGTAGCGGAAGTACCAGACCAGATGTGACAGCAGTATTCAATGTATGGATAAATGATACACTTACAAAATTGTAAGATTCTAGCAAGAAAATATTTTTTTTGAATGACACAGTGAACCAACTTTCCTTGCAGCAAACCTAGCAACTGATTCAATATAATTATCCCACTTCATATTAGTGAAAAATTTCCCCAAGAAGATACAATGAGTCATTTTCTTGGAGGTTAACATCAGTCATACTAATGAAGAGCAAAAAAGATTCACTAAGGTGATAACAGGAGAGCAATTTAATTCAGGAATCATTAGAATTGATAAGCCATTTCTTGCCCCAGTTAACAATAGATTGAAGTTCATTTTTTTTGATCAGCTGTCAATTTAACCTAATCAAAACAATTGGATTTATCATAAAGATAGAAATAAGAAGTTGTCATCAGCATAGATATTGATGACATCAAGAGGTCAATAACAAAAATTAGGAAACAAAGTAGGTCGAAGGATAGAGTCCTAGAAGATATCCAGATTTAGGCACAAATATCTCGAAGAGTAGCCATTCAAGACAACTTTCATTTCACGATTAGATAAGAAAGATTGAATTAAATAAAAAATTATTTCAGAAATATCATAAAGTTTCAACTTATGAAGTCCATCTTGCCAAACTTTATCAAATTCCTTCAAGATGTCTAAAGCAACAGCTCAGACTTCATTATTCTCATCCAAGGCTTGATAGACGGTATCAATAATAACTGTTAACACATCAGCAGTAGACCTAGAGAAACAAAAGCCATGTTGTTTCTCAGAAAGAAGACCCTGTAAGGTGAGATGGTTAACTAATTCAGTGTTGATTAGATTTAGGTCTTTGCCCCCAAAAAATAGAAGACATATATTTTAGAACATGTACATAATTTTTCAATATATATCCACGACAAAGGTACATTTGTTTCGACATTGATACTTCAATGTCTCATCAGGCGGTATAATTCTTTCTTTGTTCTGTATTCACTCGGATATATATATATATATATATATATATAGACATGGTGGAGTAATGGATAGAGGCTCAGATTGAGGAACTGGAGAACCAAGTTTGAATTCTAGTTGAGTTCATTACATTCACTTAGGTGTTAATATTCTTTGGAAAAGTATGAACTTGTATTCTACCCCCAGCTTTGAGTAAACAGTAGGAGAAGCTGAATGCTATAGCCTTGAGTGGCAAGCAGTCTTGGATATAGAAGACTCTGAATTCAAGATCTGCATAGCATCATTTAGAAACCTTGTGCACCAGGTTTCTGTATTTGGCTCAAGACTTCACTACTATAGTATAATCAAATAACATACACAGATAGTTAGGCTGTTGGTTTTAAGAACTGAGCTGCTTAACCTTTGTACATGAGTCCAGTGTGTGTGTGTGTGTGTGTGTGTATATATATATATATATATATATATATATATATATATATAAGCTTATTTATAAATGGAACTTTGTCTCTGTCTCTGTGTCTGTATGTGTCCATTACCTATAGACTCAAACGGCTGAACCGATTTTCTTGAAAATTTACACAGTTCTACTATAAGCATCTGCAAGTGTTCTTAGCTAGGTTTGTGTCGAGGTACCCCCGATAAATATCGATAATCGAAAAAATTGGGTTATAGAAGGAGTGGTCTGATTTTAATCAAATTTGATACGCTCATAGACAAAGACATAAGAAACGATATTCAGAAGTTTCAAGGTTGCACTTCTTACAATAGTACAGAAAACAGATTATATATATATATATATATATATATATATATATATATATATATATTAGGCAAGATGTCAAGATGTGTGTCTGTTTATCTGCCTGTATGTCTGTATTATTTTCAGCCCTTTTATTTTAGTTTTTGCTTCAGGTTTGGCTCTAAGTAGGTATAATTGTAGTTATTAGTCTCAGCCATGATACCATTTACTCAGAGGACTTATTTAGCCTTCAAAATTCAGTTTACAACAAAAAAAAACTTGTTCTATATATATACCAGGAAATCAAAATTTGACTTACATCCATTCATTTTTCTTTCAGTCTAGGGTTTTGCTTTAACTGGAAACAACGATTGCTTTTTAGTCTTTCTTGCCAACGTCCATAGAGTCTGAGCTCCAAGACCATGGATTAGTTTTAAACCTTTCATTATACCCGAGCAACACCAGGCTATACTGCTAGTATTAAATATAACAGACAATGAATGTTTATTATGTAACCACACTGAAGATGGCTCATGTGAGCTGAAAGCTTTAGAACCAGTATAATAAAAAAATATCGAAATGTTGGACAATTTTTGTCTTTATTTTCACCTGAAATTAAAGCCAAAAAATGTTTAGGATGGCTCATGATTAGATATAACAGACATTTGTTGTCTGTTATATTTAACAATATATGTTTAGAATATTATCTGTTGCATCAATACCCTATATATATATATATATATATATATATATATATATATATATATAATTGGTAGTAAACATTATGAAATATGTATTAACAATATAAAAAAGGATAGTAATTAATAAGTGTTTAATGCTAAAAAGCAGAGCAGTAATAAAAAGAAAAACAATACTAGTTTACTGACTACTTGGACCACTAGAAGTATGCAAAATTAATGAACTGTAATATGCATAAAAGTCCCTGTAATATGGATGAAAGTGATATGACACTTATTCCATACCTGACGAGTTCTTTCCAGAAAATCTGTAATATTAGTACTTAGTGAACACATATTGTTTTACTTTTTATTTGCAATTTCATACATATACATTACCAGCCATAATTATTAGGTCACGTCAGTGTTTTAAAAAATGATGTATCTCATAGAATTTTTTTAGTATTTATTGCTGAGTGAATAACTGTAAATGAAAATAGAATGGTTCTTTTGTTAATACTGCACAATGACATGTGCATCAAATGAATTTATAGATATTTAATAATTACCTATATTGCAGATTCATCAATGAAAGAATGAAGAAAATGTAGGATGATTTGAATGAGTTCATCTTTGCTTCCTTGCCTTGTAAAATTTTGCAAAGTAATAATAACAAAAGAACCATTCTATTTTCATTTACAATTATTCACTTGGCAATAAATACTAAAAATAGAATGAAATACATCATTTTTTTAAAAATTGGAGTGGCCTAATAATTATGGCCTGTAGTGTATATATATATATATATATAGAGAGAGAGAGAGATAAACAGATATCTTTGAAGTAGTACAAATTAATGTTAGCAATCCACTGTTTATAGTGATTTACTTTTTTATGAGTCCTTAGTATAGCATTATATATAGTAATATTTTATTACAAGTGTTTATAATAAAAACATAGTTTACTGCAACACGAGCGATTGTGTTTCTGACTGCCTGACGAGGTGTTAATAAGCTGGCACCAAAACACAACAGCTCTTGTGCTACAGTAAAATAAACGCTTATAACAAAAATATTACTATAGATAGTTGTGTATTTAGGTAACAATCCTTCTTCAGTACATGTTCCATTGAAGAAGACTGACAAGGTATTTTTGTTTTTAGTTTTTGGACTCTGATTGTTCAATTAAATATTTATAGGTTGATCTGTAATCTGTGCAGATATTTTTATATTATTAGTGTTGTGGATTCTTGTTGAGAAACCACACAAAATAATAAATAACTGAAAAGCTGATATGGAGATAAAAAATGTATGTTATATTTAACAAAAATATACAAACTGGAACACGGGTTAGTCAATTCAGGAATACTGTTAGTAGGAATCAATGTATACAATCTTGTAGTGAAGAAGTATGTCTGGTAATGAGTCTATATTCTTATTGACGAACTAGCAGCAGTCCAACTACTCAACTCAACTCAACAACTCTTTACAACTGACAATCACTACATTTAGTTGTCCCTTCCACTAAGGGCAACATGTGACACATGGTCAGTTATGAGTGGGAATTTCCAAGCTATATGGCCCGGCCAAAAAATACCTGTCTATTTTTCCCCAGTCGTGCTTCTACCCTTTGGTGGAATCACGACTGGGATAGTGCTCTCTGCTCGAAGGCAGAGAGCTGATAGTGAGAAATGCTGTCGCAGCGAGAAAACTCTCTGTGACAATCACTACTGTTCTCTGTATAGGCAGGATTATATGTACATATCAGGTGAGTCCATTCTTATGTATAAAAAGGGGTGATACCCAACAATTTGAATATTTGATTTGTGCCTGGGTTCCCTGCAAACAGAGAAATACAAAATATTCATATAAGGAATATTTTTTGTATACATCTGTTTGTATATATTTATATGCATACTATTGATATTCTTGTGTGTGTTAACTATTGAAATCAAATTTTATCACATGTTGCAAATTTGCCTTTTTTAGCTTTATAAAATATCTTAATGGCTCTACAGTTCTCTTTAAGGCATCATGAAAAGTAGCCTTAGTTTATATAAATTTATACATAGTGTATTTTAAAAATAGATAAGGCCTAGAACTTTTCAGCACAATCTAGCACAAAAAGAATAATCAACCAGACTGCTGAAAACTGTACTGATTTAGTGTTATATTTAAACAAGAAGATATTGTGCTTTTAAAGAATTTAATCTCAATGAAGAATTCTTTTTCATCAAAAGGTTTTTTGCTTTATTTTAAACTAGCAGTATAGCCTGGCATTGCTCAGGTGTAATAAAAGCTTTATAACTAATCCATGTTCCTGGAGCTCAGACTCTTTGGACGTTGGCACGAAAGACTAAAAAGCAATAGTTATTTCCAGTTAAAGCAAAACCTTAGACTGAAAGAAAAATGAATGGATTTAAGTCAAATTTTGATTTCCTGGTATCGATATCAAATAAGTTTTTTTCATTGTAAACTGAATTTTGAAGGCTAAATAAGTCCTCTGAGTAAATGGTATCATGGCTGAGACTAAGAACTACAATTATACCTACTTGGAGCCAAACCTGAAGCAAAAACTAAAATAAAAGGGCTGAAAATAATACAGACATACAGGCAGATAAACAGACACACATCTTGCCTAATATATATATATATATATATATATATATATATATATATATATATATATTTTCTGTACTATTGTAAGAAGTGCAACCTTGAAACTTCTGAATATCATATCTTATGTCTTTGTCTGTGAGTGTATCAAATTTGATTAAAATTGGAACACTCCTTCTATAACCCAATTTTTTTGATTATCAATTTTTGATATTTATCCGGGGTACCTCGGCACAAAACCTAGCTAAGAACACTCACAGATGCTTACAGTACAACTTTGTAAATTTTCAAGAAAATTGGTTCAGCCGTTTCGGAGTCTATAGGTAATGGACACACACACACATACACACACACACACAGAGACAAAGTTCCATTTATAAATAAGTTTAGATTAGATTAGAATTAGATTAGATTAGGAGCAACAAATTATCAGAGAGGTGATTGACAGAAAGGCCTAAGACTTTTTATTTCTTCATGAATGAAAATAATGAAAAATGAATTCATAAAAACAGTTTTCCAGAAAAATAGAAATAATATAAAAATAACCAACAGAATCTTGCCTGACACATGACATTGTTCTTTTGTGCATTGTTCTTTTGACATTGTTTTTTTGTTTACAGTAACGTGGAAGTAAAACATCTTGATTATATTATTTGTTGTGCCATCCTGTAAATGGCTGATATATAACAAGTCTTATTAAAAAGTTTGTTTAATTATAGGCGGTATTTTCCAGTTTTCAAATAAGATTTAGAATTGTGGATAGACTGTCTAAAATTCATGTTTGTTCTGTTGTTTTGTTCAAGTACTTTCTAATTTTTCAGTCATTATCAAGAACAGTGTGTTTAGCAAGATTTTGTTGGTTCATGCTAGTATTTTATGTAGAGCTGAAAGTTTTAAATCAGTCTAAAGTGACACCTTATGTAACGTTTAAGAGAGCAGGGCCACATAAAAAAACAAAAAAAAACTATCAATTATTTTGTATGATTTTTTTTATTTCTTTTTGCATACAAAATATTTTTACACATTTGAAGATGCCATCTTCTGTGGAGAATGATATTTTAATTAATGTGTGTATAATAATAACTTACAGGCTTTTGAGTTATTCCTTTTATTTGTTGCTGTATTGTAGTATTATCTACTAATATTTTTGTGATGTATTGTGTTATATTTGTGATGTGCTCATGAATTGGGCAGGGGGGCATTTTTAAGGGATTGTACATTTAATTATCTCTGCAATAAAATATTTTAATCACCATAAAAGTGAACAATTCTTATGTAAAGTTTTTTTTTTTTTAAAAGATGTACACACTTAAATAGTCATCATAACATGTTTTCCTTTTCAGTAGTATAAACATGCATGGACAAAGGCCAAGATGAATCAATGTTGTCTTCTTTTTTTTTTTTCATTTGCATGCATTCTTGATCAGTTTTTATATGTCTTTGATGTTCATAACTCCTCATCTCTATGTTGTTATTGAGAGCATACATCAAATAATAGAAGATAAGGAGAGAAGGTTGTAATTCAAGAAATTTACTCAGAGGTCACTAGCCTAATTTGCCATCATTAATCCTGCTTTTTGTTTGTTTTGTTTTAATTGTTCACTCAATAAAAGGTCCAAGAGCCACTAAAATTGGAGCATTACTGATTAAAGTGGAAATATAGATATGAGCGGAAGAAGCAACTACTGATTTAGTAGGAAAAATAACAGTTGACCCTATACTTGAAAAGGTTAGGATTGTAACAATCAGAAAGCATTTTCTCAGAAGTCTGTTCTACAAGGTTCATGAGAAGGAGCTGTCTAAATGGAGCTTCTTTTTAAAAGCATAATATGAAGAGAGTGGGGATAATTAGTCCCAGTGTATATGACATGGCATGGAGTGCTTTGAAACTGTTTTTTTTTTTTTTTAAGAAGATACTGTTCAACAGGTGTGCGTTGTGCTACAGTAGATATCAGCTTGGAACACTTAGATCACTGGTGCCCCCTAAATACGAATTTGCACGAGATACTAGATTAGCAACTAGATCCCACCCTTTTACAGTGAAATCGATAAAATGCAGCCGTAACTTCTACTCCAACAGTTTCTTTCCTCGCACTTCCCGACTGTGGAATTCTCTTCCAAAAGATTGCTTCCCCGACGGCTACAATCTCCAGGAGTTTAAATGTAAGGTCAATAGACACCTCCTAACACACTAACCTGCTCCCATTCTATCAAACACTCTTCCCATCTGCCCGACACTCATCCTCGCTATCCTTACTCATCTATCACCTTTCTCCTGACATTCCCTATGTCTATCCACTCCTTCTCTTTACCTTCCCCTATGTAGCCCCATGCGCAATAGTGGCAGTGGAATGCCTTGCCTGGGGTGAGATGATTAAAAAAAAAAAAAAAAAAAAGAAGCCGGGGAGCCGAGTTTGAATTCTAGTTGAATCCATTGTATTCACTTACATGCAAATACCCTTGGGAAAGGTATTAATCCATCTCTATTCCAGGAATTCCAGTTATGGATTAAATAGCAGGACAGATTGGGTTCTATAGCCTTGGTCGGCAACCAGTCTACCGCAGAAAGCAATGGCAACCTACTGCAGGATAATCTTCTGCCCAGTCAGTCATGTCTCTTTTGAGACATGATCGCCCAAGTATGTATCACGTACGGCACTTAACTGACTGACTGTTCAACAAAATATGCATATTGGCAAAAGTCAAAATTTTTTGAAACAAAATAAGAAATTAAGCTTTTCTATTATTTATTGTCATGAAAGATTTTAGATTTGCCTAAAACTATTACAGGTTGGATTAATATCAAAACTTCATAAATGTTTCTTTTGTATATATTACTTGGAAAACCTGGACAAAACCTATATATTTTGTTATAGGTTCAAAGGTATAAACTTATAACAATATTTTTCTGTTTCTTCACACTTTCAGCCCAATATGCCAAATACAGGTCGGGGATACTAGAATCAAACAGGTACAAAAATTTAAATACTTGGGAAGTGTTATATAACAAAAGACAGAAAGTGCGACACAGAGATCTGAAGGCGAATTAGCATGGCAAAGGAAGCTTTCCAGAAGTTGAGTAAAGTATTTAGAAACAGGACAATTTTGCTAGAAACAAAGAAGAGAATATGGGATTGCTATGTGTTGTCAGTTCTTTAATATGGCAGTGAATGCTGGACAATATCATCAAAGAGGAAGGAAAAAATTGAAGCAACTGAAATGTGGTCCTACAGAAGGATGCTGCGAATACCATGTGAGCAATGATGGAAACGAAAAGAAAATTAATACTGAGCATCAGGAAGAGACAGCTGAAGTTTCTGGGACATGCAATGAGGAAAGAGGGCTTGGAGAACCTGATAGAGAGAAAATGAGACAGGGGAAAGCAGCGGATAACATATTTGAAGGACCTAATCAGGTGGATGATGGAATGAGGGTTGCATGGTGTAACAGGAAACAGGAGAAGGCGTGCTAAGAGCCGCCAGGGATAGGGAGACGTGGAAAGCCATGATCGCCTACGTGCTGAAGGGACAGGGCACATAGAAGAAGAAGAAGAAGAATACTTTGCTGAGCGTTTGGAAGGAAAATTCTATCCTATCTCGATTTGCTTTTGTATTTTAGCTTTGCACATTTTGTTCTCCATGAAAACACTTCCCAGATATTTAAATTGTACTTGTTTGATGGAAATGGGGAATTTAATCCACTGTTTTTGCCAATGATATATAAAAATTTAAAACTGTTGATAGAGTTATCATTTATGTCATTTTACAAGATACATTTAGATCAGTGGAGATTTGGTCAATTTTTTTGTGTGTATATGGATTTTAATTCAGTAAATGTTCTAATTTCTTTCATTAAGGTTGTTTAAAATTAAGAAAAAATTATCAAAGAAAATATTATTTTTCAACTTCAGACACTATTGTAAATAGAATGACCTTTTTCTTGGTGTGCCTGACGAAATATACTAATCTTTTTAAAAAGTACAATAACTATTTTTTTTATTTTAGAAAAAGATTTCATAATTAAGAATACTTATGGTAGAAATAATTTTTACAGATATTTCTGAAGACTACTGTAGAAATCAAGTTTTGTTTTATAATCGTTTCAATCCCAAGCAAGGCATAAACACCGCTGATGCATTTAAAATTTTGGCAATTGTAGCTATCAGGGAAGCAAGTATATGGAAAAGAGTTTCACAAGCAGGAAATGTAAGAAAAGAAACTGACAGAGTAGAATTAGCAATTACATTTTACTACTTTGACAGTGAAAGAGTGGGACCTAGATGCCAATCTAGTAGCACAAACAAATTTGTGTGGTCAGGGCACTAAGGAAAGAAGCTTGTTAGAGCAGAAACCATGAAAATATTTTTAGAAAAGATAGAGGAAAGCTACATCTCATCAGTAAGAAATTGACTGAAGTCAAGTTGCTTAATTGGGATTGATTATGTTGCGGATCCCCCTTTGGATTTTCAAAGAACCCTGAGATGAATACCAAGAGCACCCAAGCAGATATAGCAACAGTATTTAATGCATGAACAAATGTGCAAGATGGATTCTGATAAGAAAAACATCCTGGTTTGATACAGTGACCCAAACTTCTTCTGTCGATGTAGCTAGTGATTCAATGTAGTCATTCCAGTTGAGGTCAGTTGAGAGAGTGAGGTCAAGGTGGTGCAGTGTGCTGCTTTCTGGGAGACTAGCATCATCCATACTGATGGAAGGCAATAAAGTTTCTCTATGGTGGTTAAAGGAGAGAAGCTTCATTTTGAACGCATTAAAATTTACATTTCTTGCCACAATCATTCAAGGTTGTGAGGAGCATGGAACCACCTCTTAATTGCTGTTGTTCCCAGGTCCACCCTGTTAGGGTCCCAGCTATGGGCAAATAATTATTCCCCCAAACTAGGGTCAAAATGCTATAAAAGTATTCAACAAAAGTTTTTTGAATGAAAAATGTTACCAACAAAAGTTTTTTAAATAAAAAAAAACGTTACCAACAAAAGTTTTTTGAATAAAAAAACGTTACCAACAAAAGTTTTTTGAATAAAAAAACGTTACCAACAAAAAAAAAGTTACCAACAAAAGTTTTTTGAATAAAAAAACATTACCAACAAAAGTTTTTTGAATAAAAATAATGTTACCAACAAAAGTTTTTTGAATAAAAATAATGTTACCAACAAAAGTTTTTTGAATAAAATAACGTTACCAACAAAAGTTTTTTGAATAAAAAAAATGTTACCAACAAAAGTTTTTTGAATAAAAAAATATAAACAAGCAAAAACAATAAAACAAATAAAACAAATCAAAACGATTTTCAGCATTAAATGACCTAATGAAGGTTGATATGCAGTGTTTACGTTATCAGCCTTGGTAGATTTCTTATTGAGACAGGAGTAAATGGTAGTTTTATTTGTATAGATGCATACTTGGAACTGATTACATCAAGAAGATCATTGATGAAGATTAGGGAAAGTGTAGCACTTAGGTTAGAGCTTTGAGGGATGTCTGTGTTTGTATGAAAGGATCTGGAAGCATTCTCATTCAAAATGACTTTCATTTCACTATTTGATAGGAATGATCGGATTAAATTAAGCAATTGTCCGGAATTATCATAGCCCCGTAGATTGCATGGTAAGCTAGCATGCTTTTGAGATATCTTGAGCAACAGCTCAAGCTTTGCTGTCCTTATCAAGAGCCTGGTATATATATTCAGTGATAGCTGTTAGCATGTCAACAGCAGATCTAGTGAAGCAGAAGTCATACTTCTTGACACAGAGTAGGTTGTGAGATGTAAGATGATGAACCATTTCATTATTGATAACAGCCCCGAACAGTCAGTCAGTTAACTGCCATACATGATACACACTTAGATGATCATGTCTTAAAAGAGAGATGACTAACTGGGCAGAAGATTTTCCTGCAATAGGTTGCTAATACTTTCTGTGGTAGACTGGTTACCAACTAAGTCTATAGAACTCAATTTTTCCTGCTATTTAACCCATAGTTGGAGGGAGATGCGATATATTAATACCTTTCTCAAGGTTATTTGCACATAAGTGAATGCAACAAATTCAACTGGAATTTGAACTCAGCTCTCTGATTTCTCATTCAAAGCTTACATCCACTGCACTACACTGCACATCCTAATAGCCTCAAACACTTTGCTAAAAAGTGGTAAGAGGCTGATAGAGCAATAATTAGAGGGGTCAGAGGGCTACCCTGAGTTTTGAAAAACAGGAGCTATATAGGAGGACTTCCAACAAGCAAGAAAACTGGAAGCAGTGAGGCAATAGTTATAGTTTGGAGAGGACAGGAGAGAATTCAGGGGCACATTTTTTTAAGATGATAACTGAAATGTCATCACTTTCACTTGCCTTATTGTAGTCAAGCTTAAAAATTATGTTAGAGACCAGAGATGGGGTTATATATATATATATATATATATATACTAGCAGTATAGCCCGGTGTTGCTCAGGTGTAATGAAAGCTTTAAAACTAATCCATGGTCTTGGAGCTCAGACTCTGCCTAAAGAATATTTGTGTGAAGTTTGATGAGAATCGGATAAAAAATGTGGATGTGTATAAAGGACATACAGGCAGATAAACAGACACACGCACAAACATCTTGCCTTATATATATATATATATATATATATATAATCGATTTTCTGCACTATTGTAAGAACTGCAACCTTGAAACTTCTGAATGTCATTTCTTATGTCTTTGTCTATGAGTGTATCAAATTTGGTTAAAATCAGAACACTCCTTCTATAAACCTATTTTTTCGATTATCAATTTTTGATATTTATCAGGGGTACCTCAACACAAAACCTAGCTAAGAACACTTGCAGATGCTTATAGTACAACTGTGTAAATTTTCAAGAAAACTGGTTCAGCTGTTTCGGAGTCTATAGGTAACGGATACACACACAGACAAAGTTTCATTTATAAATAAGTTTATATATATAATATATATATATATATATATATATATATATATATATATATATATATATATATATATTGCTCAATCTAGTTCTAGGTGAGAAGTCAGGTGTAGAGTTGGAAAACACTCAACTTTGTCCGCTGAGGATGTGAGAGGAAAATATTGCATTGATGCATGCAAAACCAAACACAGTAAATTTTAAGACTTCAGATATTTTCATTCTTTAATGAATAAAAAAGAATTAAAATAATTGTCAGAATATGATTTTGTCTCAGTTTGTACACAAGACAAGTATATTATTTAATAAAATAAAGATAAAGCTTATAATTATATCAAGTGACTTGGCTTTCTGTTAGTCCCTGTGATCTGGGAGAAAGCAGGTATTAAGTGTATTCAAAGGTTTCTAGAACTCTCATTTTATATAAGTTGGGGATTGAATAAATATTAAAATTAGGGCTTCATTAATAAAAAAAAACTCTTTTACAAGGGGACGTATCTAATTATTTCTACTATAGGTATGCATAGTTTAATGGTTATCATTTTAGAAAGTGAGATGGTTGTTTAAAGTTAAAATACTCTTGAAAACTTGTGAATCCAGCTCTTTTACACCTGTATAGAGGTTAATAGGAGGGAATGTAGCCTTGATTGGCAACCAGTTTAGGAGAAGAATAACTGAATTCAAAACCAGTTGCTTGTGGATTAGGCAAGCTACTTCAACCTATAAAAATTGCTTTCTACAGAAACCAAGCAGCAACATTTAGCATTGGATGTGGTCTTATTCTCTATAGAAGAGTCTATAGGATTAACAAACAAGGGGGTGCTGAAAAAATTTTAACTCACTCAAGTTCTTAAAGTTTGACCAAATTACCAAACATATTTTTTCGCAGGAACTTTTCACCTATTATTTTCATATACTCTGTTAAGATATTTAAAAAAATATTCTATGAATGTCTTGAAGTATTATCATGATGATTAATTTTTTACTAATGTTTTTTTTATTTTACTTCAACTGCTTTTTATCCTAACACTCATTTTTTTGTTTTGGATAAAGATAGAAGCAGTGAGTTTTTAGGATTTATTGCAGGATCTGAGATGTCAGTGGGAGATTAAGGAGGATTACTTTTAGATCTTGCAGATAATGATGTATTTATTGAAAATGTTGGTATTTTATAATATGCTGTTTGATTTTCTGTTAAATAATCTTCAAATAATAGAAAGCAATCTGTTAAATTTTCATGAGGAAAATGAAAGATTTTAGAAAGAAATACCATTTATTCAATTTTTATTCTATTTCCAGCATTTTATTCATTCAAAATATTGGCAATGGTTTACAAATCATTGCACCAGGACTGATTCTTTATTTAAAAAAAACAAAGTATAGTAATTGTTTGTTTGTCAGTAATATGCAAATTTAAATTTTTTTTATATTATGAAAGACAGTTAACAAAATTTAGTATATAGCTACTGCTAAAGAACAAGTTTACATTTTTTTTTTAATCATCTCATCCCAAGCAAGGCATTCTATTGCCACTGTTGTGCAGGGGGTTACATAGTTGCTAGATTATCAGTGGTAAACCTGGTGAAGCGGAAACCATACTGTTTGTCTGAGAAGAGTCTGTGGGCTGTGAGATGCTGAAATGCAAAATTTGGTATATGTCTACTGTTGAAGGACAACCGTATCAAATATGATGAATAAATTATTGTCTAAGTTATGCAAAAATGATATATTTACCTAAATTAAACAAAAATATCTTAAAATAGTAAAGAGTATATCTATTCAATAAAAGCGCCATTGGCTTCAACCACAGCCTCCAGATGACTTCAGAATCTCCTGCATCTCTTCTGGATGCATCTTCTTGATTAGTTAGTAAAAGCTGCCATAATCCTTGCCTTCAGCTCATCTTTGGTTTTACAAAGAGTTTTGTTAGTCTCTCACTTAACTGTGCCTCTCACATAATAAACAAAGGGGTTGCAGTCTGGGAAGTTAGGTATCAAGATATAAGGAGTGATGTGGTCACAGAAATTGTCTTATAGCCATTACTGGGTTCTCTTGCTTGTGTAGCATGGTGCAGTCTTGTTGTCAGACAAAGCATCTTCCAACAGCCACCCTCTTGACTCAGAGCAGCACTAACTTCTCAAGGTACTTTATGTCAGCCTCCATGTTGAGTTTGAGGCTTTGTGAAAAAAATGAATGGATGCTTAACTTTGCCATCACTAGTAATCAATTCAAACACCTTTGTAATCACCTTTAAATTCACCCAACTCTTTCTGAATCCTCTCCACTGTAATGTGATAAACACCCAAACACTGAAATGTTTGTATTAGAGCTTCTGATGTGAGTGCTTAGCAATATAGTATGCCATTTTCAAATTTCTGCCATAGTGTATTGTCATGGTGCCATTTTTCTCACAGATGATACCTAAATGACCCTACTATACTTTGTTAGTGACAAAATCTAAAACAAACAAGATACATGCACAAAATTGTAAATTTTCTAAACATATGCTGTTAAATATAAGAGACAATGAATGTCTATTATGTTTAATCATGAGCCATTCTAAACGTCATATTTTTGCTTTAATTTCAGTTGAAAATAAAGACAAAAATTCTCCAACAGTTGGATAATTATTTATTGGTTTTCTTCTAAGCTTAACTCAAAAACAAAGGACATACGGACATATACAACCTCCAGGAATTTAAATGCGATGTCAATTCCCATCTCTTGTCCACTTGACTGTAGTCCTTTCTACATCACACCGTGTATCTTGTTCTTTTCCTTTCTCTCTACCTTTGCAACTGTCTTCATTCCTGTGTTCACATCCTTCTCTTGCCTTTTCTCTGTTACCCCACTGTAGCTGGTTCTTCTTTATTTTTACTCTCCTCCTGCCTAAAACATTAACTCTCCTATGTAGCCCCCTGCACATCAGTGGCAGTACCGCCTTGCTTGGAGTGAAAGGATAAAAAAAAAAACAATGCTTACATAGACTTTTGGCCTTGTTTTAGTGTGTGGAACCTGACCCCCAAAGGATGTAAAAGTATTTTTGACATATACTGGATTGTAGAACTTTTCACAAAACACAGTGATACTACACTCTGATCTGATATTTAACTACATTTTGACAGAGATAGTTGTATTATTTATTCACTTTAACATGAAGAATGACATGAATACAATTGGGTAGGGATATAACATTTCTGTGTCCAAACATTCAATCTTAGAATCTCTTATAAGACAATAGGGAGGTGTTCCCTTGAGGGCAGAATTCCAAGCTCCAGGTTTACAATGATTTTTACCACATCTTACTTGAAGTATACTCTGATCCTCAGTAGAAGTGCCAGAAAATGATACTTTGCTCCTAAATTGGATGTAAAAAATCCTCTTATCTTATTTAAAAGTTGTTATCTATGCATAAATCAGTCAGTCAGGTAAATGCCATGCGTGATACATGCTTGGGCGATTATGTCTCGAAAGAAACATGACTGACTTGGCAGAAGATTATCTCACAGTAGGTTGCCAGCCAAGGCTATAGAAGCCAATCTGTTCTGTTATTTAACCCATAATTAGAGGGAAGAGATGGATTAATACCTTTTCTAAGGGTGTTTGTGCATAAGTGAATGCAAGAAATTCAACTGGAATTTGAACTCGGCTCCCTGATTTCTTGTTCCAAACTGATATCCACTGCACCACAGCACACATCCCATGTATAAATAATCAAATAAAAATGCAGAAATGAATATACATTTTTGTTTGTTTGTTTAAGTAAAATGTTATGATATTGTTCTTTTTGTGGAAAATGACTAGATCTCTCAAGCTGATCAGTTTTTCTAAGTCATAATCTGCAAATGCCCTTAGAAAAGGTATTAATCCATCTCTTCCCTCCAGTTATGGGTTAAATAATAGGACAGATTGGGTTCTATAGCCTTGGCTGGCAACCAGTCTACCGCAGAAAGCAATGGCAACCTACTGCGGGATAATCTTCTGCCCAGTCAGTCATGTCTCTTTTGAGGCATGACTGCCCAAAGCGTGTATCACGTATGGCACGTAACTGAACGAATCATTCATGAAGAAAAGTGGACATATGCATTAGGCATGTGTTTATCAGTTTTGAACAGTGGCTTCACATCTGAATATAAAAATAAAGTGAAACTGTGTTATAAAAAAAAGGATGTAGAAATGAATTTCTCATATTCATATATTGCATTAAATATGTAACCTAAGGAAGTTCTTGCAGTTAAAAAATTTGTCTTTTTAAATCTTGTTAAAAATAAATTTATTAAGATCAGTATTGATATCCTAACATATCAACTCGCCATATATTAAATCTTTTAATCTCTGATGAATTGAATAATCATCTGAAGTTAACATATAATATACAAACATGTACATATGATGATACACATCATACAAATTATTAATAACAGATTATGTAATTCTATCAAAAAACCATGTATCATTTTGATCTTTAAAATAGTTTTTATTTCAATAAATTACATACAACAAAATATTATGGTATATTAAACTAGTCTGCTAAAAATAATAGTTAATGAAAAACTCACATTTTTTGACTCTATAGAAGGAAAAGAAAACCATGATTGTACTTTTAAATTCATTTGTAAAATTATATTGAAAAGCACATAATCAGCCAAAAGAATCACCTAAAATTAAAGAATGTGTATCTTTTTAAAAACTAATTTACTAGCTGACTTCAATCCAGAGGGAATTTCTTTTCCTGGAGGGTTTTATCATAAACTAGCACTAAGTACCCAGCATTACACAGGATGTGAACGGTAAGAATTCCCAATGGGCAGTTTTAGCATCTAAACTTATCTATAAATGGAACTTTGTGTGTGTATGTGCATGTGTGTGTCCGTTACCTATAGACTCTGAAACGGCTGAACCGATTTTCTTGAAAATCTATACACTTGTACTATAAGCATCTGCAAGTGTTCTTAGCTAGGTTTTGTGTCAAGATACCCAGATAAATATCAAAAATTATAGAAGGAGTGGTCTGATTTTAATTAAATTTGATACACTCATAGACAAAGACATAAGAAACGAAATTCAGAAGTTTCAAGGTTGCAGTTCTTACAATAGTACAGAAAATAGATAAAATATATATATATATATATATATATATATATATATATATATATAAGGCAAGATGTGAAGATGTGTGTCTGTTTATCTGCCTGTATGTCTGTATTTTTTTCAGCCCTTTTATTTTAGTTTTTGCTTCAGGTTTGGCTCTAAGGTATAATTATAGTTCTTAGTCTCAGTCATGATACCATTTACTCAGAGGACTTATTTAACCTTCAAAATTCAGTTTACGACAAAAAAAACTTATTTGATATTGATACCAGGAAATCAAAATTTGACTTACATCCATTCATTTTTCTTTCAGTCTACGGTTTCACTTTAACTGGAAAAAAACTATTGCTTTTTAGTCCTTTGTGCCAACATCGAAAGAGTCTGAGCTCTAGGACCATGGATTAGTTTTAAAGCTTTCATTACACCCGAGCAACGCCGGGTTATACTACTAGTTGGTATATAAGTGTCTTATGCAAAAACATTCGACAAAATACGCCACAAAGAATTGATGGAGATGCTCAGCAGCCTTGACATTTTTGGGAAAGACATTAGAATAACTAAAAATCTCTACGGTCAGCAAACTACCTGCATACGGACAGATAACAAATTCAGCAGATTTACAAAGATAGAAAGGAGCATAAGACAAGGATGTGTCTTTTCATCAGATCTATTTAACTTGTACAGCAGGAATATTTTGAGGACCCTAGATAGTATGCCAGGATTTGTAATTGGAGGCCACAATTTGAACAAAATAAAATACACAGATGATACAATACTGATTGCAGACACGGAAAGGAACTATATGGTCTCCTACAGAAGGTAGCTGAAGAGATTGACAAAAAAGGACTCTAAATAAACTGCAAGAAAACTGAATGCATGGTCATCAGCAAAAAAAGCAACCTAAAATGCCAAATACAGGTAGCGGATACTAGAATCAAGCAAGTACAAAAATTTAAATACCTGGGATGCATTCTGACAGGAGATGGAAAATGCAACACAGAGATCTGAAGGCAAATTGGCATGGCTAAGGACACTTTCCAGAAGCTTAGTAAAGTATTAAGATACAGGAAACTTTTACTAGAAACAAGAAGAGTGTACTAGATTGCTATGTGATGTCAGTTCTTCAATATGACAGTGACTGTTGAACAATATCATCGAAGATGAAGGAAAAATTTGAAGCAGCAGAAATATGATTCTACAGAAGGATGCTGTGGATATCATAGACCGAGCATGTGAATAATGACTCAATAGTAAAGGAGTTACAGTCGGGAAAATAAGTCCCCTACCTCAAGGCTACATAAATGATTGTGAACTCTGTCATGACAAGAAAGTGAAGGCTGAGCAGTTCCAGCCTATATATGTAAAGATAAAGCATGACAGAAGAAGTAATTCCTGGAATGATATTATGATCCGACCCTTTTTCCAGCATCTATCCACTTTACTCCCAGTAGCCATTCAAAGCAAGGATCCCCATGCACTATTGAAAGTGCAACCATTCATCCTGACTAAAGGAAGTTCAAGTTCTGCTCAGTGATGAAAAAACATTATTGGCTTGATTTTATAATTACTGAAAGTTACAAGCCAACTTTTTCCCCCATTGATCTGTTAGAGCTAGATCAGATGAAAGATCAGCTGTGATGATTTTGAGTTTCAGAGGCACATCCATAAACTGTGGCATCATCTGCATAGATATTTAGAATCTTAGAATATTCCTAGGCAGATTGCTAATATGAAGCAGAAAGAAATTAGAAACAAGGAGAGCGACTTCAGAAATGAAATGGGTTTCAGAAGATTGACGATTAAGGAAAGAATTATGCTTACAGAGATTCCATAGCTGGAGAATTTTTATAGCAAAATCTCTATGCCTCACCTTATCAAAACCTTTTTTAAGATAAAGTAATCACTTTCATAATGAAGTTACTATTGAGTGCCTTACTAACTCTATGTGTAATGATTTTTAAAAAACATCAGCAGTGGACTTAGAGGAGCAAAACCCATACTGTTTATTACTTTTGTTGAGGTGATCAACAATCTTCTTGTTAATAAAAGACTTAAAGAGTTTACCAATAAGTGATTTTGCAATTGAAATGAGCACTTGTCTGCTGTCTTTGAAGCAGGGCATACTGCTAACTCATTGGAAAACATTTCTCTTTCAAGCAGCAGTTAAACAATTGACTTTTGTAAGGTTCAGTAACAGAGGGATTTTATCTGGTTCGATAGTCTTTGTTGTGTCAAGGTTTTTTATGAGAGAATAATATGAGGTTAAGGACAACTGTTGTATAACATTATAATATGGAGTTAGATGCTAAGTTTATTACAAAAAGCTTAGCCATGTCTGAGGAGGAGGATGAGATGACTTTAAGACCATTTATAATAAAAGCACTAACAGATCTATACATATTTTACACCACTAGCATTTATATGTGTCTTGCTTGCAACTTTTTACTGGATTAGAGTTATCTCTCTTGTTATCAAAATACAGATGTATATATGATGGTGATTTTATAAGCACATCCTAGATGTGGCACAAGGTCAAAAGTATAGGACACCCAGTGAGGATCAAACTCACAACTAAACTGTAATGGTTCTAGCAAGACATGTTTGCTAACCATTACACAACCTCGAGGTGCTCTGATTTTCTAAGTGTAGCTTAGATGTGGCACAAGGCTGAAAATAAGGAACACTCAGTGAGGAATAAACTCACTTCTCAGTTGTAATGATTCTAGCGAGACAAGCTTACTAACCATTACACCACCTCGAGACGTATATATGATGTCTACTTAAAAAGTATCCAGAGCAAAACCTCCTAGCACATACTGATCTTGAACTCTGTCATGGCATACACACTAAGTTATTACCTTCCCACTCATTTTCACTGTTTATAACAGTGCTTGGAAGGAAAGTGTGCAGAGTGTGGACATCTCACGACTCTACAATGGTTTCATCAGTGACCATGACTTGTGCAGCTGTTTTTTGGACAAGTACAACATGTCCCAGGTCCAACAACCAACATATTCCCAAGATCTCACCTCTTGTGATTTTTTTCCACTTCAAAAATCAAATCACTTGAAAGGAATAAGATTTACAGACATCAAGGAAATCCAAGAGAATGTGATGAAGCAGCTGCTCACTCTCCCAAAAAGAAAAAGGAGTTTCAACAATGCTTCCATCAGTAGAAAGAACACTGAATAATGTGTGTTGCTTCAGACAGTAACTATTTTCAAGGAGATTAAATGCTGAATTGGGTGTGTTGTAGTTTTTTTTTATATCATAAGTTCTCATACATTTTGATAAACCCTCATATTTAGTTGAATATATGTAGATATTACATAAGCAGTTTATTAATGTTTTTACATTTTTTTATTTGTAATTACATAATTCTTTTTTATTATTATAATGAAAAATAATGAGAAATCTGTTAATATATCAATTTTATGTCTTTGAATGAGAATAGATTTACTTATATCTGTGTGAGTATGTGCATATATATAAATAAATGTAACTTGTTCATCAGACAATTTTACCAAGGATGATGTTAAAGAACATACCAAGGAGTGATCAATATTTGATCAACAAATCGACCATAACTTTTGCTAGTTAATCAAATATTGATCGCCAAGAAGCATCTTTTTTTTGTTGTTTCATTCTTAGTGAAATTATTAAATACAAAAAGAAATATACCATGAAATAATTATGAACATCAGTCACCATGAGAAACGTAATTACATATATATAACTTATATAATTTTATATTATGATTAGAATAATTAATATGGTTAATCATTAATTAAGCTAGACATCTTTCCTTTTTCCAGTCTCTGCAGTATTCTGAATAAAAATATTCAAATTCCAGCTGAATCCATTTCATTAATTTTTCACTAATGCTCTTGGGAAAGGCAAAAGTTCATCTCTTTCTCCTCTCTCCCAGTTATGGGTTCTTTAGCTTTTGGTAACAGCTAATCTAGGAAAAGAGAAACTCTGAATTCAAATGGGTTGGATGTGAAGGTGCCATGAAGCATGAGAAAGTTTGCTCTTAACATTCACAGCAATTAGTCTGTCTTCAGCCATCCTGGTCTCTACCTTGTTCTTGGATCCTGAAAGGGCTATTGAAAGAGTGAGCCTGGATCTCTACCTTGTTCTTGGATCCTGAAATGGCTATTGAAAGAGTGAGCCTGGATCTCTACCTTGTTCTTGGATCCTGAGAGGGCTATTGAAAGAGTGAGCCTGGATCTCTACCTTGTTCTTGGATCCTGAGAGGGCTATTGAAAGAGTGAGCCTGGATCTCTACTCATATACACACTGTTTGATAATATGGTACCTTGACATTAATATGAGTTACATAGTTAAAAAGCTTTATTTACTTTAGTTTTTCAAAGTGTGCTTCTGATAGCCTATAAATCTCATTGTTATCTTAGTAATGACTAAAGTAATTTTTCAATGAAAATTTTAAAACTTTTATTTAATATGGTGACTGACACATGGCGACATTATGTAAAGACAGAAGTAAATATGTAAGGAATTTGTGAAATAATTTTAAATAGGGATCTAATGATTTTTAATTGTTGATTTAATCTATTAATCACTGTCAATTAATCTATTCCATATTATAAAAAAAACAATGTAAATTTATATAGTTATTGGTCATACAGCTCGATCTCCCCTATTTACTAATGAGATATTCCATTGTATTGGTAGACAGCTTTATTTAATGACAGTAAGTGAACAATAACATGTCTTATTTTATTATGCCAATAGATTATCTTATTTGTAGGTAGTGGTGGAGAGCCATGATTATTTAGATCCTGAAAGAACTTGGTACATGATGAAAACAACAAGCTTCTGATATACTGAATTACATTTATTTTTTGGTAGTTTGTATTTTTACTTTTAATGATTTAAAAATCAGAATTTTTTCTTACCTGCAACAATAGACATTATTTACATTGTTTGGACTGTTGTCCTTATCTTCATTATCATATTTACAATGTTTCAGCCATTGTATGCTCCAGCCTTCTTCAGGTGCTAAGAATTTTGAACCAAACCCTTTATTTCACCTTTCACCCACTGCCTGATGTACTTGAAGAAGTCAACCTGAGGGGAATAGCAGAGGCACCCGACCATATATATATATTGTTAGTACTGGATAGTGGCGCTCAAGAACTTTCCTTCTGAACAAATTGCTTACTCTTTTTATTAGTATGTCATTTTTTAAATTGAAATTGTGGTCAAATCACTAATGCATTTGTTAGTTTATTATTAGTGATGTCTCTTTTGTGTTCATATATTATTTTTTTACTGTAGACTTTACCTTCAAAACTGAATCTAATCATACTCTTCCTTTCCTAGATATCATATTACACAAAAATAATAAGGAACTCAATTTCAACGTCTATAGAAAAGCTACCAACAAAAATGACCTGATTAATTTCTCTTCTAACCACTCTTCCAAAATCAAATCTGGTATTATTATAGATTTCTTTTTAAGAACACTAAGAATCTGCAGCCACCAAAATTTTAAAAAAACAAGAAAAATACATAGAAAACACATTCAGAAACTTACAGTACCCATATCACTTTATTCACAATGCAAAAAGAAAGGCACATAATATATACAACCACAACAAAAGCAACACTGTTAATAATAATAAACTAAACCATAACAGATACCCACCAACTCCATTGCATCTACTATCCAAAAATATCTATCCCATCTAAAATACACACATAGTAACAACTACCTTGAAAACTATGGACTATGTCAGATCTAAAAAGAAAATCATAATAATGAACAAGCAGATATATACAAAATAAATATCCAACATTTTTCCTCCATATACATCAGAGAAACAAGTAAAAATTTAAAAAACAATGTATATATGAACACAAAAGAGACATCACTAATAATAATCTAACAAATGCATTGGTGATTCACAGAAATAAATTTGTCCACAATTTCGATTTAAAAAATGCCACACTACTAAAAAGAATGAGCAATTTGTTCATATATATATATATATATATATAATTATTATTATTATTAATTTTTACTTTAAAACATATACAAACTACTAGAAAATGTAGTTTTATTTCGACATTGAAAGAACAATGTTTCATCAGGTAGTTAATAATGATGGTAATCACCATTATTCTTTCAATGTCAAAACAAAATGTACAATTTTGTATTAGTTTGTACATGTTCTAAAGTAATAATTAATAATAAATATTTATTGCTCTATTTTTATATTGAGCACTTTTTAAATTAATGTTTTGAACGTTGCAATTATTTTCTTTGTTCCTTATTCATTTTGACATATCAATTAAAATAGAGAAGTTGTCATAAATTCTGAACACCTGAGGTTAAAAACACAGGACTGATTAAAAAAACAAAAGAAAATTATATTTCAATTCTCTCTGCACAGGATAGGATGTTGTATGTTGATGGTCAGAGACTCCAGGATGTCAAGATGGAGTCACGTTTTAGCCCTGTGTCCTCCAGTCACTTGAGTTAAATTTGTACTCGCTGGTTGAACTTAACATTTGGACACAATATTCCCCGGATTTCTTCTCTGTTTTGCACAGGGCTAGGACGTGACTCCACCTTGTCATCCTGGAGTCTCTGACTATCAACATCCTATCCTGTGCAGAGAGAACTGAAATATAAGTCAAAACTCTTTGGGGATAACTATCACCCAACACAGGTAATGGCCCCTCTTTTTTTTTTCTTTTTTTTAATCAATCTTGTGTTTTTAACTTCAAACATTGTTCAGAATTTATGACAACTTCTCTGTTTTAATTGCCGATGATATATTTCTGAAGAAGTGTCGGCCGAATGGCGTCTAAAGTCCCCCTTTTATATTTTTTATTTTCCCTTTTTAATTGAGATACTTTTGTATTTTTCTTAATGAAAAAAATGATCCTTTCAAAAATAATTGTTAATTGGTGTGGTAGTAAAAAGAATTTGTTTATATATATATATATGTATATATATATATATATATATATATATATATATATATATATAATGTTTTTAGGGGTGATGATTTCTATAATTTTCAGTTCTTAAAACTGAATTACTGTCAATGATTTGTTTTTTTAATATTTTTTTTTCTGTTTTTGCTAATTTAAAATATCAACCTCAGTTGAAAATAAAAACTAAACACCTGGCAAGATTTGAATTCATATCTCTTACACTTGCTACTTTGACAGCACTGTTACTCATCTAGTTATCAGCCAATATAATTTTACTCATTGTTTGTTGTATTAGCAAACATTGACTAAATAGTCATTTATTAGACTTAGTACTTTTGGCACAAGGCCATGGGACATTTATAAGGATTACACAGTGTAATGATCTGTAATAAACCTTCCTCATGATATTATTATTATCATCATCTCACATGTTATCGCTCATGATTTTATTACTCCATTCACCTCCTACATGTTTGAGTGCTTATTTGCTCACTAAAGGATTCTTAAACTTACGTCTCTAACGAGCTGTTAATAAGAAATAATGAACATAATTTCTTTACTTTATTTGAAACAGGAATTATGCTTTTCCTACTTCTAAGCTATTCTCGTTTTCCTCCTTTTATATTCTTTATTCAAGTGAAAACAAAAGTACTTTTTAGGCCATAACCTTTGATGAATACTTATCAAGTCAGCATCTCTATGTCCAGTTTCAGAACAAACAAACCATTTATCACCATGCTTTCAGTTGTAAAACTCGCAAAATATTTGGCACATAAAGACTCAGAAGCACTATTTTTACTTCTTTCTCTCTTGCTTCCTACTTTTGATCTCTTTCAAATATCTGCTACTTAGGCATTTTACTGCAAAAGTAAATATTATTACTCAGTAGATCAGGAAATCCATTTCATAACTCATTACTCAGTAAGTTTGAACTTTTGAAATCCCTCCCCAAAGAAGATGTTGTGTCATGAAATTCGATACAAACGAGTGGTTAGTCCGAGTGGTAAAGACTAAGGGACACACGATTAAATCAACAATAAGGTTTATTGTACTAAAGGTACTAATATTAAGAGTACACACAATAATCACTCTGTACAAAAATGGAGTGGAGAGTACTTCCATCCGTTTCCTGTTGTCTTCCGGTCATCAGCCAGCTCTTAATCTACTGTGTGGTGTATTTATAATGGGTGACCATCCATTGCTAGGGGGAGATAGGTTCTTCCATTACAATAGAAGACAACCCAGCAATTTGAGAATTTAGATTTCCCCTTGATATTATTTGCCATTTCAACTTCTCACTGACGGAATGTGGCTTCGCTTTGTCTTTTCTACAAGTATTTTTGTGGCTTCTTCTTTGACAAACTTTATTCCCTGGTGCTCCACCTACATGAACTTATCCATGCTACTAGAGAGGCAACTAGGTCCCACATTTTTACCGTCAAAATAGGCAAATCTAATCGCCAATTCTATTCCATCAGTTTCTTTCCTTACACTTCCTGCCTGTGGAACTCCCTAAATGCAACGTCAATTGCCATCTTCTATCTTCATGACTCTCACCTCTCTCTTATCCATTCTACAACATCACCTGTACTGTTCTCTTTTCTGTTTTGCCTCTCATCTTATTGTAACCCATTGTACACCAGTGACAGTGCTGCCTTGCTTGGGGTGAAACGATTATAAAAAAAGAAAGAAAGATAGGATATGAGAAACAATGTCTATAAACTCCATACTACTCCTGCCTCTCAGATAAACTGTGGGCAGTAAGTGAGAATAGAGATTCTTTAATTTCAAAAAGTTTAATAAATAAGGTAGGGATTAAAATGAAAAAGTGAGTATCTTTTCCCCAAAGCAGACAAATAAGAAATAAATGGGAGGGAACAGGCGAGACATAGGTGCTAATAATGATAAGATAAAATGCTAAGATGTGTCTCTAAATTTTCAAAATTTTATTAAGTGTGCTGCCAGTTTATTCAAGAGACATTACTGCAGTGTAGAAGGACATTTGCAAAGGAAGAAAATCCATTTCCATCCTTCTTGAAAAGCCAATATTGTTTCTGCTGTCTTCTCAAAACAAACAATTTATCATTGTAGCATATAAAATATTTTCACTTTTGAACAAATTTCTGTTTCATGAAGAGTATATAATGCCCTACATGTGATATCCTTTAATGAGCAAAGATATTCTAAAGAATCCTGAGTTCTGGTAGTTGTGTTCTCTCCTACCTTGAGCTGTTCACTTTTAGACTTTATTATTTGTCATCACCATTTATATATTCATTTGTAAATGAGTTATTATGCGACCCAGGTTTCTACCATATAGTATCTTCAGGCAATTTGCAATAACTGATTTTACCATTTACTGTTTTTTTTTTTTAAAAGCTCACATAAGTGTTTTTTTGAACGCTCATGTAATGGGAAATTTTAACACACTATTTTTAAAATAACAAGAAATTATAACGTTTTCCTCAATTATAATTGTATTGAACACTTTTTAATACAAATGTGTACTGGTCTAATTTTATTATGACCAAAAAACTAAGTAATTAAACAATCAATCAATATATGTTAATGTATAGTTGGACAGCAATCTTTCATTTAAACATGTTTTGTTAAAAACAACTGACATGGAAATGGTGAAGATAAGGAGTGTAAAAATGTCACGTAATTTTTTATTTCCTAAGTGCTTTTAACTACATCACTGGCCATTTTCAAAGATGTTACTTTTTCCTCCTGTTTGACTGTAACATAATTTTTGTGTTTTTTTTTTTTGTGTTATTTTTAAAAAGGATAATTCTTTAAATCTATCATGTGATGCATGTTGCTGGACATCACGTGCATCTCTATTTTATTTTTAAATTTCAAAAACTCCATTTCCACTGTTAAATAATGTAAGGTTGTTGGTAGGAGATTTGATTTATAGTTCCTCTCTTATATGCATGTGTGTGTGTGTATGCATGCATATATATATATATATATATATATATATATATATATACACGTAAATTCTACCCATGAAAGAGAACTCTTCACTTTGAGTATGGAAAATATGGACAGAATACACCCAAACAATGAGAGAAACAAGATGGTTAAAAACAAGCAATGTTCATCAACCATTTTTAGCAGTACCATCAAACATTGTTTCATTTTCATTGCAACTCCAGTGGCTTTAAGGCCCAGTTTAAAATAATCTATAAAAAAAAATATATATTGGACGTTAATGAATTCCAATGATTAAATTTTCTCTGAAAATGCTAGATTTGCTCTCTCTACTTGTTTCTTTGTTCATGTTTATCATGATAATTCTACCCATGAAAGAGAACTCTTCACTTTGAGTACAGAAAATTACTTCTGGACAGAATGCATCCAGACAATGTGAGAAACAAGTTGGTTAAAAACAAGTAATCTTCATCAGTTTTAATCATTTTTCACCCACCTGCTTCAAGTAATGTTAGACAAAAAATAAATATTGTTCATATTTTAAATACAATTACTCTTTTATTTTTTGTTTATCCTGTCTGCCTGGGATGTAACAGTTTACATTTCTTAAAATTGTGTAATTCTTTAGATATAAGGAGAAATTCATAATACCATTGGTCTTGTTGCAGATCTGAATGAGAGTATAAAGACCAGAGGGCTTTAGCCAATCTGTTGCTACTAGACTTGCTGACAGGATTTATGTATCAGGCTCTACCAGTGACCTGTTTAAAGTATACAAAACTTTAAGCATGATTTCTAAACATAAATGTTGTAACAATGACCCTGGCATTTTTCATTACATATGTGATGTATATATGGCAAAAGAGCATTGTTTCAATTTTTGAGATTTCACCAGAAAAGCATATCAAGCTTACTTTTGTATAAAGATTGGGAATCAAGATAATTCATAGGCTCCTCACATTGTTTGTAAGAATTGTAATGAAACCCTTTGCTTGTGAACCCAAGGTAAAGGCAAGTTAATTAAGTTTTGGTTACCAATGGTGTGGCAAGAACCCAAACTTATGACAGTACTTCTGTATGGGAAAAATGTCAAGATGGAATTGTCACAAGAAGTCATGGCACTATCCTGATATTGAATCTGCAAGATGGCCTATTTCACATTATAATGTAGTTCTTGTTTTGTTTACTTTCTTGCCTGATCTTGATCAAGATGATGACACTATGAATATTGCAGAAGCAATGGACAAAACTTTTGACAGCAACAGCAGTATTTATTATTCATATTTGGAAGATTTTTATGCTGCAAAAGTAAAGTTTTTCACATAAGAAGAGTTCAATGACTTGGTTAGTAATCTAGCTTTGTCTGTGTTCTTGACTCTGAAGCTAAGATAACATTTTACCACATCAAAGACTTGTTCATTATTTTAGTGAAGAAGACAACATCCAAGGCCTTCTTTTAGTAATGGGACTGCCTAAGTAAAACACAGCTGAGTGACATTTATTTATTGATAGTTCTAAATTAAGTTTGAATTGCATATTATTGCACAAATGTGGCAAGTTTTTGCATCCCAATTGACTATTCAATGATCTTGAAGGAGCAAAACACAGGTGTAAAAATGTTTCTATTTTACCATAAGTGTATAATATGTGTAGAATTTAAGATGGTTAAGCTTTCATTAGGCTAGCAAGGTAGTTTTATCAACTAAATGCAGCTTCTTTTCTCGCACTTCCCGCCTGTGGAACTCTCTTTCGTATACTTGCTTTCCTGATGGCTACAACCCCCAGGAATTTAAATGCAATATCAATTTCCATCTTTTATTCACTTGACTCCAGTCCTTTCTACATCATTCTGTATATCTTGTTCTTTTCCTTTCTCTCTACCTTTGCAACTGTCTTCACACCTGTGTTCCCATCCTTCTCTTGCCCTTTCTCTGATACCCCCTTTAACTAGCTCATCTTTTTTTTCACTCTCTTATTTATCCCCCTGCACATCAGTGGCAGTACTGCCTTGCCTGGGGTGAAACGATTAAAAAAAACCAAGTAGCCATGTTTTCTTTGTCTATAGGTGAGCAGAGGCAATGATCAGTACTAGAAAAAGAAGAATTGGCCTGTATACAAAGAACTTGTTGTGGAGACAAAAAATGTAATTAAGGAACCACTGGTTAACCATGATCACATCATTCTGCCCCCCCCCCACACTATATATCCAATTGGGTGTAATGAAATAATTTGTTAAGGCATTAAATCAAGATGGTAAATGCTTCAGTTGTATCTGCTCGGATGTGTGTTGTGGTGCAGTGCATATTGGCTCGGAACGAGAAATCGGGGAACTGAGTTCAAATTCCAGCTCAATTCATTGCATTCACTTACACACAAATACCCTTGGGAAAGGTATTAATCTGTCTATTCCTTCCAGTTATGGGTTAAATAACAGGACAGGTTGGGTTCTATAGCCTTGGTCAGCTTCCAGCCTACCGCAGAAAGCAATGGCAACCTACTGCGGGATAATCTTCTGCCCAGTCAGTCATGTCTCTTTCGAGACATGATCGCCCAAGCATGTATCACGTATGGCACTTAACTGACTGACTGACTGACTGTATCTGCTCAGAATTTCTGGTCTGGGTAATGAGAAATTGAAAACAGGAATTTTTGATGAGACACAAAAAAAACTGATTAACAATGAAAATTTTATCTCCCACATGACTGAGATTGAGGCTACTGCATGGTCTTTTTTTATCACAGTTGTGAAAGACTTCCTCAATAAAAGGAAAGTGGGTAGCTACCAGGAACTATTTGAAATTATGCTAAAAACTTCCAAGTTCTTGGCACAAAAATGAGTATCAAAATCCATTACTTGTTTAGCCGTTTAGACAGACTTCATGAAAACTTGGTGATCTAAGCAAAGAACAAGGAGAACATTTCCATGAAGACATCACGATTATGGATGAGCAGTACCAAGTTTGGTGGAGTGCCCACATGATTACTGCTGGAGCTTTGTGCTTGATTGCACTCATAAAAGCTACAAAAAGAATTCATATAAGAAAAGCTTTCTTCAGATGAAGTAAAAGACCTGAGCATCTTGCAATATTGGGCTAGTAAGCTATTATAATGAATAGCTTAATTACATATGTTGCAAGTTTACTTTTGGTGCGAACTTTGATAGGAAATCATATTTTTATTCTATAATTTTTTCTTGTAATAAATGAGGACACTATGGGAAAATGCTCATTGTTAAAATAATAAAATGCTGTAAATAAATATCACATTTTAATTATTCATATACAATCAGAAAACTTAAATAAAAGTGATACATTTATTCAAAATGGTTTGATTACCAATTAATAGCCTAAACAGAATAATAAATGTGTTTTTTTAATATTCATGCATCAATAATACAGTAGTCTAATTAGTATCATTGTGTACAGATAGACAAATACAAAAACACATTTCAGCAATATCTTAAAAACTAGAAACAATTGGAGAAAACCAATGTTCTCTTCAAATTTAGTAACTCCAATTTATTCCAGAAACAGTCTCACCTAATATGCCAAAAGTATTTTGTTGATCAAGGTAATACATAATAATATAAACAGTTTTTCTTACCAGATTCTATCTTACATATTCAAACATGCATAGAATATTTCAGCTACATCTGGTCTGGTGCTTCTGCTTTGTATTTAAAGAATCTTGGTAAAATCCAAAGAAGAATCTGCAATGTTGTTGGTCTTGACCTCGTAACTCAGTTTCAGTCATTTTTCCCCACAGCCATAACATAGCTTCATGTACCTTTTCTATAAATATTTTCATGGTAATTCTTCTAATGAACCTTTCTTTTTTGTAACTTGACTTGACAAAGTTAAGCACAATACTAGATTGGCAGTTAGGCCTCATCAATTTACAATTGAAATGACTAGATATAATTAAGAGTTCTATGCTTACAGTTTTCTCTCTCACTTTTCACTTGTGGAACTCTCTTGTGGCTTCTTGCTTTCCAAACAACTTTGATATTCAAAAATGTCATGTCAATAATTGTTTTCTGGCGCTTTAATTCCTGTTCTTTTATTATTCTCTCTTTTTAATAATGTTTTTTCTCAGATCTTCTCAAACTTTGCAACCCCTTGTCTTAGTGGCTTTATAGCCTTGCTTGAAGTGAAATGATTAAAAATAAAGCAGATAGTCTTCAGATGTGTACATAAAATAAACTTTGTTGCTAAAAATGAAAAAAAAAACTATTGGTGGATACTAATATTTTGTAAAGGCTAAATTTCAGTGTTTTATTTGTAGATGGAGCAACTTCAAGAGATATGTGAAATGCTTGAAACTTACTCAAGTATTTTAAGGCTGGTGAATTTTCACTTGAACTGGATGACAATCTGTTGTTGATTCAGTCAGTTGAGTGCCATACGTAATATACACTTGGGTGATCATGTCTCGAAAGAGACATGACTGACTGGGCAGAAGATTATCCCGCAGTATGTTGCCATTGCTTTCTGCGGTAGACTGGTTGCCGACCAAGGCTATAGAACCCAATCTGTCCTGCTATTTAACCCATAACTGGAAGAGACGGATTAATACCTTTCCCAAGGGTATTTGCATGTAAGTGAATACAATGGATTCAACTGGAATTCGAACTCGGCTCCCCAGTTTCTCATTCCGTGCTGATATCCACTGCACCACAATGCGTATATTATGATGTTTTAAAATGCAAAATAAAGGAATTGCTAGGAACATTGAAAGATATACTCTGAAGAGAATTATATAAGCTTCAAAAAGTATTCAAGGAAAGGTTGATTAAATACAGATATACTTTTGATAAATGCCAGACAGGATTCTAATAAATAAAATACTGCCCAATAACAACAAAGAACAGAATATATATGCAGGGATATATAAATTATTTTGCACAGGATAAAAATAACCAAGTTGGTATGAATGAGAAAAGTAGTGATTTGTACCAATTCTCCCTTTAATATCATTTGAAATATTTACTTTGATTTGGATTATGTATTCCTTCTCTCCTTGCTGGTGAAGTTTTTGTAAAGTGATATTTTTGTTGCTTGCAATTGTACTTAGGATGTTAATTTTTTTTTAGTTGATACTTTTTCTTGTTTTGTTTTCAGTTTTTCTCTCACTTATTTTTTTCTCTATTCTTTTATCCCAAAACAAAGAAAGAATTATCCTCTGTCAAATGATTGATATAAAATCTTCCATTTCTTCCCTGTTAATAGCAAAGGGTCAAGTAACAGAAAAAGGCTTTTGTATTTCCATTAATACTTCTCATTTGTCTTTTCCAAATAATTAATTGTTGATTCACTTTAGATATTAATTATACAAAAGCCATATTTAATTCACTTATAAAATCAATTCATTTTGTTCATAAACCACAAATATCAACATTCAATTTAAAATTTATGATTAACATTATAAAAGTTTGCAGAATTAATTCCTGATTTGTGTGTAGAATAAAAATTTTTCCTTATTTATTATCACTTTCAATATTTTTTTTACTTTTTTCTAAACTTAGATGAGCATGACAAAGGTACTGATAGTTCTATATAAAATATATTTTTGCCAAATTATTTTTGCATAAGAAAATTAGAGGCATGGTGATAATTAGCATATTTTTCTGATTAAACAAATAAACTATAAACTTACAGATGTAAAGAAAGGCAAAATAATATCTTAAAATGTTTGAATCTCACAATTGCTAATATTATGTGAATTAAAGTTTACAGAATGTTCTCATTTTAATTAAAAGTAGTATTTTATTTGACATGTAACTGATGAGGGCTATAGAAGAAAGATTTATTCTCCTATTTGGTTTTTCTTCATTATTAGCATTATTATATTTGTTATATAATAACACTGTAATTCTCAAATGGAATGACTGAAAAGAAAAGTAATGGCAAACATGTTTTGTTCTCAGATAATTTTTTATATCACTAAGACAATCACAAAACATATATATATATATATATACTAGCAGTATAGCTCCGCGTTGCTCGGGTGTAATGAAAGCTTTAAAACTAATCCATGGTCCTAGAGCTCAGACTCTTTGGACGTTGGCACAAAAGACTAAAAAGCAATAGTTGTGTCCATTTAAAGCAAAACCATACACTGAAAGAAAAATGAATGGATGTAAGTCAAATTTTGATTTCCTGGTATCAATATCGAATAAGTTTTTTTTTTGTCGTAAACTGAATTTTGAAGGCTAAATAAGTGTTTTGAGTAAATGGCTGAGACTAAGAACTACAATTATACCTACTTAGAGCCAAACCCGAAGCAAAGACTAAAATAAAAGGGCTGAAAAAAACATACAGGCAGATAAACAGACACAAATGCACAAACATCTTGCCTTTTATATATATTTCTCATGAGAAACTGAGAATTTTGGGTTTTCCCAAATTAAGGTCTGTGAGCTGGGCTTTCATTCTATATCTGAAAAATAATACATAATAATAATAATAATAATTTTAGAAATATATTCCCAAAAGAAAATAACACCATAGACTTGTAAGGTACAGGGAAAATAGATTTAGCCTCAGCCCAGATCAGTGGGGGAGGTGGCAGGCTAAAGAAAGCAATTTTTTAGTTTCATTGTGGTAAAACAAACTTAATTTGGCTGCCAGTTTCATCACTCTATGGAGTGACCACTAAGCAGCTGTCATGTGACCAATATGACTTATCTCTCCCAAAGGAAGATAATCACCTTTTGTATCACTACAGAGACTTGAAATTTTAGCCAAGCAAAATTAAAAGTCCATTTGTTTATTTGAAATATTTTCTGTTGTTTTCTTAGTTTTTTCTTCATTTTCTTTTCTTCTCCACTCCTACAACAGCAAACTGCACCATTAAAATAATTGCTTCCTTAACTGAATCAAAGTCCAGTTTCTTTTGTTTGTTACTTGAATTGATTTCCTAGTTAAGCCACATTTTCTGTTTTGATGGAATATAAAACTTCATTTTTATTTACAGTAAGACTAATATCCTCATCTTTGTTGCTATTATCAAAATGTTTCGGTCATTGTGCATTCTAGCCTTCTTCAGATGTCTGTCAATTTGGATAATCTCCATGAGATAATAGCCTGAAGAATTAAAGCATTGGTTCATGAATTTGTTAGAAGAGTAATTGTGAGTTCAATCCCTGTTTCAGTTAGTACAGGCTCAGACTCAGGACTACCAATAACTGAGCTGTACTAAAAAATAAAAAATAAAAAAATGAGAAATCCTTAGACATGGACTGCTTAACAAGAACTACTGTCTATGTCTAATCCCATAAATTAATTAACAAGTCCAATTTGGAATTCCTTGTAGGTTACCCAGAGGATACACAATCTGAAAAATTGTAATAACAATAAGATGACATAAATTCAACTGTAAATAATGTAAACTTTTCATCCCAGTAATTCACACAGAAAAGGTCCCTTCTGTCAATGAAATTGAATATTAGACTATTATAGAGCAATGTGATATATAAGTACTGGTAGTAAGCATTAACCTATAAGATACCTTAACATCACCTATATTCTTTGAACCATTTTGGAATAAAATATGACACCAAAATGAACTTCTTTATTTTAGTGCAAATATTAATAAGCTGCAGAATGAATGTTTTAATGAATATTTTAAATTTGATTTTTTTTCAATTAATTTTTATTTTTGTAGCTCTTCAAAATTGTCAGAAATAATTGGAAAAATACATTTTCAAAACCCCTGAAATTTTTTTCACCTTAGAAATAGAAATAGTTATATCACATCAATGTAATATAATATTTAAGCAACTGTAATGTCTGAGTTATAATGCACTTCTGGTGTGTCAAATGTTAATTGCCAAATAATCTCTGATGTAATACAAAGCTTGAAATGCTAACACTAAATCCCATGCTGGGTATTATTTTACAAAAAAAAAAAAAGAGAAAAATCTAGGCTCAATATGTCATCAAGATAATACTTTTTTTTAGTTTAAGATAATTTTTTAAAATTAGTTTAATATTGAAAAAACTGAAAAAAAATTTTTAAAAATAAAGGAAAATATTATTCAGAAAATTATTTTCTTTTACTTGGTGATTTTTTTTACATTAACTCAACCAATAATTTATATATATATATATATATATATATATATATATATATATAGTCAGTCAGTCATCCACACACAAGCCTGTATCACTGTATCACAGTTCATCAGTTTGGCTAGACATCCGCTTGCTTCCAGCCAGGATCAAAACTTGACTGATTTGGTATCAGTCAGAGAGTCTACCCCTAAGCTGTCAGCAGACGACTGAGAAAGGAGAAAATTTTAACATGTTATATGTATGCCAGCAGCCAAGAGAACTCAATTCATGATTGAAGAGTAATGTGTAAATCGCAGAAGTGGTTACTTTTTTTTATAGTTTTCCCTTCTAGAGAGCTCAGTCGGATAACAAGAGCATAATTAGTCATCCACATACAAGCTTGTTTTGCTGTATCACAGCTCATCAGTGTGGCTAGACATTCACTTGCTTCTAGCCGGGATCAAAACTAGACCAATTTGATGTGTGTGTATATATATATATATAGACATCAGTAAGTCTGTAACCTCACAATAAAAAAAACATTTATTTTTCAAAATAATTTACTGCATTGTTAACCCAAATTTTTTTATAAATCATAAAGATCAAACATTAATGAAAGTTTTAAATACAAATCAGCTATAAACTGTCAGGCTGCAAACTTATTGATCTATCTTTACATATATATTTATACACACACACACACATACACACACTCACCTACACACATGGCACTGAGCTATTTTTCTTTAGTGTCTGCTTCTGTAACATATTTCCTTAGGAGTTTCTTATATATATATATATGTGTGTGTGTGTGTGTGTGTTGGCTACATGTCCAATATAATTATTTAGGGATTTGTTTCCATCAGGAATTCATTAAGGGTCATGTAAGTTTATAAATAATATTATCCTCTTTATTGGACATACCACTACATTTCTAGCAAGAACACTTACAATATATCACTCAGACCACAGTTCAATTAGGACTCATTTAAACACACAGAAACCTAGTAAACTCTGTCTGCAATATAGTTGTGGAAAATACATCTATAATAGCCTCATTCACATGTAAAAACAATGTTCTTCTCAAGCTACTGCCCTCAAGAAAGGCATGAATCTATTTCTGTCTTTGCTGTATATCATTACCTGGTATCTCATCAACTTTAATAGAGACTGAATCACTGATTCAACAGATATATATATTTTGTCATCCACAGACAGATCTGTTTCGCTGTATCACAGCTCACAGTACGGTTAAACTCCGATTGCTTTTTAACCCAGGATTGGAACCCGACCGAATTGGCATCAGTCAGCGATTCTACCTCTGGGCTATGGGCGTTCGGTGGAAGAAGACAGACTTTTTAGCACATATATTATTATTATACGCGCACAATAACTAGAGTGCTCTAATTCATTTTACTGAATGAGCAATATATATATATATATATATATACATATACAAAGATAGATAGGCAGAGACAGAGAGGGATAGACGATATTGGACATAAGCCTCAACACCTCATAGTGGTTGTCAGTTTCAAGCATGAAACTGACAGTTGCCAAGTAGTGTTGATTTCTGTGTCCACACTAAATCTACATCTCTGGTGTTGAACACTGTTCTTCTATAAATATAGTGATGTGTCTTCCCTCTGTCTCTTTTATAAATATTAACATGACTTCTGCTCTGATAAACTTGGGTCACTGGTATCCACTCCACAAGAATTTACTTGAGCAACCAGACTGGCAACAGAGTCCCACCCTTTTACAGTTAAATAAACCAAATGCAGGCAACAATTCTATTCCAGCAGCTTCTTTTCTTGCACTTCCCACCTGTAGAACCCCCTTCTATATACTTGCTTTCCTGACAGCTATAACCTCCAGGAATTTAAATGCAAAGTCAATTCCCATCTCTTATCCACTTAACTCCAGTCCTTTCTACATCACCCTTTCTTGTTCTTTTCCCTTCTCTCTACCTTCGCAACTGTTTTCACTCCTGTGTTCACATCCTCTTCTTGTCCTTTCTCTTTCACCTCATGTAGCTGGTTTGTCTTTGTCTTCACTCTCTCCTGCCTAATACTTTAACTCTCTTATGTAGCCCCATGCACATCAGTGGCATTAACACCTTGCTTGGGATGAAAGGATTTAAAAAAAAAAAAAAGTGAATTTTAAGCACACACACACACCCACACACACATAAGAGTAGGGTGTGTGTATGTATATATATATATATATATATATATATATATATATATATAAATTATATTTTAGAACATGTACAAATTTTTTTATTATATTTCACAGCTCTTTATATTATATATCGAGCACTGTTTTTAATTAATGTTTTGGATGTTGTAAAAAGATTTTTTTTTTCATTCCCTATTCACTTGGAGATATATATATATATATATATATATATATATATATATATATATATTATAGTGTATTTAGGCAGCAAACCTTCTTTTATGCAAGTCACATTAAAAGTCCAAAGTTTACTCTTTTTACATGAATAAATTTCTGACTTTACATATCAAGATCTGTTTGTCTTTCTGAGAGCTGAAAATACTGTGTATCTATATATATATATATATATATACACAGTATTTTCAGTAGTCAGAAATTTATTTGCCTGAAGAGAGTTAACTTTGGATTGAAACACATGTAGTGATACAAATATAATTATGGACACCTAATGTATCATACAAAAGATAAATAATATTAATAACAACAATAAATCTACACTTTAAACAAAACACTCATGACTTCTCACACTTTTTTTTCACTTCTATATAATTTCATATAGCTGTGCTAAATAAGAAGACTTAAAATGCCCTTGACTTTATTTCTTGCATTACCAAGTAATATCTTTTTAAAGATTAAACTTTGCCACTTGAGTGGCTCTCAATATATAAGCACTTATTCTCTACAGCAGTTCTTGACAGAATTAATGACCATTAAATATTACAGAAAAGTAAGCAAAAAGTCTAAAGAATGAGATCACAGACAACAGAGTTGTAATTGAGTCTGTTATGATCACACGGGAGATGGTACAATCAACTGATTGGAATGTCACTTTTCAAGGAAAGGAAAGAAGAAAAAGAGAAGTAATCTCTGCTCAACACCCACTCCATATCTTTGTTTTAGCTTCTACTACAGAATAGTCGTTAAAGAAGATTAGATGTGACAGTCTTGTATTCTCAATTGGTATTTCTTTGGCTATCAATTTTACTTTTTGTCACAGTTTCAATTTTAAGCATTTTTAATTTGTTACTATTGTGCAAGAAAGAATTTTATTTTATTTTAAATTCTCTCAAGATTTTTCCAGTTCTCAATAATATGCAGAAGGGAGACAAAAGGTGTGATGAGCCCCAGTTATCCATATTGGAAGAACATCCAATCAAAGAGTGAAATAAAAATTTAGTATATATTTAATTTGAATTAAGTGAATATTTCACGTTTCATCTGTTTTTACTTTTTAAAATATCTTCCTCTCATTTCTCAGTACAAGGCCCTATAAGCCCCTCTACTTGAGTCTTCTTTGTTTTCATGTGCCATGTCCCTTCGTGTCATAGGTGATCATAGACTTCCACTTGGCCCTGTTTCTTGTCACTCTCAATATTTTTCCTCTTGCTATCTCTCCCAAACACCAGTCTGCTATCCATTTGCTCAAGCTTATCAAATATGACTTGCACTGCTTTCCCCAGTCTGTCTTTCTCTCTATCCATCCTGTGAGTATTAAACTCTCTAGACCTTCTTTTCTTATTACATACCCAGGAGCCTTAGTTGTCTCTTCCTGGTATTAAGTATGAGTTTTCTTCTCGTTTGGATCCTCTCCAACACTTCATCGTTGCTTATATGCTCAGTCCATGGTATCCTCAGCATCCTTCTGTAGAACCACATTTCTGTTACCTCAAGCCTCTCCTTCATCCTTAAGGAGATCATCCAACATTCACTGCCATACAAAAGGATATCACATTGCATTCCAGAACTCTTTTCTCTGTTTCCAGTGAGGTTTTCCTGTACTCTGTTTAGCTTTTAAAATGCATCCTTGGCCATACCAATGCATCTTCAGATCTCAATGTTGCAGTTTCAATCTTCTGTCAGGACACTTTCCAGGTATTTAAATTTATTTACTTGTTTTGTCTTAGTTTCTTCAACTTGTAGATGGCATTTTGAGGTCTTCTTTTTCTGATGACCATACATTCAGTTTTCTTGAAATTTATGTTCTTTTCACTTTCTCTTGCTCCCTTTTGTAGGAGGTCTTGCATTTTCTTTACTGTGTCTGCTATCAGCACTGTGTCATCCGCATATCTTACATTGTTGAGATTGTGGCCACCAATGATAAATCCTGGGATGGATTTTATTTCTCTCGGATTTGTTTTCCTGTGTAAGTTGAATAGATACAGTAAGAAAGCACATCCTTGTCTCATGCCCCTTTCTATTTTTGTGTACCTACTGAATTAATTTCCTATCCATACATGCATAAAATCAAGGAGTTGACCCCATAGGGAGCACCAAACATCATCATGTCACTGCTAGTTCAGTATTTTAATCTATTATTTTAAACAAAGACTTTATCAATTTTTGATAATTTGTGGTTTTTATGCAAATATAGAAACAGTTTATTATAATCACATAAAATGTTATCATTAGTTCAGTTATTCGATCAGTTAATTGCAAATGTGCATTGTGGTGCAGTGCATATCAGCTTGGAACAAGAAGTTGGGGAACTGAGTTCAGATCTCAGTTAAATCCCTTGCATTCACTTATGCACAAATACCCTTGGGAAAGGTATTAATCCATCTCTTCACTTTATTTATGAGTTAAATAACAGGACAGATTGAGTTCTATAGCCTTGGCTGGCAACCAGTCTACTGCAGAAAGTAATGGCAACCTACTGCGGGATAATCTTCTACCCAGTCAGTCATATCTCTTTCAAGACATGATCACCGAAGTGTGTATCACATATGGCACTAAACTGACTGAATTGTCATGCATAATACACGTTTGGGCAATCATGTCTCTTTCAAGACATGACTGACTAGGCAGAAGATTTTCCCCCAGTAGGTTGCCATTACTTTCTGCGGTAGACTAGTTGCCAACCAAGGCTATAGAATCCATAGCTGGTGGAAGAAGAGATGGATTAATACCCTTCCCAAGGGTATTTGTACATAACTTGATGAAACGAATTCAACTGGAATTCAAATTCAGCTCCCTGATTTCTCATTCCCAGCTGATATCCATCACGCCGCAATACACCATCGTTAGTTATTGGTCTCAAAATCAGTCTCTTGAAAACAATTTATTTAAACTAAATTAAAACAACGATTTGAAGATATGTGGGTGGTATAATGTACAGCAGCTTGAAATGGGAAATCAGAGAGCCAAGTTCGATTCTTATTCAGATTCATTACATTCACTTACATGCAAATAACTTTGGAAAAGGTATGAATCTATCTGCTCCCCACAGATATGCGTTAAATAGGAAAAAAATCATTATTATTCTGAGAAAATTGCTAATGCACTATTCACAAAAGAGAATTATTCTTACAATCCAAAATATCAGCTTTAAATAACCCACAATGGGTTGGTAAGCTGTAAAAAAAACAAAACATTCAATCAAAAGTATAATGTCATATGAGCTAGTTCTTCCCAAAGTGATCACATTAAGCGGCTTCCTCTGAATACCAAATTATTTTAAACAATAACGATTTATCAAATGTAGGGAGGAACTTGCAAAAACTTCTATAAAATAGAAATTATTCATTCAGTTAAATATTTGAATTATAATAAATGGATTGCAGTTTGACTGAAAATAGCACTGAAATATTCAGAATATTTTTAAGATGAAAAAGAGAGTGTGAGTGAGAAAATGTACTTATAGATGTTGAATTGTTTTGGAGTCAGTTGAAAATGTCTTCTTCTTGTCATCTTCTTTGTTAATGGTGAGAATTGTGAGGATGAAGAAGAGGTAAAGGAAAATAGTACACGAAAAAGAGAAGGAGAATGAATGTGTCAGGACATTATATTCGAGTCAGTGGTTTGATGTTTCTTTTATCACATCTTGGTGATGTTTTAACTTCTCTTCCATCTCTCTTGATTCCACTTTCTTTCTTTCTTTTTATAGCTTATGACTTTTTCACGTTGTATTGTTAACTTCTCTGTTGGTTTTGCAAATTGCTTCCTTTCATTGGTTAGAAAATTAATTTAACATCAGATTGCAAAATTGGGCTTTGTTTTTTTCTTGCTCTATGGGGATCAATCCTTTTTCTTATTGGTGAAAATAAAGATTTCACACTGAATTGTGAATTTTTTTCTTGATTTGTTTTTTTTTCAAAATGTTGTCAGATATTTTAATCCAATTTTGTGTGTGTGTGCAATTCTACATTTTCTGTTTCAGTTAATTGTTGGAATGATATAGGATTTGTATCCTATAACCCCCTCCTCACAGATTGCTAAATATTGAAAATATTTCTCACTATATTCATGCATGTTTGTTCGTATCCAAATGATTATGGTCGTTTAAAGTATGAAATAAAGGGTAAATTGGTTCTCATTGTTTAAGATCAAATTTGTTAGTCACAGGTTTCCATTATTGTGTTTGTTGCAATCAATCATTGTCCAGTGAAGGGTTGCTTTTTTTCTGTCTTAAGGCTTGAATGTTGTGCATGGGGTTATTAATTGTAAGTAGTTTGTGTGAGTTTATTTATAAAGTTCTGTGTTATCTCTCATAGACTCAAAAGAAGAGTTGAATGTCGTAGTTGAGATGTGTGTAATTAAGTTTCAACAAAAATGTATGTCATCAGAATGCTGTTTATTTTCTAATGAGTTATTTTAGAATGTAGCATGCTCTGGAAAAATTTTCATTGGATTTCAGTGGCTGATATGGTTCTCAAAGTCTTCTGATTGATTTCAATGCTCCACGTTGAGTTGATTTTCATTTAGAAGAGCCCGTTCATTTCAATGTGTGTGGATAATCTTTGTGTTAGAAGACATTAACAGCTGGAAAAACTTTGATTTGCAAAGTTGTTAAGCTGATTGATGCTGGTGAGTTGATACCGAGTGTTGACACATGTTTTGAAAGAACTTTAGAAGATATCTGGATTTAATATTGATTTGTCTTGGAGGTGCCAGTTATCTTCAGTATCAATAAATCAAACTTTCAGATGTCTTATTTGTTCTCGTTAAATGATAAAAATGTCAGTGAGTTAAAGTTATGTCACCCTTTTTCTGGGAATCCTGGGAGAAATGACAGTTGTGCTGTCTAGTATGCTATTATTAAAGTGTTCTGTGTTCGATGTGTTGTTACTATTATATGTAGTGATGGTTGAGTGTTATATGTTGTGTTCAATATTTTGTAGAGATCAGAATTCCTCTGAGTTTCATTTGCATGTTCACCATTCATGTAGGGACTGTCTGCCATGTCTGGTATAAGGCCACTCCACTAACATAGCTGACAATCCATGCATTTAAAGATATCAGGTTGAAAGAATAAAATTGTTTTGTTTGTAAAATATGCGGAATTATATTAACTGAACAGAATAACACCAAATGCTTTTTTTTTTTTTAATCATTTCACCCCAAGCAAGGCATTTCACTGCCACTATTGTGCAGGGGGTTATATAGGGGAAGGTGATGAGAAAGAGTGGTTAGATATAGGAAATGTCAGAATGAGGGTGATAGACGGGTAAGGATGTAGATGGGAAGGGTGTTTGAGAGAATGGATGAGAGTTAGTGTGTTAGGAGGTGTATATTGACCTTACATTTAAACTCCTGGAGATTGTAGCTGTCGGGGAAGCAAGTATATGGAAGGGAATTCCACAGGCGGGAAGTGCGAGAAAAGAAGCTGTTGGAGTAGAAATTGCAGTTAAATTTTATTGGTTTCACTGGAAAAGGGTAGGACCTAGTTGCTAATCTAGTATGCAAAAATTCACAATCCAGTGTGAAATCACTGGATTGTGAATTTTTGTCTTGTTCTAGTTTTGTTCCAAAATGTGTCAGTGATTTTGATCCGATTTTGCATATGTGCAATTCTACATTTTCTGTTTAAGTTAATTGTTGGAATGAAATAGGATTTGTGTCATATAAAACTACTGTAAACATATTGCTTTCAGTATGTAAAAGTATATACACAGGTTTTCACTGACTGTGTACACAAGATAAATTTTTTCAGAACAGGTAAATATTATATTTTCTCAAATGCCAAGATTTGTAAATCAAGAATAATTATATTTACTAAAACTGAAATGCATCCATTAAATAAAATCTATTCCTGATGAGTGTTATTAATAAGAGATTTGCTTCTTTTTTTGCTGTGCAATGAAAAATATGTTATTCAAATGACTAATCACAGCTACTATTATCTCCCCAAATTTCTCAAAAGCCCCACAGGTTCTGGAAATGGAAAAGGGCATCTGGCAGCAAAGCCTCTGATTGAGAGTTTGTGAGGAGCATGGAACCACCTCTTAATTGCTGTTGTTCTCAGCTCCATCCCGACTGGAGTAGTAGCATCTATTGGGGTCCTAGCTATGGGCAAATAATTAACCCTCGAATTGGGGTCAAAACACTATGAAAGTATAAATCTAAATTCTTATAGATATATATATACATAAAAATAGACTTTTATAGAAAAATATAAATTTTTAAAGGAAAAATATTCCCAACAATACATTTTTGAAAGAAAAAAAATTATTGCCATAATACATTTTTGAAGGAAAAAAATATTACCAGCAATACATTTTTGAATACAAAACTAGAAGACATCTTGTGTTTTCTAAAGTAAAAATAAAAATGTTTCATCAAAATCTGACTCAATCAACCTTCTCACTATAACCAAATATTTTTTAAAAAATACCTTAAACCCCCACCTTTTTGGCATTAAATAACCCACAGAGGTGTTGATATGCTGTTAAACAAGACTCAAACTTAAAAGCCCTCCAGTGATGGCCCCATAGTAGAGGACATTTTACTGAAGACTACAAAATAAAATTCTGAGATAAGCATGTCTTTGTAATTTCTATGTAATTGGGGTAAACCTTATTTTAACATCACTGACCTATCTTAAATATCCTTAAGAGTGAATCAAACAAGCTTCAATTTTAAATTTATGCAAACATTTTCATTGGACACAAAAAAAAGGGTAGTATATTTTTTTCTGAAAGTTCAACATGGCAGTTATTTCTAACAGTCCCTTTTAGAACCAATTCCAAACAGTAAACTGTTAGACACAAAATGAAATAATTTTAATAAAAATTAACTTTCTTTTTAATGCACTTCTTCCAAAAGTAAGTAGATAAGACAAACTCAGGGTATTTAACATTTATTTGCGCCACACTTTTTAACTAATTATTATTAATTATTTTATGGGGTGGCTACCTCATTCATATTGCAAACTTCTGTGCAAGCATGTTTGCATTTCTTTAACACCCACAAAATTAACTGATGGTTTATCCTGGGACTAAGCAGATTTTACTTACATTTTCTGGGAGAGAGCATCTAATCTGACATGATTAAGAAGGTCTGTTGGCTGAATCTTTGGTCATGATAAATTATGATTTCTTACTAGCATATGATAAATTGTTGTTTAAATTACACAAAAATGAAAGTAACACTGAAATCTTATTTTAGCATAGTCAGTTTAAGTGCCATACGTGATACACGCTTGGGCGATCATGTCTTGAAAGAGACATGACTGACTGGGCAGAAGATTATCCCGCAGTAGGTTGCTATTGCTTTCTGCAGTAGACTGGTTGCCGACCAAGGCTATAGAACCCAATCTGTCCTGTTATTTAACCCATAACTGGAAGGAATAGATGGATTAATACCTTTCCCAAGAGTATTTGCGCATAAGTGAATGCAATGAATTCAGCTGGAATTCGAACTCGGCTCCCCAGTTTCTCGTTCCGAGCCGATATCCAATGCTCCACAATGCACATCCATTTTAGCATAACTTTGGTCAATATTACCAAAATTACACACAAATATCTTGGAATACTAAAAAGGTAAATTTATTCAATAAAATCACAATTGGATTTAACCATGGCCTCCAGATAACTTCAGAATCTCTTGCTTATTTTCTGTACAATTTCATTGATTACTTTGGTGAATGTTGATTTAATCTTTGCCATCAGTTTATCTTTGGTGATAAAATAAGTTTTGTTGCTATCTCACTCAATGGCACCCCCATGCATAATAATCAAGGGGGCTTCAGCCTGGCAAGTTAGGTGACCAGATGGTTGTAGAAATTCTCTTACAGCCATCACTGGGTTCTCTTGCTTGTGTGGCATGGAGCAGGGGCTTGTTGCTACATGTAGGATCTTCCAACAGCCACTCTCATAACCCAGGGCAGCACTAATTCCTTAAAGACCTTGATGTAGGCCTTCATATTGAGTCTGAAGTCCTCACCAACAAATTCAGGAATTCTTTTCTTACAAGAATGATTAGAATGAGTTTTCCAAGATCGTACATCTTTATAAACACTATTAGACCCCTCCAACTCTTTTCAAATCCTCTGTACTGTCCTTAGATTGACACACAAACACTCTGAAATGTTCGTATTGGTGTTACATTGCAAATGACAACCAGTTTAGCATGCTGTTTCCAAATTTCTAGTGAAGTAAATTGTATCATGGTGCTCTTTTTCTTGCAGACGAATCCCAGCTGACCCTACTATACTGTGCAGTCAATAAAATCAAAAACAACATGCATTTATAAAATTACAAATATGAAATAGAATCAATTTACCCATCACACCCTCCTCCTTCTTTCTCTCTCTCTCTCATATATATAAAGTCAAATGTGCCCTGAGAAACATTATTAAGAAATAGAAGATTAAGTTAATTATCTATTATAAAATATTTGAAATGGCCAAACTACATAGAACTAACATTATTTATCAATTTACATGCCTCTTATGGAACAATGTTCCTGAAAAAAAAAAAAATTTATAAATAATAATTTAATCAGGCATACCACTACATGCTTATTAAGACTTATTTTACATCACTTGGATCATAATTCCACTGGGATCCATTTAAATACACATTGTGACCCATCAGTATCTGTCCACAATATATTGTGGAAAATAAAAATATAATAAACTCATCCACATGCAAAAAAATGATTAAATATAATGGAAGCTTAATAATAAAAAAAAACTGAATTTCAATAAAATATATTATGAACACAACCACAATGTGCTGACCATGTTCTCAAATTAAACATATTCTTATCCCATATATATATGTTTTCAGTTAAACAAAAAACATCCTTGCTAATCGATTAGCAGATATATAGATCATATGAACAGTTTTTACACACTCTGTGTCATAAAAAGAAATCACTTGTTTGAATGCAAAAAATTCAACAAAATTCTCAATTGCAGTGCCTTGTCAGTCATCTTCAATGAAACATGTATAATAGTGGGTATGCTACCCAAATATTCACACACTATGGTCATTTATATTTCCGTGAATGGCTATGCTGCATGGATATTATAGCTATTTATGTTAATATATAAATATGAAGATAGATTTGTGAAGCATCTATAAAAACATTTATAATCATATTTTGTATTTAGATAAATAGAGAGCAAGAAGTCATTCTACTTTACATGTTTTTCTTCCTAGTGATTAATTTAAACAGTTTTGTTCAAACTCAAGTATGCTTATAATTCCTTTAGATGTTTCCTTGTTTGAAGGAACAATGAAAAACGGATTTGAACTCTGTCAATAGTGCCAATATCTTTCATATCATCCTTTTGGCAATTACTGGTGCCAGACAGATGTCAGTCATTCTGTTCTGTTCTCTTTCAACTGAAATCAGTCAAAGGAGGAAAATACTAGTAATTTGTAAGCCCCTAGCTAGACATTGTGTGCTCAGTTGCTGTTTCAGGAAAAACAGAAAAGTGCAAAAATAGATGCAAACACTAAACAATTTTAAAAGAAAAAGACGAGAATAATTTTTGCAAATTAACATAAAGGCAATCAATATTTGATTAACAAATAATAAAGTTCCTATTGGTATCCACTACCATTTTTTCAAGGAGAAGGTGCCAAATGGTTTATTCGGCAAGCTTAGCAACAACTCTGTTATATTAACATCAGCAGATAATCATAAAATTTTTTTATATCAGAGCATAAACATATAGTTACATAAAATATTTTACTGCACTATGATTCTTTAAATATAAATTAGTATAAGTGCAAGTGATCTGTTGATTGCAGTGGGTGCAGATAAGCATAAATAAGGGTAAATAACTTGTTGATTGGAGTGAATATGAAAGCAAATAATAGCAAATGACCCATTGCTTGGAATGAGTATGGAAGCAAATAAGAGAAAATGACCCATCGATTGAAATGAAGATGGAAACAAATTTGTGCAGATGACTCATTGATTGAAACGAAGCTGTGGGCAAATAAGTGCAAATGATCTACTGATTGGAATGGAGAGGGGAGCAAATAAATGCAAATGATCTACTGATTGGAATGGAGAGGGGAGCAAATAAATGCAAATTACCCATTGATTGGAATAGAGAGGGGAGCAAATAAATGCAAATGATTTACTGATTGGAATGGAGAGGGGAGCAAATAAATGCAAATGATCTACTGATTGGAATGGAGAGGGGAGCAAATAAATGCAAATGATCTACTGATTAAAATGGAGAGGGGAGCAAATAAATGCAAATTACCCATTGATTGGAATAGAGAGGGGAGCAAATAAATGCAAATGATTTACTGATTGGAATGGAGAGGGGAGCAAATAAATGCAAATGATTTACTGATTAAAATGGAGAGGGGAGCAAATAAATGCAAATTACCCATTGATTGGAATAGAGAGGGGAGCAAATAAATGCAAATGATCTACTGATTGGAATGGAGAGGGGAGCAAATAAATGCAAATGATCTACTGATTAAAATGGAGAGGGGAGCAAATAAATGCAAATTACCCATTGATTGGAATAGAGAGGGGAGCAAATAAATGCAAATGATTTACTGATTGGAATGGAGAGGGGAGCAAATAAATGCAAATGATTTACTGATTAAAATGGAGAGGGGAGCAAATAAATGCAAATTACCCATTGATTGGAATAGAGAGGGGAGCAAATAAATGCAAATGATCTACTGATTGGAATGGAGAGGGGAGCAAATAAGTTTAAATGACCAGTTGATTGAAGTGGAAGTGGGAGCAAATAAGTGCAAATGACTCATAGATTCAAATAGAGAGGGGAGCAAATAAGTGCAAATGACCAGTTGATTGGAATGGAAGTGGGAGCAAATAGGTGAAAATTAACTGCTGTTTAGTCTGTAGTAAGAGCAAATAATTTTAAATTACTTGTCAATTGGAGTGGGATGATAGAGGTTCAAAAGACCTGCTAGAGTTTGTGTATGCATATATATATATATATATATATATATATATATACACTGCATAATTGCAAATGACCTGATGATTAGAGTTAAGAGTAAACAAGCTAAAAAAGTTTAAGGTCAAATGTCTTGATTGAAGTGAAAGTAGAAACTATGGATGTATCTTGTTCACCACAAAATCGACACCCATTAAAATAAGATTGATTTTACTAATAAGCATTCCAAAATTTAATATTTATGTGCATCACCTTCAGATCAGTATGCTTGAAAATGACTACTGCTGCTATTTTTGTAAGCTACAAATAAATACACTCAGCTTTGGTTAAATAACAGGGTAGACTTGGCTACAGAGACTTAGCTGGTCACTAGTCTAAGCAAAGGAAAATACTGAATTTCGAACCAAGGATAAAGCAGTGGGAAACAACTATATTTCTCAGGACATCATGGCAATTCACAGCTAGTAAAGACAAAGAAACTGTGGAGAGTAATTATTGCTTATGTCTTGAAGGAAGATGGCATTTAAAAAGTAACAAATAAGCTTATAAGATAATTTAGAGTTGCATTGTTCCAAAGATGGTGTATATAAACAATGAAGCATAAAAATTCATTTAGGATGAATTATTTCTCGCTCATTACTTTTCAGATAAAGGGTGCGATGGATAAATTGTCATCTGAATTACCCAAAAATGGAAATAAAACTGGAATCTCATTTTAACAAATACATTTACCAAAGATTTTGCAAAAATATCTTGAAATACTAAAAAAGTAAATTCATTCAATCAAATCATCATTGGCTTCAAGCACAGATTCCACACCATTTCAGAATCTCCCGCATCTTTTCTAGATGGTCTTTTTGTTTAAGTTGGTGAATGCTGCCATTATCCTTGCCCTCAGCTCATCTTTGGTGATACAAGAAGTTTTGTTGTTTTCTCATTCAACTGCATCCCACATTTAAAGGGGGTCGCAGTCTTGAGAGTTAGGTGGCCAAATGTAAGGGGTGATGTGGTTGCAGAAATTGCCTTACCGCCATCACTGTGTTGCATGGTGCAGAGTCTTGTTGCCATACATAGGGTCTTCCAGCAGCCACCCTCTTGGTCCAGGGCAGCACTACCTCCACAATGCACTTCATGTAGGCCTCTATGTTGAGACTGAGGGCCTTGTGAAAAGATAAGTGGAAATGGAGTTATAAGGTCATCATAACTATCAATTACTCCAAACACTTTTATAATCACCATTAGACTTATTTAACTCTTTCCAAAACCTCTGCACTGTCCTCAGATTATTTTTGGTTGTTTTATTTTTTATGGCTAATCAACCTTGGCGGGTCATTTATTGCCAACTAAATTTTATTTATTTATTGCTGGTAATACCTTTTTCTTTCAACAAGTTATTGTTGTTTTTATATAAGTTTTGTGTCTAGTAATACTTTTTCTTTTTCGAGTATTAAGATTCATTGGGGTTTGTTTTTTAAGGGCAGAGTCCCCAAGTCCTACCCTTGTTATTTAACCCATAACTGGAGGGAAGGGATAGATTAATACCTTTCCCAAGGGTACCAGTGCTTAAGTGAATGCAAGGTATTTGAACTCAGCTCACTGATTTCTCTTCCCGAGCCGATATTCACTGCACCACAACATAGATCTGTCACTAAACGCTTACAGCACCTGATATTCCCAAGCGATCACCCATCTAAGTACTGACCAGGCTCAATGTTGCTTAACTTTGGTGATCGAGCGAGAACCGGTGTATTCAACATGATAGGCTGTAAACCATACTCAGATTAACTCACTGAAATGTTTGTATTTAGAACTTCCAGCAGGAATGTCAAGCAGTACAGCATGCCATTTCCAAATTTCTGGAAAAGTGAATTGCATCATGGTGCTTTTTTTCTCACAAATAGTGCCCAACAAAATCAAAAGCAAACATCACATGAAATTAAAAATATATGATGGCAACAACTTACCCTTAGCGACCTGTACAAACATTCAGATATGGATATCTAATACATCTGCAATATATTTAATGTCTGTTTAAGCCTTTGTTTGAGAATAATAAAAAATTGATGCTAACAAAATATCAATCAAATCTGATATTACTTGTGTCTCCTTGCTTTAACTAAGGCATTTTACATAGACTAACAAACAGATGTTTTTTTTTTTTTATATCTGAATGTTTATGTGAGTTGTGAGAAAAAGAAATCAGAAGAAAATGGGAGATCAGATAACACTTATTTATAATGATAGTTCTTGTAAATTTTTAGATGTCATTATCATTCCAAAAGTTGTTCAAATTATTGATCACGTTCTTTTTTATTATCGGTGTTTTTGGCCTTTTTCTAGTACACAATCTGTACATTGCCTTACCTGAGAAAAAAAGAAATTTTTACATACAGATTGCTTACCAAAGAGAATGGATCAATCAGAATACTGAGGTAATAAGCAAACTAACAAAAAATATCAATATCCTAAAGGACTTTTGGAAATTTTTTTAGAAAATCTTTTCTTAATCATTCCAAAATGTTTGAGAAAAGGGTTAGAATGAAACAATCTTTTTGCAACTCTCAATATTTGAAGTATTTGTCTATGACTAATTTTTAGCCTTTTATTTTTTTCCATTTTGTAAATTAAAGAGATTTTTGTTTAAGTGTAAGAATGTTACCACTTATAAATAGATCCCTGCACAAGTCAAGTTTCTGAAATATTTCATTCCTTTTCAAGATTACCAAAAGCCACCTTAACTTTTGCCCAATCTTTGCTTCTCCATTTTTGAAGATTTTGTTAAGATCTTAATATAATTTATCCTGGTTAATGTCATTCAGATTTACTTAAATAAACATTGAATAACAAATTAAATTCTCAATATTTAAAGTTAACCTACTATACACATTCTTCTAACATCATATCTTACTTGGGTGACCAAATATCAGTCATATACAATAAACTATTCTGTAAGTTTTTGACAAAAAGACTAGAGAAGATATTGATTAGACAAAAAATACTTCTCATAAAAGCATCTCTCTCTCTCTCTCTCTCTATATATATATATATATATGTGTGTGTGTGTGTGTGTGTTGAGACACTTTTGTTTTATATTAAAACAGACAATATTCTTCAAAATTAATTCTTTGGAGATAATTTCTAAAAAAAACACAGAAAATGCAAGAGACTTAGATTTTAGAAGAGGTTGTAGCACATCTGAGTTAATTGAAATTTTTGATTATTTGCTATCTTTCACAAACATCATTATTGAGTATGAGAGAAACATTATTTGACAATAAATAATGAAATTTATCATGTTCCTCTTAAAAGCAAGTTGTGAATATTATCCACTAATGAAATGATGTGCATTGTGGTGCAGTGGATATCGGCTCGAAATGAGAAATCAGGGAGCCAAGTTCGAATTCCAGTTGAAGCCCTTGCATTCATTTATGCACAAGTACCATTGGGAAAGGTATTATTAATCTCTTTCCTCTAACAGGACAGATTGGGTTCTATAGCCTTGGCTGGCAACCAGTCTACCACAGAAAATTAAGGCAACCTACTGCAAGATATTCTTCTGCCCAGTCAGTCATGTCTCTCTCGAGACATGATTGCCCAAGCATGTATCATATATGGCATTTAACTGACTGAATGAAGCGATAACATCAACTATTTACAGTGTCACTACTTTTGCAAAGTGGGACTCTCCTAAATAAAATGTATGAATTGAGCATTTCCTGGGGTGACTGCAGGAACCTGAAAATGGAGAAAGCGAAAGTTGTTAAGGTTGAACAAATCTTAATGAATTCCTGATATATTCTAGGGATAATGTTTATAATTTTCATTTAGGTGGCAATTTTTCTTTCTGGTAAGGACTTTTTTATCACTAGAAAATTAATACAAGGAGAAACTGGGCAAAAATTAAAGAAAATAGTTATAAACTGTTATTGTTTGAACCAGTGGTTCTCAAACTATTTTAGGAATTTTTGCATGGTGGATCTCTTTATAATATTTTAGATGGCTTATGGACCCTTTTATATTAACCACAGTTAACATGTAGGCTACTGAAAGAAAACATTTTTGACAAACAAATATTTATTTAAAATAATAACAACTCAAAAAATATTTATTCAAAAAAATGGCAACCAATTTTTATTGAAACAAAAACATTTTTCCGAAATCAATTATTCATTACGAAAATAGCAACCTTAATCATCAAAAGTACATTCAACAGGATGGGTGCATTTGATTGGACTCAACCAGTTCTTCTAGATTTGGCTTTGTTTTGGCGAGTGCAACTCTCATGTCATTTGCTGCTTCTAATCTGTTTTGAGATTTTGTTTTGAGGGCAAGTAATGTGGAAAACGCTGTCTCACACTCATAGGTGGTTGCAAATGGAATCAGCACCCTTAGAGTCAGCTTTGCAACATTGGGATAGGACTGTGCCATTTTAATCCTTTTTGGATTAAAATGGCACAGATTAAAATGATTAAATGTCATGACAGGACACTTCACAGAAAATATGTTTTACACCCCTATCATTAATAAAATAAATAAACTGTTCTTGAATCAAGTTGTCTTCTGAAGGCAGATCATTGATGGAGAGTACAAAAGGGTTGTGGATAAACCAACAATATTTTTCTAAATTTTGGAGGTCAGGAAAATAATCAGAAATTTCTTCATGAAGCATTGATATCATCATTGACGTTAAGCTCATTTTTATCAATGTATATATTTAATTGTGGAAATGGGGTAAAGTTCTTCTTCTCTAATTTGGAATGCCATAATTCAAGCTTCATTTTAAAAGCAGTCAATTTATTATGACAATGGAGTACTGTGATCTCTTTTCCTTGCAGTGCTAAATTGATGGAATTCACAAATTCAAGTATATCCACTAAAAATGACAGGGATACAAGAAAGGGATTCAAAGAAGTGGCCTCTTCGTGGTCTCTTTGAAACTTTTTCCTGGTCCCCTAGGGGAGTGCAGACCCCAGTTTGAGAACTGCTGGTTTAAACTGTAACACTAATAGATTTACTAATTGAACACTATATGTTTTATCTTTATTTGTGGAGAAATTGCTTCTTTTTTGTCTTAGTTTACTATCTTTTCCTTGCTAATTTTAATACTTAAACACTTTTTGTAGTCTTCCTTTAGAGATTTCAAATGAGAAAAATGAACAGTATTTAAAAAATTATTTTTTAAGGTGAATTTAGAATGTGAGATTGAAGAAAAAAACTTAAATTCAATTTTTTGCAAGGTGATATATTTATGAATCATTGAATGAATCAGAATTTGGTTGTTTCTTATTCCAAATGACAAAGTAATCAATATTCCCAGATAAATCTTAAGACTCTTCCAGGTTGGTTCAATGTCTAATACAAAGGAATGTGCATGTGTCTTCATGGCAGTGACAGTTAATCCATTTCTGCATGTGTGTGTTGTTTCTCATTCATTTGGCATGAACACACACACACACACACACACACACACATATAGAGAGAGAGAGATGCTTTTATGAGAAGTATTTTTTGTCTAATCAATATCTTCTCTAGTCTTTTTGTCAAAAACTTACAATTTTGAAAAATTTCAGAGAAAACTTTTGAAAGAGGATAAATAATTTCTAAAATGTTGTAAAAAAAAAAAGTCCCTTTGAAAGAATGCATTCCATCATTTAATATATATATATATATATATATATAAGGCCATGGTTATTGTCCCCCAAATCATGGAGCAAGTCTGATTGTGGTTTCTGAGTGGTGCTATCTTATCAACATTTGCTTTTTTTCTGCCTTCATGTATATAAAATATGAAATACTTAAAACTGACTATTAAATGATTACAAATTTTCACCGATTTTAATGTCATTCTGGGCTCTTTTTTTCAGCTAAATCTGTGAATTTGTTTTGCTCATGCTAAGTCTTGACAAAAGCACTATATAAAATTCACTATCTTTTATCCATAATGTTGAATGCTTTAAAATTATTCAACTCAGTGCTAAAATTTGCCAGAAAACATTATTGATCTATTATGACATGTTTCTAATTTGCATTTAGATACATTATATTTATTTCCAACTTTTCAAGTTTAATTGTTCACCTATATTGCACATATGGACATAATTAGGTTACAATAAAATTTCTGTTTTATATGGATACTACCTTATGGATGTGCATTGTGGTGCAGTGGATATCAACTCGGAACGACAAATTGGGGTGCCGAGTTCAAATTCCAGTTGAACTCCTTGCATTCACTTATGCACAAATACCCTTGGGAAAGGTATTAATCCTTCTCTTCCCTCCAGTTATGGGTTAAATAATAGGACAGACTGGGTTCTATAGCCTCAACTGTCCACCAGTCTACCACAGAAAGCAATGGCAACCTACAGCAGGATAATATTCTGCCCAGTCAGCCATGTCTCTTTCAGGACATGATCACCCAAAGCGTATATCACATATGGCACTTAACTGATTGACCTTATGAAAATTAAGATGTAATAGATTGAGGGGTGCCATATCATAGGTTAGTAGTGGAGGAGCCCACAAAATTCTTGCACTGGCACAGCATAAATATATATATATATATATATATATATATATATATATATAGTAAAGTTTTGTAATTTGCTTATGGTTAGGTCTTGAAGGCTGTCAGAATGTGTTTAGTAAAATAAAGGAAGGTAAAGAAGTTTTTGGGTACCAGCTGCAAATCACACATATACCATAAACACACACACACACACATGCTCTAACACACTTACACACACAAAGACACAGTAAAATTAATGACAACAGCACCAGCAGCAGCCAGGAATGGCCATTCCTTGAAAGGCACGGACTCACTCAGACAAACACATGCTTCTCTGCCATTCTGAAGATGAGATTTTGATCTCAAAATATTAATGTATAATAGGTAATACCCAAAAACTTCTTTACCTTCCTTTATTTTACTAAACACATTGTGACAGCCTTCAAGACCTAACCATATATATATCTATATATATACATATATATATAATCTAGAAAAAATTTTAGATATTCTACAGTTTCATGGGTAATACGTATTTCACAGCAAACCTGCTCTTCAGACCCAAATGATACAACAGTTAATATTCTAAATAATCCAGAAAAAAAAATACATATTACCCATGAAATTGTAGAATATCTAAAATTTTTTCTAGATTATGTTCCTCTGTTAAATTATTTAAATAAATTTAACATTGAGTTCTTTTGAATTTGTCTTTATTGGAATTTACCTGACTTAAATATTAAATATTCTACACTATATATATATCTTGGTGCTGAAAAGTTCTCAGCTCAAACCACTTCATCAAATCAAGATTTGGAATCTATCATTTTTATATATATTGAACATGCTTGGCTAGTGACGTTTATTTTGTGCATATAACACGGTTAAAGTCTGCCCTTCTCCACTCTGTGCCGATAGCTTGGGGTAAAATCTCTGACTGGTTTCAATCCCAGCTGGAAACAATCAGATGTCTAGCCATATTGATGAGCTCTGATACAGCAAAAGAGGACTGTATGCAGAGGACTATATATATATACACACAAACACATGCATACTCTAGCCCCGATATTGTGCACTTTTACCCATGAATATAGCAAACCTTAAAACTATATTTTTTATCACATGTATGTGTGTGATTTTCTCACAATAAATAGATGTTAATTCAAGCTGTAGTGCACAGACCAATGTAGTGATATCTCGGGAAGATCTTATCAGAAATAATCCATGGCGATACTCTGTCACCAGACTAAAAAAATTAACTTACACATATATATTTATAATTACCTGATATGTATGTTCATCTGTACATCAGAAATCTGTCAGTACACATCCAGGTGTTTAAATCTGCACATGCATCTTTTGTTAATTTGAATTCTTAAATTGCTAAAATACTTGGAGTTCACTTGTGAAAAGACAAATCCTTGATATTTTTCTACATCCAATGTTTCTTTTTTCCTACCTGCACTACATTCTCTTGACTGGGGAAAAAAAAATATTGCTTTCCAAAGTACCAATTAAGTCCTGTTCTCACTTTGATAACTTCATTAAAAGAAAAAGGCCATTTTCTTTTTAACCTCAATTCATGTTTTACTTTAGCTCAATTTAAAATTCTTATTAATGTGCATTGTTACTTTCTCATCTTCATTTCAATTACATTTTGATGTAACTATTCAGACCATTGTGCCATGGATTTTAGTAAATATTGTCAGAATAAAATTCTGAACAGCTTCAATAAAAAAAAGTCAGTAAAATGAAAATGAAAGAAAAACTAAAAACAGTCATACTTAAGGAAGAAACAGGGGAGAAAGAAAATGATAATTACTATGAATAATTGTCTAAAAATCTTTCTTTTTTATAATATCAATCATAGTAATTATAATTTTCTTCTGTTAAGTATGTAGTGTAGGTAGCTGGTTAATTTTTCTTTGATTCAGCCTTGTGTCAGACTTAACCGAACTCCCTACAGCTTACAGGATTTATACAGAATTATCATCATCAGAAATATTATCAGAAGGTTGGTTGTCAGCAGATTGAAATGTGTAGAATTGTGGAATAATAAAATATGCATTCATGTTAAAATAGAAATTTATTAATAGGAAAGAATAACATGAGTTGTAGGAGTTAATGTTCAATTAGAAACATTATTAAGAAATTAAAAGTAAAGTTGTACAAAATGTTCTCATAGTAATTGTTGAAATAGATAAGGAGAAAAAGAAAGAGGACAATGTCCAGTTGCTTGAAGTTTGAAGTTACATTGTGGTGATACCGACCGAACAAAAGCGATGAACCAGATGTTGGCTCTATACCAACCAGAAAGCAAATTAATAAAAATCACCTCCACGCAGGTGGATTCGCACAGATGTTCCGGTTGAAAATAAAAATTAACCAAATATCAAATTTCCATTTCGTGAGCCTATGCAAATTTTATTTACCAGCCAATGGGAAACCCAGAATCAAATTCAAGTATGAAAATCCAAAACAAGCTGTTTGATCCAAAAGGCAGATATAAAAAGCAGAGACAAAGCATAGTTAGACAGACTGGAGGAGACAGACGAGCTGATTAGTTTTTCCCTTGACTAAACTCAAGTGCCTACTATGCTGACCTCTTTCCTTCCCCTGTCTCATAAGTACTTACTGGCCTCTTCAAAGACATTCGTCAAAGTACTTACTGACTTGCTGACCTTAGAAGCAGCAACTTCAAAATGAACATCCCCTTACCTACAAGAAGCTTCCACATTCTTAAGCCTTTTATCTCTTTCAGCATTATATTATTTTCCATGAACACTTTAACCTCCGTTGGACTTATATTCAAGTATTATTTTAATTGTAAAACATTAATTGAAATATGTATATATAAATATTATTTTATACTCAAATTGCCTTTCTTGATTTTATAATCGTTTTATGAATTATAGTGGGCTATCTTCCCACAAGGCCAAATTTCACTGAATCCTACTACAACTAGAAAAAGAATAAATAAGATAAGATACCTGCTATAACATTTTAGATGTGTGTCTCTCTATTACTGCTCCCATCTCTCTGACTCTTGATTGATGCTGAAGTCATTTATATAGTCTTTTTGAATTTCACACTGGATCGCCAAGTCTTACAAGTCACTCCCATTGGTCAAAAATCATTTTAACACCTACTTGCAAAATCTGGTTTAGACTTTTTCTTTAAGCAGATGGTCACTCTTTTTTCTATTTGAGAAAACCAGGAATTGTGAATTTTTGTAAAAGTGAAGAAGAAGGTTGATTTTAATTAATTTCTTATCCCCAAGTATATTTGTTTTAATAGCAAAAATATCAGTATATAATTAATAATAATTAAGGTTCTTTCATTTTATTAATGCTATTTTAAAATTGTTATATGACATGTAAAAAATGTTTGAAAATTGTAGAGACAGTTTGACTATAAGTTATTATAATAAATGTTAAAGTAATCATTTTTTCAGATGAATGCTTAAATCTCTTTCCTTGTATATATGAAATATAAATTATGAATAGTTTATAACTTTCTTAATTTTTTTTTGTTTTGGCTATTATGATCAAAATACAAGTTAAATCATTTATTTTCTCATATCTTCAAATGATTAAATTTTTTTCAAATTTTAAGTTTGATAAAAATTCTAACAGGACTTTGAATAAAAATGTAAGATAAATTACTTGTTCAAAAATTTAATAGCTTTCCCTATAAGCAGAATCTTAGTGTCTTTATTAAAAATTAATAAAAATAAGACTCAGTTAATGGAAAATAGCAAGAAAACATTGCAAAATGTGTTAATGTCATTGATAAAAATTCTAACAGGACTTTGAATAAAAATGTAAGATAAATTACTTGTTCAAAAATTTAATAGCTTTCCCTATAAGCAGAATCTTAGTGTCTTTATTAAAAATTAATAAAAATAAGACTCAGTTAATGGAAAATAGCAAGAAAACATTGCAAAATGTGTTAATGTCACATCACCCCCTCAACCAAACTTACGAAGCATCCAGTGACACATCTAGAAATGGAGGAGTGATAAGACTATAGTTACATAAAACTGTGCCAATCAATAAAGGTGGGAGGCAAAATACCTTTTGAAATATTAAAACAAGGATTTTTTTACCTTATCAAATTTCTGCCTCCCTCTTATTGTTTTATGCATTATCATGTTTAGGAAACATTCAGTCAGGGAACTTCACTGAGGCAGAATGGGCAAAAACTCTAATTTCTTCAAGTTTTTTCTGCAAGGATTTTTCAAGATTCACAGCTTCAGGAAACTAAGAAAATATCATAGATTAGCAGAGGATGATTCTTATTTAAAATCACTTTCCTCTGAATCAGTTCTTCAGCATCTGTCTACAAAGTAATCCAAATAATTACTTCAGCATTGCTGTTAGGAAGTACATGCTGAGGATTTCAAAATAATTCATTTTTGTAAAGAAAAAAATTAATACCTTAAAAACATTGTGGAGTCTGTACTGGTCAGAAAACTTTTGTAAATCTTGTATTCTTTTATAATCAGTTTCACCCCAAGCAAGGCAGTAAAGCAGTAAAGCCAATAAGACACAAGTGGTTAGTAGATGTGGAAGAATTAGGAACAGAAACATTGCTAACGAGCAGGAAGAGAAAAGAATAATCAGGAGAATAGTAGATAGTGATTGATATTGCTTGGAGATTAAAGATGGCTGGAAAGCATGTTGCCAGAAAGCAGTTCTCCAAGTGAGAAGAAAATGTCTAATTAATCAGACAAGTTGACCAAATTTATACAAAAGCAACAGATATTGAATTTCAGTGAATCCATGTTTGTATGATTCTTTAAAATAAGCAGCATAATTATTATTTATTAATTTTTAATCATTAATAATTAATCATTTTTATTCATTAATATTGGAATCATTAATAAAAATGGGAATGAATCTTAGCCTAACTGAAGCTGAAATACAAATGGATCAGGTAAGATTTCTTTTTTTCAATATAACTGATAAAATATTTGTACCGGCTTTTCAGCAGAATTTTTCAACTTTTATTTTTATTCACTGGATAGACAACTTAAACATACCCAATGCGCGCACACACACACACTCTCTCTCTCTCTCTCTCTCTCATACACCTGCTATATTTATTGGAAAGAGTTCTAAGTGTCATGGATAGAGTATAAACAGTGTGGGCATAGAAACCAACACTTCATGGTGAGTGTCAGTTTCATGCCTTAATAATTATCAGATTATTAATGATCTCTTAAGGCATGAAAGTGACAGTCACTATGCAATGTTGATTCCTATGTTCACACTGTAATATCTATTCACACACACACACACACACACACACACACATATATATATAGAGAGAGAGAGAGAAAGTTATTGGAATTCAATAAGATGATAGAATAAAGAAAATAAAAACAAATTGGAAACATATTTCAATCTAATAAAAGTGAAACATATTAGACTGAGATACACTCTTTATTTATTCTATCATATATATATACACACACACACACACACACACGTTAAAATTGAAGCATGTTTTTAAGATCTAAAATGTTCAAATAGAAATAGACGACCACACTGGAAAAGAATGTATTTATACAGATTATTCCTATTTTGCGTTCATATTAATATTTTAAATTGTATTTAAAATACCATAACTTGAGGTGTAAGAGACACTTCTCCTTTTATGATACTTGCCTTTTGATTGATTGTTGATTTATATGCCGATAATTTTCACCAGTTTGTATTCATTAACTGAGAAATAGGATCAAGTAATAGTAATTTAATGCCTTATAATCTCTTGTGTGAAAATAAACTATATATAAACACACACACAAGTTTCATGCTAGATGTGATCATCAAGCATTGAATTACTATTCCTTCGTCATATTTACTATGAATATATATATATATATATATATATATATATATGCATGCTTCCAAAATTAATGAATGATATGCTAACTTTGTACACACCCTGGTGGAGTATTAGGCTACAGCCTCACCATATTAAGTATTACCATTGTGGTTTCTATAGCAAGTAGATTGTTATGAGGTGGATGTTCTAGCCCCCACCATCAATGGTTATGAAACTAGAGCTGTCCTTCTCCTAGACTGGCTGCCAATCAAAACTAGAGAATACAATATATCCTGCTATTAATATACTTGCTGAGAAGGGGAAAAGAAATGGATATATATTTTTCAGCAGGTATAAAAGCCAACGCAATAGATTTAACTGGAATTTAAACTCACCATGCTGCTAATCACTAATCTACATACACATCTTTTGAATACCATTGGATAGAGCAATTTGGCTGACCTGAAGGAGAAAACTTTTTTCAGTGCAATCTTATCGGTTACACCCTAAACTTTCTGATTGACAAAAAAAATTTTGAAAAATTTAAACAATGTTTTTTTTGTGTGGGTCAGTTTTTCATACAATGTTATAGTAAATCAATCCTCCATTTTGGAACCACTCGCCAGTACGACATTACCTGTAAACTTATTGCTTATCAATTTTTTTTTACTTTTTTCAGTGCAGTCTTATCAATTAAACCCTACTTTCCGATTGACAAAAAAGATTTGTAAAAATTTCAACATTTAAACAATTTTTTTTTTTTGGGGGGGGGGGCTCAGTTTTTCATACAACCTTATAGTAAATCGATCCTTTGCAATTAACTTTTTTGCTCACACATATTCAACAACTGAATCCTTAGCAAAATTTTTGAATAAAGCCATTCTTGGAGTTTCCGAGGAAGATGCCATCGTAAGAACTGAAGAAAACTTGAAAAAGACAAAAACAAGAGCAACAACTCATCCAAAAAAAAACAAAACAAAGCGACCCTAACGTGAGTGGTTCTAAAATGGAGGATCGATTTACTATAACGTTGTATGAGAAACTAAGCCCCTCCCTAAAATTGTTTAAATATTAAAATTTTTCCAATTTTTTTTTTGGATAATCAGAAATTTTATGTAATAATCGATAAGACAGCACTGAAAAAAAGTAAAAAAAAAATGAAAAACAACAAATTTAAAGGTGGTGGTATTCTCCTTCCAGTTCACCAGCAGTTTCTCAGTTATAGAACTTTATTTTCATATATCTATTGTCCCCCATTCATTATACATTCTTCTTTGGCAAGATCCTCCATGCCCTATTCATAAAAACCTACTGATGCAAATAATTCATTTTTATACACCTGTTTCTGACGTCTCAGCTGAAACGCATTTAAAAAAACTAAAATCTTTCTCCAATTATGAAACAATGCACTCAGTATTTTCATGAACCAGTTCACCCCCCACAAGTAGCTAGTGTTTGCTGGGTGGTGGCTGATTTTATATATTTTATATTTAGAATGGTTGCCAAGCATGACTATAGAACCAAGTCTGTCTTACTATTTAACCATAGTTGGGGGTGGGACAAGATAGATTCATACTTTTCCCAAGGTTATTTATGCATAAATGAATCTAACAAACTCAGATGACCAATTTCTCATCACGAGCCACAATTATTTACAATGTACACACATATCCATGAAACACTTTACTCACTGTGCTCAGATCCACTTTTTGGTTTCCATAAATGTTCAGCAATGAATATCAGTGGATGCAGTTTTTCTTTCTTCATGGAAAACTTCAGCTTCACCCTTTCATATCAAATGACGTTTTTTTCAGACTTTTGTCTACCTGCTGTCTGTAAGAAGACAAAAATATTTAGGTTATTAGTGGGAAGGATTGGTATCTACTGCCATGGCCGTATCTGACTACCGGGCACACCGGACATACCGGACATGGGTCCGGGCCGATCTGTGCAATCATAGTGAAAATCTGGGCAAGGAAAAATGTCTTCGTCAAAAATCAAACTAAATAATTCACGAAGAAAGAAAGAAAGAAAAATGAAGAAAATATCTGAATGAACGCAGTAAAAATCTGGTTGTTTATTTATTAACTTTGGGAGAAAAGACTGGTTATACTCAGAAAGTCCGAACCTGATTTCCTGCTTTCGTTCACGTTCTGTGCCTATTTTCCATTGGAATAGCCGAAAAAATCTGCAAAAATCATAGTTTCTGGAAACAGATGACACTGATGACGTCATCACATTGTCAACTAATAAATCCAGGCTATTTTCTCTGTGCTCAGTGTTTTTTAGCATCAGCTACGGCCCTGTCTACTGCCAACATAATGATATAAGAACTGTTACTTTCCAAAGGACCTCTGTGTGTGTGTGTATGTGATTGTCTAAGAAATATAATCAATCTCTCTTTCTTTTTTTAATATCTTTTTGACCTAAATACGTCTGATGTGCAATCACTTTAATGTACCTGGGCTAAAGAGCTAACTTTTTCATAAAAGGAAATTGTTTGTTAAATATTCTGACTAGCAAGTTAAGTGTGCATTTTCCTTATTTGTGGCTTTTATCATGTGACCTTGAATTGATAGATCAATTCTGTTTGGCATCCAATCAGAAATGGTTAAAGGGAATTAATTCTTGTTGCTTTACATTCTTAAACTTATAACTCACTTCTAGATAGATTATTGGAATGGAGACCACAATGCCTTGGGCTTTGATCAGAACCCACCTGGAAAGAAAAATTTTGCTTTTTTTATTTTATTTGTTATCGATTGGAAAAAAAAAAGAATCAAAACATACAATACTAATATCTTTAAGAACAAAAATTGTAGTTTCTTTTAACAATTAAAAGATTAATCAACTTTGGTAGTTGTTTTTGTTTTATGGGTTATTTAATGCCAAAAAGTAAATATTTTCTAAGCAATTTCATTTTTTATCTTTATTTATTGGAGATAATGGTTTTAGGGATATTGGAGATAATGGTTTTAGGGATAAAAGTCTTACTAACTGAATTAACCCATAGCTGACAAAGAAAAGGTGGTTTCACATCTTTCCCCACCCCCAGGGTATTTGTGCATAAGTGAATATAATGAACTCATTGGGAATTTAAACTTGATGCTCTGACTAACAATTCTTAGCCATTATCCATTAGCCCACCTGCAAATCCAAGCTCATAGCACCTGACATTTCCCAAGTGATCACCCATCTAGGTACTGACCAGACTTTATGTTGCTTAACTTAGGTGACCATATGAGAATCATGATGGATAAATTTTAGTAGATCAAAATGTGATATTTGAGAATTATAGAGCTAAGACAAAAATTAATGACTTGTTACAATTACAATAAATTAACAATAAAGTGCTTACAAATTAGTAATTAGTGTTACAGTATTAAATACAGTATTGCAATTACAATAAATTAGTAATCTAGTATTACAGTGTTAAATACAGTGTTCAGCATTACTGTGTAATGATTATAATAAATTAGTTATCAATTAGTGTTACAGTTTTCAAGATAACACTACTAAATAATTAGAAATCATCTTTATATACTGTCAGCTATTGTTTTATCTTTCATTAACTGGTACACTTAAAGATTAATCTAATAAAATTAAGAAAGTTTAATGGTTATCAGAGATAACCATTAAAATAATATTTCTGTCTAAAAATGCATATTAATATGCACAAAATATAGGATTTGCATGTCAGTAGGAAATTCCAGGTGTGGCTGTTTAGTACAGTTTTGCACAAATCAGTCAGTTAAGTGCCAAGACTTGGGTGATCATGTCTCTAAAGAGACATGACTGACTGGGCAGAAGACTTCCTGCAGTAGGCTACCGTTACTTTCTGAGATAGAATGGTTGTTAATGAAGGCTATAGAATCCAATATGTCCTTCTATTTAACCCATAACTGGAGGAAGAAGTGAGAGATTAATAACTTTTTCTAGCATATTTGCTTGTAAATAAATGTAACAAATTCAACAAGAATTTGAACTCGGCTCTCCGATTTCTCGTTCCAAGTCGATATCCATCCCACAACAATGCACAGTTGCATAAATACCCTTAGAATGAATCAATTGTTTCTCTTCGCCCCATCAGGACAGGGGTAGTAGCAGGGGAAAGTGACTTCTTCAGCCTTGGTTGGTCGCCAACCTAGGAGAAAGACAACTGTAAATTCAAAATTTGTTTGGTGTGTGGCTAGAAAATCCACACTGTGAAAATTACTTGCTATATAAACCACAGCAACAACTCCTAGCATGGTGAGCCTAAAGGCTAAACAATAAAGCGTTTATACTCACACACTTGTCAGCATGGTAAGGCATTAACCAAATCTAGTGACAATTTGATCATGTTGATTCATAGGCGGTATATATGCATTTTCTCTTGGGACTAAAGTTATTATTAATAATCACAAGTGAAAAATGTGACAAAATTAAGCCCATCTCTGTTTTCTTGTCTATTTTTGTGGTAGAGAAAGAAGATATGTTTTCAGATGCATAGCCTTCATAGCAGTAAATAAATATAACTCGTCAGGACATGAATACCTGCTTCATCTCCACTCACAGAAAAGTGACTTCAGCCAAGCAAATGAGGGAACAAGAAACTCAACACAGACAGTCTCCATTAGTTGATGAGAAATCCAGCTAACACACTTGTTGAGAGCAGATCTTCACCACTCAAAGCTAGCACAATTTGAGTAGCCAAAAAAATATAGAATTTCGGATATTCAGTGAGGCATACGCAATTTCTTACTTAGACTAGCACACATAGATGGATTTGGAACAGACTTAGAATGAATAGATTAACATGAACAGAGTGAATTAGGTAGAAAGAGGCTGAGATGGACTGATAAATACATGTGTTAACAATATTACAGAATGTTACCTAAAAGGAAATACCTCTCAAGGTTATTCTTCTTTTGTAGCTGTTAATTAAATAAGATGAAATTGATCACATGAGACACAAGAAGTGGGGTGATTTCTTTTGAGTCTGTTGTCATAAAGAGTGGCGCAAAATCTTTTTTGAAACTTCTTGATAAAAGTAGGATATTTATTCTTACTTTTTATAAAAGTAAAATAAAAATTACAAACATATTTTGTTGAATTTTATCTTAAAATTTGCTACATCATGAGAATAAATTTCAACAAAGAATTTAAAGCTTTAAAAATGTTTAATTACAACAAATAATTGAGTTCATAAGGTTTGTATAAATATCATATTCTTGTAGATACCATGTGTATGTATGTATATATATATATATATATATATATATATAATTTATAACATAAATATGTTAAAATATCACTACAAAAGTAGCCATTTTGTTTCAACATTATCTGTGTCTTATCAAATGATGAAGTTTATTTTAAGTTGGAGAGTTTTAAAAGATTCAAGACTAACCAAATCCCTTTAATCAGGGAGACATTGTTACATAGACAGAGTGGACCAATCAAAACAAGGCAATTTCTAATTTGGAGAATATAAGAACAGATACTAAAAATAATTTATTGGGGCATTAATATTAATATTTGATTAAAATAGAGATTGGTATTATTAACTGACTACTTTTAAAGCTCTCCAACTCAAAATAAACTTCAGCACTTAATAAAACACAGATAGTGTCAAAGCAAAATGGCTATTTTTGTAGTGATATTATAACATATTTATGTTATAAATTCTAGATATTATTTGCTTTACTTTTTAAGAATAGAGTTTCTTTGGATACAAATTTTTATTCAATCCATACTTACCCTATACTTGGGGGTGTATATATATATCTATCTATATATATATATATATATATATATATATATACGGGAGTTAATATTAACATACACTGAAGCATATTTACTTATTTACAATATCTGTTTACTGTCATGCCTAAACTGATTCTTTCCATTATGACAAATAAAGTAAGCTATAAAAATAAACCATCTTTTTAACACTTTTTCTTGTTTCATAACAAAGAAATAAAGGATAATTTACTTGATACAATTTAAATGAAATCCTTCAAAACTTCCATTCGTATTTTCTTTTTTCCCTAACGTCATATTTAAGTATGTTTTAAAACATTCTGTGAACCAAAAAGAAAAGATTGTAAAATAAAATGCAATTATAAAAATATCATTAGAGAAAAGTTTATCAACAGAAATTATATGAGAGAACTTCCATATCATTCAGTAATATTTAGTATTTCCTGAGTCTGCGAAGGAAAACTTTTTTCTCATAGAAAGAGTTTATTAATTCTCCTAAAGCCTGTTTTTGAAAATCAACTTTTATAATCAATTCTTAAAGTAGTCCTTAAATTTTTTTACTACCATTTAATTGTTAAAACTTCCAAATTAATTAATTTTTCGAACGATTTATATAACATTTTATTAAAATTCAAGCAAAATTTAACATTCTTTTATTTAATAGATACATAAAAATTCACTAAGCCAACATTTACAAGCTAATTCTTGACAAACATCCTCATAGACACTTTTTAGCAATGAAAAAGGAATTTTAAAGAAGTCAACACACTTGAAACTTCCAAATGTCTTTAACTGTTTGTTGTAAAATTGTAAAGGTGTATGTATTGTAATTTACTTTCAATCAGGGATCGCCTTGACTTTGTTTTTGCTACATCTTTGCCAGCTTTATGGGAGTGAATCTGCTGAAGCATTTATTTATATAGACAGATTTTCCATTCTGCAATATTGATTTAATGCATATTTCAAACAATAAAATAGGAAATAAAAATAGATTAAAATTAAATAATTTTCGTATTCGACCTGAAAAATAACTTCATTTTATTTTTACTTTTCCGAGTAACAGTGTAAAACGTACGACATTTCTATTTGGTGAATGTTGCTGTTATCAGCTCAAGGGAGATAACTTTAATGTTTTGCTTCAGGACATTTCTACCATTATGCAGGAATTGGAATGACCAGTTCTGAATTCTATGCTGCTCTGCCAACGACTCGATCATGAAGAATGAGAATTAAAGAATAAGAATTATTCAAGAATAAAATAATTATTATTAAATTATTGCTTATATACTGAACTTATTAAAATAATAGAATTAACAGATAATAATAAAAATAATAATAATTAATATAGTTTAGTTAGTAAAAATACAGGCTAACAAAAGAACAGTCAGTCAGTTTAAGTGCCATACGGGATACACGCTTGGGCGATCATGTCTCAAAAGGGACATGGTCACATGACTGACTGAGCAGAGGATTTTCCTGCAGTAGGTCGTCGTTACTTTCTGCAGTTGACTGGTTGCCAATCAAGGCTACAGAATCTAGTCTGTCTTGCTATTTAACCCATATCTGGAGGGAAAAGTAATAAATGAATGCAATAAATTAAACTGGAATTCAAACTCAGCCCTCTGGTCTCTTGTTCCGAGCAGATATCTACTGCACCACAATGCACATTTCTGTTAAAAAATTTTTAAAAACATTGGTTGGTTAAACAAAATAAAATAACAGACAAATGTATGAAGTGTATGTATTTAAAAAGTATAAAAAATTAAAAAAAATAAAATGAACAGATATTTTAAAATTATTTACACATGTTTTTAGTGAATGCAATGAATTCAAATTCCAGTTGAATTCATTGCATTCACTAATACTCTTGTAAAACGTATTAATCCATCTCTTCTCCCTCCGCGGATGTGCATTGTGGTGCAGTGGATATCGGCTCGGAACGAGAAATTGGGGAGCTGAATTAAAATTCCAGCTGAATTCATTGCATTCACTTACGCGCAAATACCTTTGGGAAAGGTATTAATCCGTCTCTTCCTTCCTGTTATGGGTTAAATAACAGGACAGATTGGGTTCTATAGCCTTGGCTGGCCACCAATCTACCGCAGAAAGCAATAGAAACCTACTGCAGGATAATCTTCTGCCCAGTCAGTCATGTCTCTTTCGAGACATGATCGCCCAAGCACGTATGGCACTTAACTGACTGACTTCTCTCTCCAGCTAAGGGTTGAATAGCAGAACAAATTGGGTTCTATAAACTTGGTTGGTAACCAGTCTACCACAGAATGTAATGGCAACCTACTTCAGGAAAATCTTCTGCTTAGTCATGTCTCTTTCAAGACATGATCACCCAAGCATGTATCACATATGGCACTTAACTGACTGAATGAAATACACATAAGTCTTATTCACTTTTATGCTACATGTCCATTCCTTCCACTGTATGGGACTTTTCAGCATTTTTGTTTTACTGATGTGAAATGTCCCATAAGTTTTAAAAGTGGAATGAGAACAACCTACCCCTACCCCTAGATTAAAATAATAGTTCAGCTCAAAATAACAAGTTAGCAAAGACAAAGACACTTGAAGAAGGCTGGAGAGAACAACAGCCCAAGTAAGTATAACAACTAAAATGAACATGCTGGTTCAATTAGCAAGGCATGAAATAATGATATCTCTTTATTTCAAAGATTTCAATGGAAATTATAATAAATTTATTGTTAAGTTTATTCTTAACCATCACAGACAATCGTTCCGACCGCCCATTAGTATGAATCAGGCTAGTCTCTCTAAAAGTAAAATACTGTGCCTCCTTGGGTTAACTCTCACATCAGACCTCAAGTGGAATAGCTATATAGAATCCATCATGCTCTTTTCTCCATCCACCCCACTCTCATCAGCATTCTCATCCTTCTCATACCTTCTTCCTGACAACCCCTGTAATCGGTAACTCTTTCTCATAACATTCCTCCTATGTAACCTCCTGCACAACAGTGGCAGTAAAATGCCTTGCTTGGGGGCGACACGATTATAAAAAAAAAGTGTATAGGACTCAAAATATTATTTTAAAAGTAATTTGTTAAGTTTTAATGACTTCTTAATCCCCCTTTTAAGTGGCATATTCCTTAAAGATATAAGCTATTGTGACTCCTGACAACTTCCAGTTTTCTTGTTATTTGTAAACTGTAATGTTATAATTTTTGTTGGAAAAGATATTGGATTGGTTTTTCCATTATCTTATTCACATTTTTTAATTAACTTTCCCATAGGCTGGTTACCAACCACTACTAGATATCCTAATCTACTCTACCACTTAATCCATGTCAGTGAGGAGATGGATTCATGCCTTTCCCGAGGGCATTAGTGTGAAGTTACCATAAACTATTTCAGCCAGAATTTGAACTCAATGTTCCAGTTCTATTTTCTCAGTTGTTAGCTATTAGTCTACCTATAGCTTCTTTTAATATAAGAAACATAATTAGCAGACACGAAAAGGAAACTACAAGACCGCCTACAGAAGGTAGCTGAAGAGAGTGACAAGAAAGGACTACAAATAAACTGCAAGAAAACCAAATGCATAGACATCAGTAAAAAGAGCAGCCAAAAATGGCAAATACAGGTGGGAGATACTAAAATCAAGCAGGTACAAAAATTTAAATACCTGGGAACTGTTCTAACAGAAGACAGAAATGGCGACACAGAGATCCGAAGGCGAATTGGCATTGTGAAGGACTCATTCCAGAAGTTGAGTAAAGTATTAAGAGACAGGAAACATTCACTAGAAACAAAGAAGAAAATACTAGATTGCTGTGTGATGTCAGTTCTTCAATATGGCAGCAAATACTGAACAATACCATCAAAGATGAAGGAAAATCTTGAAGCAACTGAAATGTGGTTCTACAGAAGGATGCTGCAAATATCATGGATCGAGCATGTGAGCAATGATGAGGTCTTGGAAATGATGGAAACACAAAGGAAATTAATACTGAGCATCAGGAAGAGACAGCTAAAGTTCCTGGTACATGCAATGAGGAAGGAGGGCTTCGAGAACCTGATACTAACAGACCAGGTAGAGGGAAAAAGAAACAGGGGAAAGCAAGGGATAACATAAAGGGCCTGATCAAGTGGATGACAGAATGAGGGTTGTGTGGTGTAACAGGAGAAAGTGTGCTTAGAGCTACCTGGGATAAGGAGATATGGAAAGTCATGATTGCCTACGTCCTGAAAGGACAGGGCACATAGAAGTAGAAGAATTGTCTTCAAATTCCAAGATAATAATTTTTTGGGTAATTATTCTAGAGTAGAGGTCTACATCATGCACAAAGTCAGTCAGTCAGTCAGTTAAGTGCCATGCGCGATACACGCTTGGGCAATCATGTCTCTTTCGAGACATGACTGACTGGGCAGAAGATTATCCCGCAGTAGGTTGCCATTGCTTTCTGCGGTAGACTGGTTGCCGACCAAGGCTATAGAACCCAATCTGTCCTATTATTTAACCCATAACTGGAGGGAAGAGATGGATTAATACCTTTCCCAAGGGTATTTGCACGTAAGGAAGAAGAAGAAAGCAAACAGATACCTCTGTCTCATATTAGAAAACTTACCCCTCCCCCATACTAGTGACAAGAGTTTAAAAGTTAAAATTTAGCCATGTCAGAGGGATAGAAGTGGTAGGGGGAACAAAAAGGAGAGAAAGGGCAAAGGAGAGGTTGACTGGGAAGTAAGCTATGAAAAAGTTTTTGCTTAGAAACAAAAGAAAACTGCTGACATCAATGTTGAAAAAAAAAATTGATTGAAAAATTTACCAAAGAGATTTTAGTTTAAATAAATATTGACAGGGACAAATGTTATAGATAAATTTGGACATAGAAATTTAAAATAAAACTTAAATTTTAAAAAAATATTAAATATTAAATTTAAAGGTAGATCTCAAAAAGAATACATTTCTGTTAATACAAGTATACACACACACACACACACACACACACTTGATCAATTTTAATATTAATGAAATTAATATTAATAGGATCCAAATATTTGGGATTTACCTATCTTTTTGGATTTAAATTATATATATATATAGTCATCTGCAGACAGATCTGTTTCGCTGTATCACAGCTCATCAGTATGGTTAGACTTTGACTGCTTTTAACCCAGGATTGAAACCTGACCGAACTGGCGTCAGTCGGCGATTCTACCTCTGGGTTATCGGCGCTCAGTAGAAGAATATATATATATAGTTTAAAATTTGCTAAATTTATTGGGGAAAGAACATATGTAGATATAAATAATGTGAACATAAACTGTGAGTTCGCATGCAATATTGATTTCTATGTCTGCACACTCTCCATATATATATATATATATATATATATATATTTACGCTCTCACATCCTGATTGAGCACTCTGGAAGAATGGTAGACTTTGGAAAACAGTAGCTGCTCTGGCATGTACACATCGCTCATTTACTAATGGATGAGAGCACTCTGGCTATTGGGTGGGAATAATGACAATATACACGCTAAAAAGTCTGCCTTTTTCTACCAAACACCCATAGCCCAGAGGTAGAATCGCCGACTGATGCCAATTCGCTCGGATTTCAATCCTGGGTTAAAAGCAATCGGAGTCTAACCGTACTGATGAGCTGTGATACGGCGAAACAGATCTGTCTGCAGATGACCATATATATATATATATATATATCCGCCACTCAGCCGAATACTAAGGAGTCAGCTTTCAGTGGAAGATTACCAAGTTCCTAACATTTTGGGTATGTTAAGTCAATTAACAACCGACATAGCACGATTATAACCTGTCAGTGTGAAAACTACTCCACAGCATTTACACAATTTTTTTCTATACACGTAGCATATATTTGTAATAAAGTGGGGATGCTAATTAAATGATAAAACAAGATTTGAGTCTTCATCACTTAACATTTTATTCACTTTAATGTTTCATCAGTTATTCTCGGCCAGTCTGTATGCAACCCCTGTAGGGACGTCAAGCAAAAATCATCTTTACATTTTCCATCTGTAATATCTGAGAAACTTCTCAAAACTGACTGGGGTGATTATTTCTATAGCCACATATATTACAAAATATTTCCCACACCTGCAAAGTGGATGTAGATGTGAGGCCATGTGCTTCTCCCAGGTCAAACACCAGTTACACCCTGCTTTTTTTTAGATGTGAGGCCATGTGCTTCTCCCAGGTCAAACACCAGTTACACCCTGCTTTTTTTAGATGTGAGGCCATGTGCTTCTCCCAGGTCAAACACCAGTTACACCCTGCTTTTTTTTAGATGTGAGGCCATGTGCTTCTCCCAGGTCAAACACCAGTTACACCCTGCTTTTTTTTAGATGTGAGGCCATGTGCTTCTCCCAGGTCAAACACCAGTTACACCCTGCTTTTTTTTAGATGTGAGGCCATGTGCTTCTCCCAGGTCAAACACCAGTTACCCTGCCCTTTTTTTTAGATGGTGAGGCCAAATTTCTCCCAGGTCAAACACCAGTTACACCCTGCTTTTTTTATATCATGCAATGGCTGTTCTGGCATCAGACTACACTTTAAAAACTATATTTTATCATATACACTGTATTTCTTGTTTCCTGTTTAGTATTGGGTTTTTGGTTCTATTTCAAGTTTTCTCTTTCTCATTTATTCCTAGTTGTCCCTTGTATCTGAGTAGCATTATCATCTTGCTTGACATGAATTGATTAAAAATTTATATAATGCTTTGGCTGTTGATTTGGATATTTCAAAGTCATTTGACAGTGTTTGGCATACTGGTCTTCAAAAGTTGAAAGAATTTTTTAACTTGATTCAGTGTTTCTTATCAAATCGCAAAATGAAAGTTTTTTTGAATGGCCACTCTTCTAGACCTTTTACATTTATGCAGGTGTCCTCTATGGTTCTATCCTTGAACCTATATTGTTCCTAATCTATGCTGATGAGAGAAATATTTACTCCTGTCTTAAAAGTAAGTGTGATCAATTCAATAAGATCAAATTGGCAACCGATCTAAAAAATTACCTACAATATTTTGTTAAACTGGGCAAGGAATGGCTTGTTAATTTTAATGCCTTCAAAATGAAGCTCTTCTCATTTAATTATATGAGGAAACCCTTTTTAACTTTCATCAGCATGGCTGATGTCATTTTCAAGAAGAGTGACTCATTTTGCCTTCTCAGACTAAAGTTTTCACTTATATAAAGTGAGAATACTGAATCAGTTGCTAAATCTTCAGCTATAAAAGATGGTTCACTGTGTCTCAATTAGATTCTGCCAAGAAAAGTTGTCTACTTTACAAATTTTAGTCTACCAGTTGGCCTTGCTTTGAATATTGCTGCCATATCTGGTCTGGTGCAACTGCTACATATTTTAGAGATTCTTTACAAAATCCAAAGAAAAATCAGCAATGTTATTCATCCTGACCTGGTATCCGCTTGAGTTTTTTTTTTCCACCACTACAATGTAGCTCCCCTGTGTTTTTTGTTGTTTTTAATAAATACTTTAATGGCAATTATTCTGACAGTCTTTCCTCTTTGGAACATACATGTTATAAAATTTAGCACAGTACTAGATTGGTAGCAAGGTCTCATCATTTTACAGTTGAAATCATTAGATCTAACCATGAGTTCTATGCTAACAGTCTCTTCTATTGCACATCTTGCTTGAGGAACATTCTTCTGGATTATTGCTTTCTTGTCAACTTCGATTTTCAAAAATTTTAAATGTAATATCAATCATTATCTTCTGTCTTCTTAATTATTTTCCTTTTAATGTCTTCCCTCCTTAAAAGTACATTTTTCAAATATTTTTTAACACTCACTACTTAGTAACTTCTTGCATCTCAGTGACTTTGTTGCCTTGTTTGGGGTAAAATAATATATATATATATATATATATAAGGCACACTCACACACAAACTTTTATAATGTTAATATTATTAATAATAAAAAATTATTCATCTACTTGCATGAAGTGAACTGGAAGAATAAAAACCACTTACATTAAATGTTAAGGACTTAAATGCTGACTGAATAATATGTAAAACTAAAAAATGAAAAACAGTTTTTCAAAATTTATTTCAACATCATTTTATTAAATAATTTTCTTTAGCACATTTTAGTTTTGCTGTTCATTCAATTTTGAATTCTCTAATTCTTCCTTTCATGCAATCTCTAATCTTCACTGTGTCTTATCATTCTTTCTTGAATTAAGTTAACTCCATGACAAACTCAGTGGGCAGCTGTCTTCTTCCAAAATTTCCATTTTTTGCCCCAAGCTGTGTTTATGCAGTATTATTAAACTTTACTAACTGAATCATCTTCCATCATTTTATTGATAAAATTTTGTATTTTATCTAATTCATTTCTTTATATTTGAAAGAATTAGCAATGAATTCATTATATTTTAAAATAGAATATATTTTAATAATGAGGACGTCAATAATGTAATTTTAAACAATGATTTATTTTCTGTAAGTTATTTACAAGCTATTTTGTAATGAAAAGCTATTTTTCATGATGTTGTACATGTCTCACCTCAGATCATGCCAGGATAGACTTTGCATTCAGTCGAGTGTTAGCTGCCAAATGCAGATTCAATTGATCAGCACAATTGCACCTACAAGTGCATGTATAGAAATAAAATCATATGACAGATATATAAAACCAGCAGTAAAGAAAGAGGCTCAGACATTGTATTCAAGCCGAAAAAACAAGAATGGAAGGTAGATTACTAAGTAAAGGACCCTTTATCAATCCAGTCCGCAGTCAAAGATAATTATATGCTTTTGGCCATGGAAATAAAAAAAATATATATCGACTAATTGGAGTAGATAGACTAAACTATCGCCCGGTTCACGCTCCACCCACATCTATTGAACAGGTGTAGAGGCTCATCCCTTGTTTCCTGTTTAGGATGTGGTTCCCAGCTTTCTCTTTTCCAATCTTCTCATTCTTACGTAGCCCCCTGCGCTTCAGTGGCATTACCGCCTTGCTTGGGGTGATATGATTAAAAATATATATATATATATTTCAGGATCACTTAAATTTTACCAAACCACTGTTGAAATAAAGTCAGCCTGCTCTGTCTCTATAAAATGTCAAAAATCTTTTATTTTGTTTCTGTTCATACTCTTCTCAAATCTTTTGAACATGAGTAGAGATTTATTCCTTGTTTCCTACTTAGGATTGGTTTCTGATTCCTAAATTTGGGTGGGCCTTCTTTTTTATTTCTGATGACCTCTTGTGTTTTAGTGGCATTATCACCTTCATTGGGGTAGTGCTTTTTGCTCTGTCGCCCTCTATCTTGAGTAGCTCTTGGAGCTGGTACAGGGTGAACATAATTGTAAAAAAGAAAAAGAAGGAATATATTCTTGAGTACAATATCTTGGCGTCTTTCATTGAGTTCACATTCAGATGAGGGCTCCAGGGACACAGACCCACACTGGCCACTGGTAACTGATAAAATTCAGAGTTGAATAAATTGTAGTGATATATATGAGAGATGTAAATTCATGTTTTCATTATTTTACACAAGCAGTAATATTACAAATATAATTCAATAGATAATTTCTTGTGCTAATTGTGCTGGCTTCAGAATTACTACCAATGTCTTTAGTGCAATGAGGAATGTACTGCCATGGGCAGATCTTTCCCACGACTGGGCATATCCCAATGTTTTTTTTAAAATTGCACTTTGTCTGAAGACATTTACACAACAGATCTGGTTGTCAAAAGACAGAAACACAGTTGAACAATAAAATATTTGTCTGCCTAAGGACAGATACTACAATTAGTATTTAATTGCTGTTCCACATTGGCAGAATGAGACACAAGATCAGTTTAATGTGGGGAGCCCAGGCATATGTATCTTGGCCAGATCCAGAAATATTCCAGTTCTCACAACCATCGGTATTATCACTGGTATCACATCCCTTAATGCAATGAGGGTGGTACTGTGACAGACAGCTGTTCCACATGACTGAGCACCTCTCAACAATATTTTCACAGACAGAGACACAACTGACTTGCACTCTGTCTGAAGCAAAGCACACAATTGAAAGATAAAATGTAGTTTATCCACCTGAAGGTAGATACTACACTTTAATAACAAGGAAGTGAAGAAAAGTGTAACTTGAGCAACACTAGTTTATTTGTTAAAGAACATAATGAAATGGCCAATATTAATGTTACCATTTATTTGCATAAGGAAATGGCTAATATTAATGTTACCATTTATTTGCATAAGGAAATGGCTAATATTAATGTTACCATTTATTTGCATAAGGAAATAGCTAATATTAATGCTACCATTTATTTGGATAAGGAAATGGCTAATATTGATGTTACCATTTATTTGCCTAAGGAAATGGCTAATATTGATGTTACCATTTATTTGCATAAGGAAATGGCTAATATTGATGTTACCATTTATTTGCATAAGGAAATGGCTAATATTGATGTTACCATTTATTTGCATAAGGAAATGGCTAATATTGATGTTACCATTTATTTGCATAAGGAAATGGCTAATATTAATGTTACCATTTATTTGCATAAGGAAATGACTAATATTAATGTTACCATTTATTTGCATAAGGAAATGATTAATATTAATGTTACCATTTATTTGCCTAAGGAAACGGCTAATATTAATGCTACCATTTATTTGCATAAGGAAATGACTAATATTAATGCTACCATTTATTTGGATAAGGAAATGGCTAATATTGATGTTACCATTTATTTGCCTAAGGAAATGGCTAATATTGATGTTACCATTTATTTGCATAAGGAAATGGCTAATATTAATGTTACCATTCATTTGCATAATGAAATGGCTAATATTAATGTTACCATTTATTTGCATAAGGAAATGGCTAATATTAATGCTACCATTTATTTGCATAAGGAAATGGCTAATATTAATGTTACCATTCATTTGCATAATGAAATGGCTAATATTAATGTTACCATTTATTTGCATAAGGAAATGGCTAAGAATTTTTTTACCATTCATTTGCATAATGAAATGATTAATATTAATGTTACCATTTATTATTTCTAATCATTTTTAGTACAATTTAGTTATGACTTCTTGCAAGATCATTCCTCTCATAAATAAACTATTCAGTAAATTATAAAAATTGTAATTAAAGCTTTTTGTAGTATTTAACTAAGTCAACAAATTCTAATTACTATTATAATTTCATAAAAAACCTTTACACTGTCATAACCAATCAGAGCACTCACTCTTCAACAAAGCCTGTCACTGTTCAAATGAAATAAACTGGCTTAATTTATAGTCTGAAAACAGATCATTTTCAAGCCACTCAAACCATATAAACAACCACCAATTAAACTCTAAACTAGCAAGTTCATCTGAGGTACTACAGTAATTTGCCTGTTCCTTGCTCATTTTCACTCAGGCACTTACTGAAGACACCTATCCACTGAAACCTGATAATGAAAAACTGCCCTAGAGTTACCCAGGGTCTTATGTTAACAGCAGCAGCTGAAGGCCACTCTATAATGGAAATCTCTACAACTGCTATGTGATGGGAGTTCATACACATTTATAATTTTCCTCAGATTATTTTTTTCTACATCTATGAGGCAATATCAACTCACATATATGTGGTAGAATCCCAAGACAAACTCTGAAATCATCTTTTAATAGCACCAAAGGTTAAAAAAAAAAAAGCAAAATAAATACTCCTTCTCACTTTAATAATGCTTCATCTTCATTGTTATGGAATACCTCACATTCCTATTCTGTTAACATTAGTTACAATACCCTGAACAACACTTGAACAAGGTTCTTTTGTACACATCAGTACTGTAGTGCCTGTTAGAAAACCATAAAGTCTATTATTCAATCCTTATTTTTAAAAGGAATGAATATGATATACATGAAATTAATTGAAAGAAAACTTAGAAAATTTAAACAACTCTTCTTTGGATAAATAAAATATCTAAAAATGATCATTTTGCTAGTTAATTATATCTCAACATCATGAAATAATGTTCTAAATTTGAATAGGATTAAAATGGATCATTTCAAGAGGAACAAACCTATAATTACCTAAATTGTGAGTCAGTTCTTCCAGTTAATTACTATTCTGACCCTAAATTTGGAAAGAAGCCAATCACTCACATCATTTTGAATAGCACCCACTCCTGCCATGATATCACTGTTCTTCTGATAACAGGAGTTACCTGCCCCTTTTAGTATGCAGTTATACAAGGTGGACAAATTATAAGCTTTTGATAAACTTTTTGCTAAGACAAGAAAGAAATTATCATTCTTCAGAAACTACTGACTTGTAAGGTTTATTTTCATATTTTATGCTTTTTCATTGGCATTTCTGTCTTAGTTTTGCAAACTGATGTCCAATAAACTGAAAGAAAAATAATTTAATAAAAATTAGAAATAAATAAAAAAATAATAAAAATTTGTTTATTTTCTGTATAATATAATCTTTCTAAGAATTTGCTCAAATCTAATGAATCTCATTTACCAGAACTATACAAAACATGAGTCCAAAAAAGTACAAAGAGTTGCTCTCCTGAAGGTTAGCACCAGCCATGCAGATGGAATGCAAAAACATTCTATGGTAACTTGTAGCTATAGGGAGATGGTTAATGTTTATTAATTCGGCCTTGAATTTCCCTACAGCTCACAAGTTTTATCCAGAATTATCAGAAGGTTGGTTGTCAGCAGGTTGGAATGTGTGGAATAGTGTGGAAAAGTGGAAGAATAAAAATATACATTTTTCATGTTAAAATAAAAATTTATTAAAAGAATAGAATAACAAAAATAGGTAGAAGTTAAAAGTTCAATGAGAATGTTAAGGGTATCAAGATTTGTACAAATGTTCGTAGTAGTAACTTGTTGAAAAGAGTTTATGCATATGTAGGTATGTCTGAGCGTTTGTTTGGTAGGAATATCTTTGGATGGAGAAGAACAAGTAAAAGGAATCAGCACATGAGAAAGAAGGAGAAAGATGATGATGTGCAACACAACCTTATGTCCGGTGGACTTGAAATTGAACTGTCTGGCTGATGCTGATTTATATATTTATAGCAAATAGATTTTTTCACACTGGATCACTAAGTCTTTTGGGTCTTGCAAATCTTTCCCATCCGTCAGAATATCAATTTGACATCTACTTGCGAAATCCGGTTTTGATTTTTTCTTTAAGTACATGGTCAATCCTTTTTCTTTTTGGGGAAAAATCAGGATTTCACACGTCATTGTGAATTTTTGTAAAAGTGAAGAAGAAGGTTGCTTTTAATTCTTAATTACTTATCAGCTACAAACTAAATGCTAGCAGTTTATTTTTTTAGAGGTATTTAAATTTAGAATTTTTATTAGGCTTGCTGCTAAGACAAGGAAGAAATAGTTTTCCTTGGCATAAATACCTAGTTGGGAACTGATGATATTGGAAAAGTTGTTGATGAAGATGAGAAACAATGTAGGTCAAAAGATAAGGCGCTGGAGACTCCGTAATTAATGTTAAATGATCTAGATTTGTGAACATTCAACACAACCTTTATTGCACAATTTGTTAAGAATGATTTGATTAAGCCAAATATTTAGCCAGGGACAATGGAGCCCTTGAGCTTGTGAAGAAGGCAAGATTTCCAAACCCCATCAAATGCCTTCGAGATATCTATAGCCACATCTATAGTCTCGTCATTCTTATCTAGATACTGACAGTCAAATTCAGTAATATCCGTTAACACATTGGCAGCAAGGCATTTATTATAGAGTTTGGAGAGAACAGGGCAATTACAGAGATATTTTCCGATCTACAAAATGTTGATGATTTGTTTTGTATTTCTACTGATCCAAGTTTCTTTGGACATTTTTATTTTGTTCAAGACTAGGCAGAAATTGTTCAGAGATTTTATTGTTAGTTCTATTGTTTTTGATTTGTTTCTAAATTTTCTAAAACTGATGAGGAACTTTCAAATATTTATATTACTCTGAACATTATTATTATTATTATTATCATTATAAAAATATTCATTGATATAAGAATATTGATGATGTCTATAGCAAAAAAAAACAAAAAAACAACAGACCATTTATTTGCAATAAAAAGTTATCTGTCTAAAGTAAAAACTATTTTCTTGTTCAGAAAAAGCTCTATTCCATTCTTTTAAAAATCAACATGCAACCAATAAATATTAATTGATTTAATTAAATCTCATTGTGTAAACATCAGCAAGTTTTATTCAATTAGCTATGTTTGAAATTTCTTTTTGTTAGAGCTTGGAACATTTTTATGGGACCTTATATTTTGTGAAGATTTTTTTAAAAATTCAATGATAATAATTGTTTTATTCAGTATTGTTCTTTCGTTTACTTTTGTCAACATATCCATAAAAAAATTGATTGTAAGTAAAGTTAGGTGAATCAATTTTTTTACCCATCTTAAACTGAAAATAGTCTTTTAGAAGAACCTTGAAATATAAATAGTGAAAAAGAAAACAATTCAATTCTTTTCTTGAGAAAACCCAACATAAAAATGTCATACTAAGGAATTGAAAAGATTAAAGCATTGATTCATGAATTTGGTGATATAGTAATTGTGAGTTGATTCCCTAGGCTAAGCAATGCTGACTTGGATTAAGTGGAAACAGGATGAGCAATAACTGAGCAGTATTAAATAAAAACTAGAGGAGATGTCTCTAGATATGATCAGTAGAATGAAAACAATCTACACCCATAGGTTATATAAAGTCCAGTTAAAAATTCCTTAATGGTTACCTAAATGAACAAGCACCTGATGAAGGCTGGAGAGTACAACAGCAGAAATATTGTCCTTTATGGACATACAGGGTGCGATACATAAATTGTCGCCATTTAATTCTATTTTTATATGTACAGTATAGTATAGTTGTTTAAATTGTCACCATTTAATTCTATTTTTATATGCACAGTATAGTATGGTCAGTTGGGCACTGTCTGTGAGAAAAAGAGCATCATGACACAATTCACTCCACCAGAAATTTTAAAATGGCACATTGTACTGCTTGACATTCATGCTAGAAGCTTTTATATGAACATTTCAGAGTGTTTGGGTGTCAATCTGAGGACTTGTCATGTTTCCAAAAGATGCACCGAGAGTGATAAAAACCAAATATCAGAAAAACGTAAAATGCTAGAAAGGATTTTATAAAATAATTAAATCTTTCTTGTCTGACATATTTAATGAAAGATGTTTGAAAGAAAGTTTTCTGCCCATATATATATATATATATATATATATATATATATATATATAATTTACATTTATTAATGTATAAAACATTTTGATATTACTGTCAAGCTTTTCTAGTTGTATTTGGAACCCAGATTGTCAAATGAGTATGATGGCAGAGAAATCAAAGTTGATGATGAAGGTTTACTACTAATACTATTGCAGACACCTCCACCACCACATCTCCATTTTGGGACCCAGGTTGGCTAAAAAACAAAATTAATATAAAGTTGCTTATCTATATTGCTAAACATATAAACACTGTTGGAACACTGAGAATAAAATAAGTAAAAAAAGATTTTAATCCAACAGATGTTTTGTATGATAAAACAATATCAACAAAATAAATAGAAGCTTATATGAAATCTACACATGCACCTGATTACAATCATTAAACCCAAAAGGACTAACTAAGATGTCCAGTCTGTGTGTATATCTGTATCATTTTTATCAGTAATATCTTACATCCCATCACTCAAAACCACACATCTATTTTAAAAATTCAACTCAGAAATAAATGTTTACAACATTTGCCTGATATGGATTTTACAAGTACATTCATGTACTAATTTCTCATTTACATGCTATATTTTTTAACATATTCATCTATTCTGGTAAGCACTGCTTTAGAAATATGCATTTGAAAACCTGATCTTTTCTCAGGTTCTCAGCATGAAAGGCAAATTCTCATTTTCATTCATTTGTGCTTAAATATATTTTTTATACAAGTTTTGTCCATTAGACATTCAATAATAAAGGTAATTAGTATTTGTAACAATTAATAACAAGATATGTGGTTGTTTTTGTTAATATTGTTTATTCACATCATCCACAAGATCCTGAAAGTAAATCTTTGTTGCTTTCCATCCTTTAAGAGTGATATATATATATATATATATATATATATATATATATATATATATATATATATATATATATAATGCTTAGAAGCAAGTTTAAATAAACTTAGAAACTAACTTTTTTTTAAAAATTTGGAAGTGGTTGTTGATGTTTTGAATAATACCAGGTAGTTAATTAAAATTATCCATTTTTCTGTCAAAAAAATTTATCATTTCAAATGTATATAAGTGAGAGCAGAAAACGTCTTAGCCTGATAAACAAATTCTGGCATTTACGCATTTGGTCATATTTTGTAAAGTGGGTTAAAGAAAAATTTTTCAGCATCCCCTTATATAAGGGGATGCTAAAAAATTTTATATGGGCACATGGCTTAGTGATTAGAACATTTGATTTCTGAGCATGAAACCTGGGTTCAAATCTCACCATGATCAATTTGTTAGGAAGGGGACTTCTTGATATTATTGGTTTGGTGGAAGGTCATCTCTGTATGCACCTTTAGAAATTGCCAGAAAACCATATTATGGGTGGATCCAAGCTTGTGAGGGAAATTGGGAAGATAGAACTTGGGAACTGTAAATAGTTATGTTTACACATAGTCACAAGATTTTGAGCAAGTTGATTGTTGATGATGCTAGATAATGTGCTTTCTTTCAGAAACTATAACTAAGATCCACTCAGTATAGTTGCAGTATAAACCATAGATGGGAGTGGAACAAACATAAATGTAGCTGAGCAGATGTCTGCAATGGGGATTGGCTAGCCATCCTAGTAGACAGGTATCCTCTGATATAAGTGGCCAACCTTTATTTAATTTTTTATTTTATATGGCTTATTCGGATAATAATTTTTATTTTTGCAAATTGATTAAAAACTACTAAAAGTTCCTTGTTAATTAGTTTTTATTTATTTTTTTACTGTTTCTAATAATTTTTTTTAATTTTTGTAAATATGTCTTCCCATTTCTAAGCACTCTCAACTAACACTAGCCATTTTCACAAACTTTTTTGTTGTTTCCAGTGTCATCATGTTTTGTGTGTTGTCTTTTATAATGTTCCACATGAATATTCATGATTTTTTTTTTTTGATAATGAAATATATTTAGTAAGTTGGGTCTAAGGTTTAATGCAATTTTGTTAATTTTTGGCTGTTTGAGTGATAAATAGAATTTAAGAGGATTTTTCATTATTGTTACAAGTTAAGAAGCCATAAGTATTTTCTCAAGATGCTTTAAAATGAAATGCAGTTCACAAAATACAGACTCTATCTTCACAATTAAGAGCTTACATTCCATCACTTAGCTAGATAGAATGCTGGCAATAAAGTCTTCATGTAGTAAGGTTTCTGTTGAAGATTCTCTCTTGCAAGCAGCAGCCAAAACTGGTATAGAGGTCTACCACCTCTCTGAAGAAACATTGCAAAAGTGTGGTAGATTTGTTCAGTTTAAAACCCTGGTCATGCTCTCATTGCTAAAGCTTCTAGTCTATTGAATGCTTTTTGCTTTGTGCTAAGATTTCTCCTGCTTCTTCGTCAGTCCTTTCAACATTCATCACATTAGAATTTAACTGACACACTTTATAAATAATTTGTGTATAATAAATGCACTTACATATAAAATATCTGTAGAATGAAAATATATATATATATATATATATATATTCATTCTATAGACATTTTATGCATAAATATATGGTTAAATAAAGAAGATATGAGGAAAACTATATTTTTCTTACCTAAACGTTTCATCCTGTAATGAACTTTATCGAGGTAAAAAGATGAAATGAATTTTATTTTAAATAAAGTATCTATAAATAAAAAGAAATTGTTGGTTACTAAAAACAGTGCTCATAAATTATCCATATGATTAAATGAAATTATTAAACATTTAAAAAATGTCGTAGTTAATATTTGAAGAGAATTGTTTTTTTTTCATTTGCAGTATAATGTTATGAGATGTTAAAATCATGAAGATTTAACTGTTTTCTTTGGATTTTTTTTATGTGTATGTTGCATATGTTTGGTTAGGAAAGTATTCTTTCTATTAGGAAAGGTGAGATTAGGAAAAAACTGGGACGTAGGTTAATATTTTGTTAATACTTGATGGCAGCACTATCAACTTTTCCATCTAGTAAATTATTTTCTCTTTTGATGAGTATAGCATTTTTAAGGTTGAAATTGTAGTTGAATTTATTTCTGTGTATGACCAGTGCATTTGTTAAATCATTATTTATGAGGCTCCTTTTGTATTCATAGATACTTTTTAAAAAATTTCTGCATGTTTCTTCTGAGTTATCATCTTGGTTTTTTTTTGGTTTTTTTAGATCTGATTATCTTTTCAAATATGAACTATGAAGTTTTTTAAATGCTTCATAATTTCAGTGAATCTTATGAATAATTTATGAGCATTTTTTCTAGTAACAAACAATTTTTGTTTATAAATCAGTCAGTCAGTTAAGTGCCATACGTGAAACACGCTTGGGTGATCATGTCTCTTTAGAGACATGACTGACTGGGCAGAAGATTATCCCACATTAGTTGCCATTGCTTTCTGCGGTAGACTGGTTGCCAGCCAAGGCTATAGAACCCAATCTGTTCTGCTATTTAACCCATAACTGGAAGGAAGAAACGGATTAATACCTTTCCCAAGGATATTTGCGCGTAAGTGAATGCAATGAATTCAACTGGAATTTGAACTCGGCTCCCCGATTTCTCATTCCAAGTCGATATCCACTGCACCACAAACTTCCTTTAAAATTTTTTTCATCTCTCTTTACCATGATAAAGTCCATCATAGGACGAAACATGTAGGCAAGGAAAACATATTTTTCCTCTTATCTTCTTTATTTTTATTTCGTTTCCTCAGATTATAACGTTGTATACATTTACATAAATATCTATGTATCATATATATTGGGAGAAAATGAATATCTAAAAAGAAAAGAAAAAATAACAGTAGCAATTATACTGAATGGATCAACCTCTACCAAGAATGTAATTGTTAGAGGCTGTTTTATTTTCTGTAATCCATGCATTCCAAGTGTTTCCTTGCTAAGCAAACAAATCTACACCATCCTGACTTATGCATTTGTCCATAATATTTTCTGCCTCTCTCAATTTTCTTACTTCCAGGCATGTTCACTATTATTTAAATCAAATCCCAAAGAGCGAGTAATGTAATGTAATGTTTTCTCAGTCAATATATGGTCTGTCAGACCAGATCTTTTTAAGAAAGACATTCCAAAATAATACCTAATATTTATTTTCACAGGATGTGAATTAAGGTGCAGTGGATATCAGCTCAGAATGAGAAATCAGAGAGCCGAGTTCAAATTCCAGTTGAATTTGTTTCATTCAGTCACATGCAAATACTCTTCTCCCTGAAGCTATGGGTTAAATAGCAGGACAGATTGGGTTCTATAGCCTTGGTTGGTAATCAGTCTATCTTGCCTGGAAGATAAAAGAGCTTGTGTAGGGTCAACACCCCTACTTGTCAAAAAAACAAGCTATAGAAGAATCAATGACCTCCCTGCTCATTTAATGACCTATGCTCTACTGGGAGGTTTGGGATTTAGGTTATGCATTTATTTCCACAGAAATTACAACAGTAACAGAGAACACAATAACACTTTTGAATCAAGCAAGCTTTTAGCTACAAAGCACTGTTTTTTAACATAGTTACCACCATTCGCCAGGCATCTTCACCAGCAATGAACAAGATCCTGAATTTTATGGGTTGACAGCTATGCAGGGCTGGCTGAAACATGGCTTGTTAGGCTTATTATTGTCTCCAGTGCTGAAATACATTGCCTACTGTAAAACTGTGCTCACATCTGCTTTTTGTTCTCCATAAACATTTGGTAACACAAATAAACACCAGCAGGTGTAATTTTTTTTATGCATGGAGGAATTCAGCAATTTGTACACATTTACATGTTAAATACTGTTAGTTAATTTCCTAGTAACTATAGAGACCAATCACAACTCAAATAAGCATAGTCCATGTGGCTACTACTAGTCAAAATTAATCACAACATGGGTTGCTTACAGATAGGAACAGTACATTTACAGTTGTCCAACATGGCACAACAATAACATGATACACATCATGGTGTCAGGAGTGGGATTTGAACCCACACCTGAATTCATGGACTAGAACATGATACATAGCAGATGCCATTCTGCCATCTAGCTGTTTTCTATAAGAAAGCAAAGACAAACTATGCATTATTGGTGGAAAGATTCAACTTCTACTTTCATATTGCTAACATTTTTCTCTTAGATAAGATAAAATGGAAGACCTTAATTTTAGAGCAATCATCATATTTTACATTTGTATAAAGCCTTCTTATATTCTTTGAGTCTGACTTTCAGAGGATGTCTGTCTTTACCTTTTATTTCTTTCACAAAATTTGACAGGTTTTTTTTTTTTTCTGTGTATAATAACAAGAGGGACAAAAATACTACTCCTGGAACAGTACATTTTTGTTTGTCAATCAAATACTGATTTTTTTAAAGGTCTGACTTTTGGAACTATTTTTGGTATTTCATCTTTTCCTACAGGCTCCCTGTGAAGGCTTAGTTTGCATTTGTGGTTTGTTAGCAAATATTGATCTTCTTTTTTGTTTTTTCATAGGGTAGAGTTACAAGCCCCATGCCCATCATTTATAACCAGACATGGGGTTCCTACTTTTTCTGTCAGACTAGCCTTCTGTTAGTTAGATTCCCTTTAACTAAAGAGCCCCAACTGCCCTGCTGTTTACTCATAACTAAAGACAGAAATGGATTCATGCCTTTTTCAAGGGAACTAGTATAGAATAAATGTAATTGGTCCCATTTAAACTTGAATCTAATTTGCCAACATCTTCCATGTTGATAATTAATGGACCACCTAACACCTTTATTTTCAATAATAGACACTTTATTCTATTTGTTAAAGTTACAGTATTTACAAGTTCAAATTTTAGTTTGGTTCTAGTTCATTACATTCACTTTTATGCAAATAAGCCTTATGAAAGATACAAATCAATTTTTAAAATCAACTATGGATTAAATAGTAGAGCTTATATCTAGAAAGTCCTTGTTATTCTAGAAAAATTGCTAAAGCAAAATTAGCTTACAGAAAAGAATTCTTACAATTCAATCATATGTTTTGGCTTTAAAATGTTTGATAAGTTTAAAAAAACAAACAAACAAACCAATCAATCATTAAGTTGAATTTATCATTCTTTTGTAATTTGACCATTTCAAACTTAGATATTTGTAATACCTGAAAGTCATGAACTTTTAAACAAAGCCCATTCAATTCATGACTTTGTTTTACTTGTAATCATTTAACTGACTCATAAAACAAACATTAAAATGTGAGTTTGATTTGCTAAAGAAAAGAAACAGTTGTCATTTTTTACTGTCATTAGACATAATGAAATGACTGAAAGATTGCTACCAAAGAAATAAATTGAGAAAGATCAATGATTACCACTGAAAACATCATGATTGAATACAAAATAATGAGTAGTCTCAAAAAACTCTCATCTTGAAAATACAGACATTATTAAGGTTGTTGAAAGTTTTCAAAATCATTTTATATCAAATGGAAGGTCAAGTCAAAAGAGAAATCTTCTTTTTTTTTAAAAGGAAATAATCTTAGTTAAGAGATTAAATGTAGAGAGATGAAGTATGAAATTCTATTACAGTATTTTATGGAAATAACATTGGTTGGTATTTGTCGATATTTCTGAAGTGATGTATTGTAATTATTTACATTGTTCAGACTGTTACCCTCATCTTTGTTGCCATATTCACAACATTTCGGCTTTTGTATGCTCCAATCTTCTTCAGTTTTGAACTGATCCCTTTATTTTATTCACCGGGGTAGATTGTTCTAGTTCCATAAGTAATGCCTCTTCCATATGTCTTGGTATTCGTTATCTCCATCAACATAGATAAAAGCATTGGTTTGATCCTGTGATTAAACCCAAAGAGTTGTGAATTCAATCCCTGGCTACAGCAAAAGTAAATAAAAACTTAAAGAGTTAAGATAAAGGGAATAAAAATTGTTACTGAGACATCTAAAAAAAAAAAAAAGCCCCTGAAACTAGAACAATCTACCCTGGTGAATGAAATAAAAGGTTCAGTTCAAAATTCTAATCACCTGAAGAAGGTCAGAAACATCCTGAATATAGCAACAAAAATGAAGACATTCAATTGTAGGACATTACAATGTAACTAGTGTAAATAGCATTATTTGGATATAGTTTTTTAAACAAATCATTGAAAAGAGAAAGTCTAAGAAGGCGCTGAAAAGTTCTTTCCCAGAAAAAAAAAAAAAAGTTTTTTAATCAGTTGATCAGATTTTGTTAGGTAGGTTGGGTCAAAAACATTTTATCACCCTCCCATATTCTAGCCGCAGACAAACAAATATCAATTTCCCAAAATACTTTAATTTATTCTCCTCCTTCTTTCTCTTGCTTTTTTTTTATGATCTCTTTTTCTTTTTCATTGTTTGTTTGCCTTCGATCCTTGTAATATTCTCTCATTTCTTTTTCTTTACTCTATTCCAGTCTTTCCCCTTTCTCTAAAGAACAACATTTATTGACCTTTTATATGGTTCTCTGGATAGCTATCACATTTTTTTAAATAATCCATAACGATTGGATCTTTTAATGTCTCTTCACTTGAGTAACTGTCAGACAACACAATTACTTTTAAAGTTAATGGTCATTTGTGTGCTTGACTAATAATGAAAAAAAAGAGAGAATTCCAATGTAAATCCTAAACTAGTTAAATCTGGTTTCAAATCATAATAAAGTGGCATTAAAGGTAGCTTTCAGCTTAATACTTGTAAAATATTCCATATAATCAGCAGTATGAAGCCAAATATTATCTATCTCTATCTCTATCTCTCTATCTCTTTATATATATATATATATATATATATATATAACTTTAGAACATGTTCTAAAGTAATAATTAATAATAAATATTAATCGCACTATTTTTATATTGAGCACTGTTTTAAATTAATGTTTTGAATGCTGCAATTATTTTTTTTTGTTTCTTATTCATTTGGATATATAGTAGTAGCAGTAGTAACAATTGACAGTACTGATGAGTGAACTAAGCATGAACAGAAAGGTGAATGAGTATTTAGCAAAGTGGTAGGCAAAGGTCACCTGTACTCATAATAGATGGTCACTATCGTAGACATAAAAGAGAAGCTTAATGCACTTGTCACAGGAGAGAGAGAGAGAGAATTCTTCTTTGTCATTATACAACAATTGACTTCTTTAAGCAAATTTAGACTTACTGAACCTTGTTAGACCCTGCACAAGAATAATGTACTCTAATCTTTTTGAAAGCACACTAACCACATTGCAGGTTTCACAGAAAATAGCAACAATTTTAATTTCCTTCTTTTTTTTTTTTTTTTTTAGGGAGGAAGGCATGGATCCATCTCTTCTCCTCTCAGCTTTAGATTAAATAATAGGGTAGATTAAGATCTAGTCTTTGATGGTATCCAGTCTAAGAGAAGGAAAATTCTGATTTGCAAACTATGGAGAAGGCAAAAAGGAATCACTCTTTCTCAAGAATAGATGGCAATTTGCATATTTGATTGCTTTCATCCAAAAGGGACATTCTGCAAAAATGATATAAACTGTGTAAATTCTTACTCAAAATCACCCTAATGTAAAGGTTGTCTCTGCCACTTGAAAAACTCTGGTGGCAGGCCTTACTCATAGATATTATCATACTAGAACCCTCAACTTCACATACAAGACCTGGCAGATACTTTTAAAACATTTATTGTGAAAAAATTTAGTCATATGACATTATATATTTTAGTTAAGTGGCAACCACATATTCAGGGTTTGCCTTTCTTTTATTTTTTTTTTAGTTCTTTTTTTTATTTTTCATCTTTCTCCTTTCATTTTGCTTTTCTATCCTCAAACTTTTCTTTTTCTTCTGCTCTTCCATTCTTTTTCCTTACACATTTTGCATTCCAATTCATCATTGTCTTTACATATCGTCAGTCAGTTAATTGCCATATGGGATACATGCATGGGTGATATGACTAGGCAGAAGCTTTTCTTACAGTAGGTTGTCATTTCTTTCTACGGTAGTCCGGTTGCCATTTCTTTCTACGGTAGACCGGTTGCCATTTCTTTCTACGGTAGACCGGTTGCCATTTCTTTCTACGGTAGTCCGGTTGCCATTTCTTTCTACGGTAGACCGGTTGCCATTTCTTTCTACGGTAGACCGGTTGCCATTTCTTTCTACGGTAGTCCGGTTGCCATTTCTTTCTACGGTAGTCCGGTTGCCATTTCTTTCTACGGTAGACCGGTTGCCATTTCTTTCTACGGTAGACCGGTTGCCATTTCTTTCTACGGTAGTCCGGTTGCCATTTCTTTCTACGGTAGTCCGGTTGCCATTTCTTTCTACGGTAGTCCGGTTGCCATTTCTTTCTACGGTAGACCGGTTGCCATTTCTTTCTACGGTAGACCGGTTGCCATTTCTTTCTACGGTAGTCCGGTTGCCATTTCTTTCTACGGTAGTCCGGTTGCCATTTCTTTCTACGGTAGTCCGGTTGCCATTTCTTTCTACGGTAGACCGGTTGCCATTTCTTTCTACGGTAGACCGGTTGCCATTTCTTTCTACGGTAGACCGGTTGCCAACCAAAGCTAGAGAACTCAATATGTCCTGTTATTCAACCCATGGCTGGAGTGAGAGGAGATAGATTAATCCTTTTCCCAAGAGTATTTATGTGTAAGTGGATGAAATGAATTTGACTGGGATTTGAACTCATCTCTGCAATTTCTCATTCCGAACCAGTATCCGTTACACCACAACACCCATTGTACTAAGCTTTAAACTTCTTCATCTTAAGCTATTAATACCTGTCAGTTTTAGATAGAAACATCATGATACCATTTTATTTTCGTTACTTCGAGCTGTGATCACTTTGTGTTTATTTCTTTATTTCCTTTTCACTTTTTCCATTCTTATTTCTTTCATGATTTTACTTTTCTTCTCATTTACTTAATTTTTCTTTCATTATCTTTTACTTCTTCCTTTTCTCTTTGGTTTTTCCTTTATTTTTTCTCTTTCTTCCTCTTCCATCTCAACTCATTTCTTCCCTACTTTTCAGTTACTCCTCCCTTTTCATTTTTCTTTCTTTTCATTTTCATCTCTTTGTTATCTTTTTTATGTACTTCACCTCTCCTTTTTCATTTCCTCAGCACTCAATTCCTCCTTTTATTCTTCTCTTTTATCTCCTCGTCTCCAGTATCTCCTTCTCCTCTCTCTTAAGTCTCGACTATCTCCTTCTCGTCTCTATTAATTCTCCTCTCTCTTAAGTCTCCTCTATCTCCTTCCCCTCTCTCTTAAATCTCCTCTATCTCCTCCTCCTCTCTCTTAACTCTCCTCTATCTCCTCCTCCTCTCTCTTAAGTCTCCTCTATCTCCTCCTCCACCTTTTTCTTAAGCCTTCTCTATCTCCTCCTCCTCTTTTTCTTTTATTTCTTCATCCCTTCTCTTACTTCCCCCATGCATCTCCTTCTTCCCCTTTTGTTTCTCCACTTCTTTCTTCCTTCTCTTATCACTCTTCTATCTACTCTTCCCCTTTCTTCCTTCCCTTGTATCTTGTTTTCCCCACTTTTACCATTTATCTCCCCCCCCCCGTCTTCTTCATCTCTTCTCTTATTCATTTCTTTCATATCTTTTTTCCCTTCTCTTTATTTTTCTTTTACCAATGTTTTTGTCTCTTAACAACCACAATTGATTTCCCATTTTTTTCAGAACTAAAAAAATTTGCCAGTAACATGAAAGTTAATTTCACATGAGCTTTAGAAAGACTGTATAGACATAAGTTTATGTTTCTCATCAAAGTGGCTATAGAAATGTACATTTGCATGCATGCATAAATTGTTGAATATATTGATGGATATATTTAATTATATATAAGTTGAGCATCATTTGCAATATTAAAAGATGTTCCTTTTATCTAACTAGTGGAGCAAATTATTTATTTATTATTACATTTGCTTATATTAACAAATATTATATGTATGTATTCCAAGTCGAAAATTAGGTACACACATAAATCTATAACTGTTTATCAATCCATTAACATTGATTTATAAATGTGTAAATATTTATATAATTTAGATAATTTCCAAGTTCATATTTTTATTTATTACATTTTTGCATAATTTTTATACTTGTAAGACAATCATTTTTTTTCAGGTAGTGGACCAGGCCCCAAAACGTTTTAGCTCCCCATCATATATATATTATTGCATTTGCCATGTCTTTTCAGGATATGGCCAATCATGGCTCTCTGCAATATCCTATCCTTTGTAGCTGTTAGTTTATAATTTCACTACCTTTCCTAATCTTTGTTCTGTCAGCCATTTATACAAGCAGTATCAGGGTATTTGTAGTACCATTTGACACATAGGTAAATGTCCCTACATGTATTTCTGGTGGACAACCCTGAAGCCATACTATGCTTTGTTTTCAGCTGTACCCTAGCGGGTTTGTATTATCATTAACAACAGTGACAATTATGGTGGACTTATCTCTCTCTCTCTCTCCTCAAAATGAATCTCAAGTGAAACACAACAAAATACTACTACTACTAAACCAGTAAACAAAAAAAAAATGACCTACCCCTTCAGCTTTTCTTTCAATAATATTTGAGGTATTCATGCTTGTCAGATATCTTTCTCCCATTGTTACTAATGAATTATTGGTTTCGGGCTATCTTCCCCTTTGACAAAAAGATTCAAGCATTCACATGAATTACCTTGGTGTGTGCATCTTGGATAAACTTCTGGTGGCCAGTTAATTGTCTCTCAATACCCCTGACTACTCTTTCATATGCTTCCATTTTTTGTTACTAAACTTTGTTAACTATCTCTTTTTCCTTTCTCACCCCACCCTCTTCCCAGGACTGCAGTATATTAGACATAATAGCTGACAGTACAGAAAAGGCAATTTCTCGCCATCCACCTGTGAACATCTTTGTCTTCGGTGACTTTAATGTTCACCATGACATGTGGCTGAAACACGTGCTGCTTTCCTTTGCCGTTCTTGCTTTCAATATGTCATGTGTGTGTCAAATTTTCTAAATTCTTTTCTCTCATTATCTGCCCTAAAAATTTCAATCGTCTCTTCCTGTTGTTACATCCTTTTTGTTTCCATTTTTTTTTCTTTATTGCTCACATGTTCAGGCCATAGTATTCTCAGCATCCTTCTGTAGAACCACATTTCTGTTGTTTCAAGTCATTTTATCCGTGAAAAGATTTTTCAGCATTCATTGCTATATAGAAAGACCAATAACACTCTTTTTATTGTTTATAACAAGATTTTCCTGTTTCTTAATACTTTGCTTGTCAGAGTCAAGCATTTATAAGCAATTTGAGTTTGATTTTACATCAATATTAGAATTGTAAATATTTATTTATTTCTTATGTAAATTCAATATTTTACATTTGGGGAATCGCTATTTCTACAGGTTCTAAGAACCCGAGTTATCAAACCCGGCCAGACAAAAAATGAAGAAATTCTAGTGTGACTGGAGACGAAGGTTAGCTTAGAAGAGAAATGGGTGAAGATGATTAGTTTAGAAAAGGAAAAGGCCAAGAAAGGGAGAGAGGCAGAATAGAAACACCATCTAAGATAGGAGTGGAAGGGAAGGGAAGGGTCAAGAGTAGCTAGTAGGAATAAACTTAAAGGTTATCACATGTATAAAATTGAATTCTAACTGGTATCAATAAATTTAGCTAAAAATTAATGTAACAATTAAATGTGAAGGAAGAGAATAGGGAGTTTAAATCTACTCTTATGACAGCACTTGCTAACCATCTCATTACATTGATTAAGAAATAAATTTTGATAATGATATTTCAATATTTTAATTTTTTTTTTACTGAGGACAGATCACATTTATCAATATTGGGAGTATTGTGTTGAGGCTATTAATGTCCAATCTGTCTGTGGGTTCAGGCTTTCTCCATTCAGTTTCCAATATTTTTGTGAAATGGCTGTTTGAAATTTTAGTTTAGGGTTGGTAAAACTGTACCTATGAGAGTAAACTCTTTGTTTCTCAAACCCCCACCAAAATTCTAATGTACACATAATTTTCCTTGTTCACTTTGCAGGAAATGATTGCTTGGTAGATCACAATGGTAGATCTACATTTACCTTCAATAGGACAATTTTACTTGGATCTGCAATTGTAGGAGGGTACAATACCAGGTTTAGTATTGGTTTCAAAGAAATTGCTTCAAACCTGGTTATTATGTGAATTGATGCATGAATAAAAGGTTTTTAATCATTCATCTTTAAAGAACCTCTGAAGAAGCTTGAAAGATTAAAGACAACTTTTTACTACTTGTTCTTTACTTATTCTATTCATCTTGTCAGATTCTGATCCATATATTCAACTCATGTGTGTATATGTGAATTTAAAGACGAGAAAAAAACTGTTCTTAGTCAACATGTTTTATCAACATGTTTCATCCTCTGGGAGACTTTATCAAGGTAAACGTTTGCACATTTGCCTTAATAAAAAGTCCCTCAGAGGACAAAAAACATTGGTTAAGAACAGTTTTTTCTGTTTTCTTTTCATTCATTTTGATCCTTCATATATATACACTCAGTCAGTTAATTGCCATACTTGATACACCCTTGGGCAATCATGTCTCTTTCAATCTATGACTGACTAGACAGAAAATTTTCATGCAGTAGATCGCTATTTTTTCTGTAGTAAACTAGTTGCCAACCAAGGCTATAAAACAGTCTGTTCTGCTATTTAACCCATAGCTGGAAGAAGTGATGGATTAATACCTTTTCCAAGGGTATTTGCACATAAGTGAATGCAACAAATTCAACTGGAATTTGAACTCACGTCCCTCATTTTTCATTCTGTATTGATATCCACTAAAGTAAGTATCTGCAAATATACACACCTCAAAGAATATTTACAGACCAATCCATATAAATTGAAACCATAAAATTATATATGTACACTAATATTAAATGTGTATGTTTAATGAAAGTCTTTTTCTATATATATATATAGTCATCCGCAGACAGATCTGTTTCGCTGTATCACAGCTTATTAGTACGGTTAAACTCCGATTGCTTTTAAGCCAGGATTGAAACCCGACCAAATTGGCATCAGTCGGCAATTCTACCTCTTGAGTTATGGGCACTCAGTAGAAGGAGGCAGACTTTTTAATGTGTATATTATCATTATAGATGCCCAATAGCTGAGAGTGTTCTAATTCATTGCTGAATGAACAATATATATATATATATTCAGCAATGAATTAGAACACTCTCAGCTATATATATATATATATATATATATATATATATATAATTATAGATGGATCAGTAAATCAGTAACCTGTCACATATTTACAAGCTGAATTAGGATCTGAAATGTTCACTGTATAATGAATATTTACTATGAAACACTTTCTCTTCCTTCTCTTGTATCTCATTTCTCTTTCTTTTCTTGCATCTTCTTCACTCTCTCTTCTTTTCTTCAACATCCACAGAGCCACCCTGTGGGATTTTTAAAATTAAAAAGGGCATTGATGAAGAAAAAGTTCATATTAAAAAATAAATATTTGTTGCACAGAATAAATGCATTTTTTATCATTAGGTTGTGTATTTACTGATATATCTACACAAATTTGTGGAGGTATACCAAGTTGTATTGGAGTACTTAGATTTGTTAATATACAATAAATATTAATATTACATGTTCTTATACAGTTCATTACTATTATGAGAGTGTAATTCAATAAAAATGAGTTAGATTTTTTTTTTCATTTGATGTTGGTTCTCAGTTTTTCAGGAAGTTAGAGAAAGGACAAAACTTATGTTTTTCAAATTGTCTGATCACTTTTGACAGTTTAAGTTGCAGTATACCTAGTGCTGAAAACTCAAAAAGAAGTTAATAGTCATCTCTACAAAACACTGTATTTTTGAATGCTCAGCTAATTTCATTTATATATACCATACCCTGGTCAGATTGGCATCAGCACGTGATGATGTGTACTTAGTTGGTCATTGTTATTATACGTCTCCTTTTGAACAAAGCATATTGCTAAATATGAGGAACATGTCCTTTTGTGATATCGGCTGAGAATCTATTTAGTGAATCTATAATTACTATAAATAAAATAACATTGACCTTGGTTCTCAACATTCATATTTCACATTTGTTTTTTTTACATTTCATAAAAAGTTGCTATTGTACTTAGTAGCCAAAAATATTTTTATATTAACCTTTGCAGACACATCTGTGTTTTTTCAACTCCCACAGAGCCAACCAATATATTACAGTTATGCTGAGCAGACATTAATTACAGTTTCTGGAAAAGAGGGTATCATCTAGTTTGATTAGCAGTTGAACAAGGCTAGTATGCTCAAACCCTCAGTCACAATGACTTGTAATTTCATGCTAGCACAACCATCAATGGCTTCCAAAAAATTTCAGCTACTCAATTTCACTTGCAAGTCTTGAATCAAATCATGGTTTGATGTTCAGGCATCTTCCCATGATGCCACACACAGGGATCATTTCAGTGTTATAAAAGAAGTCACTTCTTTGAAAAATCAACTCTGTTGATGTAGAAAACTGGCCCTCATAGTAGAAAGGCTGAAATTTTAGCCGATCAGGCATATAAATAATCTGTAGATATCCCTTTGGGTATTTATTCATGTATTTCTATATATGTGTACATTTAGTTTGTGCGTTGTGGCGCAGTGGATATCGGCTCGGAACAAGAAATCGAGGAGCCAAGTTCGAATACCAGTTGAATTCTTTGCATTCATTTACGCGCAAATACCCTTGGGAAAGGTATTAATCCTTCCCTTCCCTCCAGTTAGGGGTTAAATAACAGAACAGATTGGGTTCTATAGCCTTGGCTGGCAACCAGTCTGCCACAGAAAGCAATGGCAACCTACTGCAGGATAATCTTCTGCCCAGTCAGTCATGTCTTGAAAGAGATATGATTGCGCAAAGCATGTATCACGTATGGCACTTAACTGACTGACATTTAGTTTATACTTTAAAATATTTAAGCTACATTGTCTTGACATTTTTATTTCAGCATATACATTCCACCTCAGTATATTTGCTGAAATAGATGTTATGATTAAGTAGAGAAATAGATATATAGTAATTTCTGTTTCTCCTGGTACAATATATATGATAATGAGGAATTCACTGAAGTCAGAAACCATGAATAAAAGAAATATATATATATATATATATATATATATGATACATCATACACTAAAAGTCTGCCTCCTTCTACCGAGCGCCCATAGCTCAGAGGTAGAATCACCAACTGACGCCAATCTGGTCGGGTTTCAATCCTGGGTTAAAAAAGCAATCGGATGTCTAACCGTACTGATGAGTTGTGATAGGGCGAAACAGATCTGTCTGCTGATGACTATATATATATATATATATATATATATATATATATGACAAGAGAGCAAGGAAAAACAAGGTTAAAAAAATCAAAATTACATATTTGTTTTGTATATATTAATATATACTTTCAAGATATCAGTTCTTAAAGCTCTAACATCTTTATCTACACAGATTAGTTATACATATTCATATATGTTCATAATAATAAGTGCATGATATATATATATATATATATATATATATATGTTAAACTAATTGAGAGAAGCTGGGGGTAACTTGTGAAACAGACTCTGATTAGTCTATTTTTTTTTTTAATCATATCACCCCGAGCAAGGTGGTAACACCACTGATGTGCAGGGGGCTACTTAAGAGTAAAAGGATTGGAAAAGAGAAAGTCGGAAACCACATCCTAAACAGGGAACAAGGGATGAGCCTCTTCACCTGTTCAAAAGACATGGATGGAGTGTGAACCGGGCAATAGTTTAGTCTATCTACTCCAATATTTCTTCTTATATTTCAACTGTCAATGAAGTTATCACAAAACCTGAACTAAAATGTAATATATACATAAATATTATATATGTGCACAGTTTCTGCACACATTATGGATTTCATTCACCAGTTGCCAAATGAAATCTGCGTATATACATTTACTCTTTCCCTCTCTCCATGTGTATATATACTGATGTATACATATCCATGAACAGATTTACGTGTGTGTGTGTATATATATATATATATATATATATATATATATAATTATTTAGTTTTTGATCAGAGTTAAATTAGACCAGTACACAGTTGTATTAAAAAGTTTTCAATTATTGTAGAACTTTTGAATATTTTTCATTTGGAAATGAGTTATTTTGTCTTATACATTTTTTCATATATATATAAGTCAAAATTGATGCTGCACTGTTCCCAGCTTGATAATATCCACAAAACTCAGTTTTGTGGATATTATCCCAAAAGTTATAATATCCACAAAACTCAGAGAGAGATATGATAAGTGAACATTTAATTTTACATATTGCTCTTAATGCTCTATCTATTAATTGAGCACTCTAATTAAAAAAAACTGCTCGCCCTAAAAATGTTATCTTCTTGAAATTTTATATATATATATATATATATATATATATATATATATTAGTCATCCACATACAAGCCTGTTTCGCTGCATCACAACTCATCAGTGTGGCTAGACACACGCACATATATATATATATATATATATATATATATATATATCAAACTGCTTTCTAATTTTCAAATATTTATAAAGAATATCAATTCAAGGAAACAGTTTTGAACTTGTTAGTGTATTACTATATACATATATACATAGATAACTTACATCCAGTCTGTCTGATGAGTACATCTAGTGATTATTCAAAACATTAAAAAGGAAATTGAAAAATGTGAAATCTTCTTTAAAGTTGGTACATGAAATTTTTGCATCATCTTTACCTGGCTAGCACTTGTGTTGTGGGTGGGTGTGTGTGTCTTGCACGATGTATGTGTACATGTGTGTGAGTGCCTTCCAATATTGTATTGATGACGTGACTGCGATAGTACGACAACGGATTTTAATTCCTTTCAAAGACACCACAGCAGAGTTCAAATATCCATCCATGACAGTAATTATATATTTATAACAACAACTGTGTGTGGGTGTGCAGGCATATCTAGACTAGTCTTGGCTTCAACACTCTTCTGAGATCGTTTCTTGCATGTACGTATATAAAAATGCACTTTTCCTTATATTACGGCACTTATTTGCAACAGTTGTATAGAAATAACTCTATAACAGAATTTTGGAATAGATATATTTCTATTTATTTGCTTTTATATATATATATATATATATATATATATATATATACACACACACACACACACACACACACACTCTTGTGTTAGGTAAAAAAAAGTCTGTTTCTTAAATCTTTCAAAATTTTCAGTAAAAATGGCATTTACTTATCTGAATATATGTACCCCCCCAAAAAGTCTGTCTTTGTCACATTAAGAAAAATCTTACTTATCCAAAGAATATTGTATCAAGTATTTTTGTTGATTATAGTTCCTTTAAATACTTATATATTAATGTACCTGATGCTCTCGTATAAGTATGTAATTTTCACCTGTATGTGTGTATAAGCAAATATGTTTTTTTTTTTGTTGTAGTATTTGCATTCAATACCTGAATGATAAGCACATTTTTATAGAAAGAGGGAGAGTAATCATGCATAGAGTTTAAAACTATTGTATTGCCTATTTGTAAAGTTGTATGACTAATCTTATTTCAATTTTCCACACCATTATTTTAAACCGACTAGCATACTAATAAACACGTGCATGCATGCTTGCACGCACACACATACACACACACATAATCATAGACACACATATAAAGTCTAAAGAAGCAATTTTCATGTTTGTCCATGGCTTGACTATGTTTCCATTTTTCTTTCCTTTTTTAATTACTTTTTGAGTTTAAACAGAAGAAATTATATGCCAGTTGGTATTTTTTTAAAGCCAAAAAAATAAAGGTTTAAAAACAGTTGAGGAAAGCCTTTTGTTTTCTACTTCTCTCTTTTTTTTGCTCCTCTCTTTCTCTCTCTCTCTCTCTCATCAATTGGTTGACTGATTCTGCAACTCGCACGTGTACACTCACCAAATGAAGATTTTTAAGCACGCTCAGTTTGTATCTATGACTTGAGAAAAAAAAAAAGTATATCTCAGCTCATCAGTAAGGTTCCTTATCCAGTTGGTTTTGCGCAACGTGAGTATCTCTACATACATTTTAGGCAAGTCTTTTTGTGACCACTACTATCAGTGTTTAAACTTTAAAAAAATCAGTGTAAATCATCAACAAAATCATTTTTTATTTTATTACCGTATTTCTCTTATTCAATTCTTTTAAGCAGAGTTTCTTGTGTAACTCACATTATTTTAAGGGAGCGCATCTTGATCCTGGTAGAATAGAAACTAATAAAAATATGTCTGTATGAGTGTTGACACACACAAGCACAAGTCTCCTTCTTGGCTGACGACTGTATATCTATCATGTATCTGTTTGATACAATTAATTTCTCTGACTACCTACTTTTGACAGTCGTGCAGTCATGTGCATATTTCAATAGTTTAAGTCTGAGCTCAACTGACCAATTTGTTTCGTTATTTTTTTTTATTTTTCCTCCAAATTTCTACCCACATCTTTGTCTGTTGCTTCTCACTCCTGCCCACCTGTCTTTGGTTTCTTCCACTCTTTCCTTTTCTTCATCTTCATCTCTTCCACTCATTCACAGTAAATGACAAGCTCGTTGACATCAAATCAACTCTTTATTACATTAGTATAAGTTTTTTTTTTTTATTTTACATTGTTTCTTTTTTAACGATAACGGATTTTATAAGCAAGCCAGCAGTAAACTGATATATTTCCGTGTGTGATAAATGCTTTTTCTCACTTCAAAATTGAAACAAATGTATCTATGCAATGATTTTAAAACAATTTGAGACACAGCAGCCTCCCAGAGGAAAGACAATCTATTTGCTTCTTCATAAAAATATGTGAGGAACTGTGTGAATATAGGAGATTTAGTATCTGAACTTAAAAAAAAAAAAGACTGTTTTAAATTAACATAACATGTGCTGATATTTGAAAAAAAATGTATATAAATTATGTATGTACATAAAATATATATGTAAACAAGATTTTGTTATAAATTTACCAAGGATGCTCTAGAGATGTTTATAAGCATTAATTTTTTTTGCCAGTGAATATTTATGTGAAAAAGTTTATGGTTTCTGCATTAGATATAAAATGCAGGTAAGAAAAACTGTATCTGCATTAAAAGAAAAAAAAAAACAACATAATTATGTGATAAACATTAGGGATTGATATGAAGATGTAAAAAATGTTATTTATTTTACATCATTAATATTGAACTTTTGTTTAAGAATAAACAGTTCTTTTGAGAAACTAGGGCAGCAAGAAATATATTTTTCTATTAATTTCATCTTCAAAATAATATTTGTTTCTACATCTGTTCCGTAATCTTGTTACATTTGGCAATGACATTTCATTTTATACACTCAGGTAATAACTGATTTGGAGCAACAGTAATAATTTTATACACTCATGTAATAACTGTTATGGAACAGCAGTAATAATTTTTATTGCCTGTAAACATAGTGTAGTTTTTTTTCCAGAAACTATTTAATTTAGTGAGAGTAAATAATATTGAAAAAGATTTCCGTAAAAAAATGTCATAGAAAAAACAAACATGGAAGAAAAGTTACAGTAAGAAAAGTCAAAACTTTATTGATTAGAAAGATATTGTGTTGAAAATAAGTAGCATTTTAATTTATTTAATAGACTTAAGGTCGATTAAAATCAAAGTTATATTTGATTCATTCTAATGAAACAATAATTCTTTTAATAAACATGTTTATCATCAAAATTCAGTTAACTAAAATATTGTAATTTAACAATTTAGACTAAATATTTTATTAAATGCATGAGACATATCTTCTCATATGTTCAGACAGCTCCCTCAGGATGACAAACACAAATATGCAAAGCAGCTTGCAGAGAGATAGAAATGCATATCTATAAAAAGATCTTTATTATCAATAAGTAAATGTGACAAAAAGATATGTACCTATGTAAAATAAATAAGAGAATGTTTTTTTGTGAGGACATCAAAGAGTACACACACAAACACACACACACACACACATATATATATATATATATATATATATATACAAAATCTTGAGATATATTTGTCTCACCCAACAAGAAACACTTAAAAAATAAATATTTAAGTTAGATATGTAAAAATGAAGCTGAAATAGATATTATGATTAAGTCGAGAAATAGATATATAGTAATTTCTGTTTCTCCTGGTACAATATATATGATAATGGAGAATTCACTGAAGACAGAACCCATGAATAAAAGAATATATATATATATGATACATCATATGCTAAAAGTCTGCCTCCTTCTATCGAGTGCCCAGAGCTCAGAGGTAGAATCACTGACTGATGCCAATTCGGTCGGGTTTCAATCCTGGGTTAAAAAAGCAATCGGATGTCTAACCATACTGATGAGTTGTGATACAGCGAAACAGATCTGTCTGCAGATGACTATATATATATATATATATATATATATATATATAACAAGAGAGCAAGGAAAAAACAAGGATAAGAAAAATCAAAATTACATATTTGTTTTGTATATATTAATATATACTTTCAAGATGTCAGTTGTTAAAGCTCTAACATCTTTATCTACACAGATTAGTTATACATATTCATATATGTTCATAATAATAAGTGTATGACATATATATATATATATATATATATATATATATATATATATATGTTAAACTAATTGAGAGAAGCTGGGGGTAACTTGTGAAACTGACTCTGATTAGTCTTCTTTTTTTTTTAATCATCTCACCTCGAGCAAAGCAGTAACACCACTGATGCGCAGGGGGCTACGTAAGAGTGAAAAGATTGGAAAAGAGAAAGCCGGAAACCACATTCTAAACAGGGAACAAGGGATGAGCCACTTCACCTGTTCAATAGACATGGGTGGAATGTGAACCAGGCGAAAGTTTAGTCTATCTACTCCAATATTTACTATTTATTTAGTCTTGGCACTGTTAAATTCATGGTTATATATACACACACACACACACATATTTATATATGTATATATACACACACACACACACAAATAATATGTTTTATCGTTAAGCAAAAAAACTTTATTTAAAGTAAATTAAGAAAAATTATTTAAAAGTATATAAATGTAAACATTTGGCTAAGTCATTAGATCATTAGTGTTTTGACCATGAGTTCTAGGTATGAATCTTACAATATTTGATTAATCAGGGAAGTGACTTTTTAATGTTATCAATCTGGAAAAGTGTTCCCAGAATGCAGCACTATTGGAAAGTATCAGAAAACAATACCACAATACTAAACCCTGTAAATGAAATTAGGAAAAGTAACTGCCAATGGTTGTACAAGCATGAAGTCACAAATCATCATGATTTATTTTCATTTAAAAAAAAAAATGTATATTCAGGATAAAGATGATAATGGTTCTCCACACCTTCCTTTTTTTAATATTTTCAAAATTCTCTCTGCTAAGGCTGTTTTGGAGAAAGATAATGAAGTGGCTGTCTTCTAAATAGTTTTGAATTTAAAATTATCTTTACTTCTAGACAGGTTGCCACCCAAGGTAGAGGATTGCAATCTGTGCTACTATTTTACCAACTGAGAATGGAAAATGCAACACCAAAATCTAAAGGTGTATTAAGAGAGAAAAAAAATGTCATACAAAAGTTAAGCAAAGTATTAAAAAACACAAAAACAAACAAAAGAGTATTGAACTGTTACATAATATTGGTCCTCCTCCCTGCCAGTGAATACTGAACAGTCTTCTTGTAAATGAAGGAGAGGCTTGAGGCAAGAGAAATGTGGTTCCACAAAAGAATGCTGAGAATACCATGAACTGAACATATTAAGAACAACAAAGTTTCAAGGAAAATGGAAACAAAAAGGATACCTATACTTAGAATCAAAGAGAGAATTGAAATTTCTTGGGTGCATAATGAGAATATAGGGCCTAGAAAATTTAACACTCACAGGACATATAAAAAAATCAAGAGGGACAGAGGAAAACAGTAACTAACCTATCTAATGAGCTTATGTAAATGGTTGATAGAACAGAGATTAGAAGAAAAAAACAAACTTTACTATGGTCTACAAAGGATGGGAAATTGTGGAGAGCCATGATTACCCACATCCTGAAGACATACAGCATGTAGAAGAAGGTGGAAGTGAACTTGATTCATGCTTTTCATACTTGCAAAGTGAATGCAGTATTTTTTTTATTAAATTTCAAATCAGTCTGCTGATTACACATTCTATACAGATTAGCATTTTGTCACTGTACACACAGAATAATATACTGAGGTAGACAGCCAAACTTATTTTCTATGTTGAAGATAAATAATTGTATAATAAATCATTTTCAAGAAGAGTTTGAAACATTTTTAAAATTAAATGAAAAATTAAAGAACCCTATATATGTATCAGATCATGTAAATAGCATTGAAGAAAATTTTTTTTTAGAAACAAAGAAAAGAGTGCTGAACTGCTATGTAATATCAGTTCTTCTATATGGCAGTGAATGCTAGATAATTTCTATGTAGATGAAGAGACTTGCAGCCATATCATGTTGAAACACTGGTTCTTATACAATCACCAAAGTTACGAAATATCAAGTACTGTAAGCTTGGTAGCACAGGTGACATTAATGGATAACAGTTTGGAATTTGAAATTGGGGAGTAGAGTTCCAATTTCAGTCAGTCTAGTTATATTAACTTACATGCAAATACCCTTGAAAAGGTATGAATTCACTCCCCCACCCCCAGCTATGGGTTAATTCGTGGATTCATATCAATAAATCATTATTATCTCCCAAAAAATTCTTACAATCTAAAAATATTTTATGGCTTTAAATAACCTGCAAACATTCAATAAACTGTCAAAAAAAGATAACTCAATCAAAAATGAAGAAGGAATTTAAGGTAATGAGTTTCTACAGAAAGATGCTAAGAATATCATGGACAGATAATGTAGACGAGAATGTTTTTAAAAAAAATGATAACAAAAATAATCACTTATATCTAGAATCAGAAAGTGTTGACATTTTTTGGAAAGAAAACATTTTTTGAAAGAAAACTGAAAGAATTCAACACTCAGAAGACATATTAATGAGAAGAGGAATGAAGGGGAACTGCATGTGACCTACTTAACGAGCTTGTGTAAATGGATGGCAGTACAGGAACCGGAAGGAATAATAAAAAGACAAATATTACTTATTTGAAATGATTTGTTTGAACATTACTTTTGATCGATACTCGTATTTAAGTAGATATTCTTTTTGTAATTAAACAGTATTATATATTTATTTCTATCGGCCTGATTATTTATGACAAATTTTTGTTGTGAAAATGTGTCATTCAGCAGGATTCAAACCTACGACCACGAATGACCAACAGTTTAAACGAAGTTAAATCAAGCTTATATAACACAATTTTTGATTTGTCGTAATAGCCATATCTGCTCTGAAATGCATTGTAATGTCAACAAATGTAAACATGTTATGGAAATTAATGAATCAATTAAAAATAATGTTCAAACAAATTATTTCAAATTGTCAGTTGTTTAAAGACCATTTCATTAATCTTCGTAAATTTCAGGTTCGAATCCAAAGAAGACAAACATTACTAATTTGAAATGATTTGTTTGAACATTACATTTAATCATTTCAAATTGTTGGTTGTTTATAACCAGTTTTGTTAATCTTCGGTAATTTCCGTATGTTTACATTTGTTAATGTTACGATACATTTCAGAGCACAGGTAGTTATTACGATGAATCGAAAATTATGTTATAAGCTTAATTTGACTTTGTTTAGACTGATCGTCATTTGTGGTCTAAGACGTGTCAGATCACATGGGGGCTTCCCCTATGTGGATAAGAGTGGCAGGTTCGAATCCTGCCGAATGACACACATTTTTGTAACAAAAATTTATCCTGGTAAAAATAAATATATAAATTTAATGTTTAATTACAAACAGAATATCTACTTAATTACAAGTATCGCTTAAAAATAATGTTCAAACAAATCATTTCAAATTGTCAGTTGTTTATAACCAGTTTTGTTAATCTTCGTTAAATTTTAGTCTATATATAAGTGGATATGATGTCAAAACTGAGTAGTGACCATCTGTTTCATGCTTATATGCAATTTTCAAGCCAATTCTCTCATTACTTATATATATATATATATATATATATATATATATATATATATAAATGGATATGTCTGTCTATCTGGTTTTGTGTGTTTCCATTCTAACAAACCCAACACCTTTGAAACACTTGGTCTGATTTCAATCAAAATTGGGTCACTTTTCGATCATGACTTGATGTATGCAAAAATTTTTTTGGAATCGATTTACAGGATACAGCAGAAATATCCAAAACACTTAGAATTTTCAAAGACTTCTCCTCCAAGATGCATTGTGCAAATTCAACTAAAATCAAGTAACTTGTAGATTAAGATCTAAATCTTTGATGTACACAAAAATCTTTTGAATCAATGTACAGGGTTTGTTTAAAAGAAACAATGACAAACATAATTTTGGGTGGTATTTTGTGCACTTTTATGCATTTCTCCAGGACGCTTCACTTAAACTCAACCAAAATCAAGTCACTGGTAGAACAAGGTCTGATGCCTTGATATGCAAACAAACATTTCAATTGACGCACAGGGTGCAGCAAAAATTAATAGAAAATCCTGCTTTTTGCAATCCTTTATTTCTTCGAAACGCTTAATTGTATTCCAACAAAAATCAGGTCTTTTTTGTAACTTCTATCTTATTATATTTCATGTTTTCTACAAGGTACCAACCTCACTAATGCTGCAGGGATAATGCATTCACCACTTCTGCGTCACAACGTCATCGCATTACATTAAAGGCTCCTGTATCACCCGTCCCCGTTCTTCCAATTGTATATACATCATACCCGTTTATTGGCAAAATTGACCAAGCATGAATCCAGCTTTCAAAATAAAACAGAAACAAATACTTACTTCAATTTTTTTTTAACCTATGCGTAACAGCAACCTCATACTGGAGCTTATTGAATAAACATTTGACCTTACCATTTCAAAGTAACCACTAAAAAACCCCAAGCAACACCGAGTTATACTGCTAGTATATTTATATATATATGATAGTCATTTGCAGACAGATCTGTTTTGCTGTATCACAGCTCATCAGTACGGTTAGACAGCCAATTGCTTTTTACCCAGGATCAAAACCCAACCAAATTGGTGTTAGTCGGCGATTCTACCTCTGAGCTACAGGTGCTCGGTAGAAGAAGGCAGACTTTTTAGCATGTATATTATCATTATACATGCCCAATAGCTGAGAGTGTTCTAATTCATTGCTGAATGAATGATGCGTATATGCTAGAATAGCCCCTGTTTTTCAAAGTCTACCATTCTTCCAAAGTGCTCAATCAGGGTGTGAGAGTGTGTGTGTATATAATCATCATTGTTTAACATCCATTTCAATGCTAACATGAGTTTGACAGGGTTTTCTTCATGGCTTTATAATTGAACCATCATGAAATATTGGAGCTAGTTTTACAGCTGTATGCCCTTTCTAACACCAACCAGTTTAGGAAACTGGAAATTATCATGACACCATCTCTAGGAAGATTACTTACCAAGGTTAGACTGTTAAGTCTACCTGATTCTACACAGTAGGTGTAAAGGTTATTATTTCAGAAACTTCCTTCTCTTAGACAATCCAAAACTAAAGATTCTTACCCAACCTAACTTTTTTGTTTTCATGCCTCCAGTTTTGGGATTAACTATTTGCCTATAGCTAAATTGCTAACAGGTGCTACCACTCTGGGTCAGGGCTGACCTGGGAAGAAAAGCAATTAAGAGGTGGTTCCACACTCTTCTAAACCTCCTGATCAGAGAACTTGGTGTGGAATGTAGTTTATTGTCATACCTAGGGCATTATATATAGGTACAAATAATTTAACTCTTTAATGGTGCACTCACTTCTCAGGGTAGTTTTTCTAAACAGCCCTGACAAGTGAAAGCATTATAAGAATGTTCTCACGAAACTTCAAAGTCCTCATGAATCTGCTCAGATAAAGAGATAAACACATTGTACCCATCAACTCTCTATCTACACCCATATATTGAGCCCTTTATGACAGAAACCTGCTTACCAAAATACATTCCATCATAAATAACAAACTTAGTACTAAATACTCTCACAATTACAAATACATATACACACACACACACACACACACACACATATATATATATAAATATATATAATATAATATAATTATATGGTTATGTCAATTTTTTCATTCATATATATATATATATAGAGAGAGAGAGCTTTCATTAAAAATGATAGACAAGGTATTATGGTTTAGTTTTTTATGTAATTTTTCATGTGATTCTATGAGTTTTCTATTGAGAACATAAATTATTTATAAAAAGATAAAAACCCAACACTCTGTAATATTAACTACAAACATGCTAACAATATGCTTATTGTGTTTGGAACATAAAATTTACACACTATTCTACAAACATACATAACTTTAACATACATTCTGTTACATGTAAAATAAAATCTATCCTCAATAATGGCTAAAAGTGTAGCTGAAAACACTTGAACAAACAAAACATTCAGATAATTTTTATATAATTTATGTCCACAAAAGAAAAAATGCCCAAATATGCAGTACTATTCAAAAGTATTAAGACAAGAACTATTTTATCTTTTATGAGGCATCAAAATAAAGTTTAAAATCACCCCTGTCCTGACACTTTTGCACACTACCGGTAGTGTGCAAAAGTATTAGGACAATGGTGATTTTCCTAAAAACCTCACTGAAATTTAAATACAGAGCGAAAAGCCAAACCTTTGTAAGAATTATTTAACTAAAAAAGAAGAGGAAGAAAGGCTTCGGAATTTGAATTAGCCCCCACAAAGCCCTAATCTCAATTGTATTGAACATCTATGGGATACTTTGGATAAAAAAATTGATAAATCTAATGTTACTTCGCAAGACACACTTTGGGAACAAATACAAGCTGCTTGCCAAGAGATACCATTAGATACATTGAAGAAGCTCGTGATGTCAATGCCTGACAGAATTAAGGCTGTGATCAAAGCAAAAGGCTATTATACTAAATATTAAATTTATTTTGTAACAAGTATTTTTTTTCTTGTTAAAGCATTTGTTGAATAAATCAAATAAAATTAATTTAATTCAATTGCTTATTTTCTGTCAATATGCCTCATAAAAAATAAAATAGTTATTGTTCTAATACTTTTGCAGAGTACTATATATATATATATATATATATATATATATACACACACTTGTCTCTATATTTGTTTCAAAAAACCCTCCGAGTACATACGCAGAAGGAAAAAATGATAATAAAAAAAGAATGAGCTAAGCACCTGAACATCAGTCAAAGTACGTACCCCAAAGAAAAAAACCTGAGACGAGTAACCTAAAACCAAAAACGTTCAATATGCAAGTAGAGCAAACTAAGTAAATAACTAACCTATAGAGCCAACGAACCTACCAAGGTTTTACCAAATTGGATCTTCAGGGAAAGTTGGCTCTTCAGGGAAAGTTGCTTTCCCTGAAGATCCAATTTGGTGAAACCTTGGTAGATTCGTTGGCTCTATAGGTTAGTTGTTTACCTATATATATATATATATACACACACACACACAATTTTGGTTAAATACCAATGAAAGTTCTTTCTTAATTTTTTAATTTATTTTTCAGTGTCTTTGATTGTTTTCTCTGGTTTCATGTTTATATTTGAAAATATATTTTCATGTCTAAGTACTTTCAGTTAACATTAGCGATTATCAAAAACTTTTGGTATTTTGTCAGTTTCATATTCAAATATCATGTCTCATATGACATTTTGTGTCTTCAATTTATTGTAAACCTAAAACAAAGAAAATAATAAGGCACTTCAAAAAATTAATAAAACAATGCATAATTAACAAGGAAGATTTTTTTTGTATTTAAGCAAATTATATAAGTGCATGATTGCTGCCCAGATACACACACACACACACACATACACACTCTCTCTCTCTATCTATATATATATATAATTGGCCAGTCTGTATCAGATCATGTATGCACATACATATGTCACCATGTTTGAGATTTGTTTATACAAGTAACTACTCTGTTATTTTTTGCATAAACCAACATATGTCTGTATGTGTATTATTGTATGTAAAAGTGTATCAGATCTTGTAACATATACTATGTGTGTAATGATATTACTAGCTTGTATGCTTTAGCTCATTTATATACCTACACATATGTAATCATGTAACTGACGTGTATGCATGAGATCGTGTATGCACACTATACACACACACATAATAATGGTTCCCCGATCATTATAATCTCAACCTATTCTAGGATCAACTGTTTACTTCTCCACATGTCCTTATAAACTGTGCCTCTTATCTTTTACTCAATAATCAACTACCTTGAGTGACTCTTGAGCCTTATATAAGGTGAACATTAAATGTAAAAAAGATGTAGTATAGAAGCAATCTTTCAATAATGCATATTTATATCAAAATTCTTTTTAGTCTTGTCATCTGCCATTGGATTTTTTTCACTAGATATAAATTCATAAAATACTACATGGCTTGGAATGTTTACCTGACTTGTCATAGATCTGCATATATATTTTTAAGAGGGCACACACACTCATACACACACATTATGAAACTAACAGTTTCAGAACTTACATATATTCTGCTCATGGCCTATACACACACACACACACACACACACACACACACACACACATATATATATATAAATTACTATGCTTCTGTCAGAAAGTTTAGAAGAAAATAATTAGCAGAGAAAACATATAATAATCAACTTTTTTTGTATAAACCTATATATATATATATATATATATATATATAAATGAAAGCATTATGCTTATTATATAAATTAGCAAAATAAATAAGCATTTTCCTTTTTATATAATAAGCAAAATGCTTTTCTTTGTTTAAGCCAATATATATATATATATATAGAATTTTGCTTAATATAATATCTATATCCCACAATAATAATAGGAATGCTTAAAGATATATATAAATAAGCATTATTATTATGTGATATAGATATTATATTCAGCAAAATTCTTTTGTTTGTATAAACACACACACACATATATATATATATATATATATATATATATATATGGGTATGTTTGTGCACATGTCTATTGAACTCAGCATCACACTCACTCCTTTTTTTGCATTTCTGTTTGATGTCATCATGTGTATAATATAGAATTACCCTCTTCTTCTACTTCTCCTCATCCTCAAATCCATCACTAAATAGCAGTAGTAGTAAAATCAGTTGTTATTCTCATGATGATGATTATAGTTGCTGTGTTTGCAGTAGTAATAGTAGTAACATGAAAAAGGATAGAATGAAAGTGGCAGTAAAAGTATCCAAAACCACAGTAATTACATCCATCAGCACAACATTGGTGTGTGGCACCAACAGAGACGCAGTGGTAAAGAGTGCCATCAGCTTACCACTGGAAAACCGTGTATGCTTTTGCTTATTCACAGACCAGGTAGAAAGAAGGGAAAAGTTAGCTATAACTGTGTCCACTGGAGGTGTCACTCTTTTAATACTTTTGGAAACATGTTCCTCTATTGCAGGTAAGAAAACAAAAATCCATCTTATCAATACAGCAACTTATGAGTAATTTTTGAATACTATTTTGTGCTGTGCAATTTCTTGTACCTCTCACCAACATTAAACTCTTATAAAATTGCTGGATGTTAAAAAATATCTTCATTATTTACTATTTATATATACCTTTAAAAAAAAAAACTTTGTTGATACCCCCAAAAGTTGTTAGATTTAACAAAAAAAATGTATAGAATAATTTAACAATTGTTCTAGAGGTAGTATTTTGTATTTAAAGATGCCATTCTCTGTAGGTGGGTTATGTGTTTATATACATTTTTCAAAGTTTTTGAACTATGCAACTTTATTTTTTTGTTGATATGGAATGAGTTGTTTGATGATTAAGAAGGCTTTGCTCTTATAAAGATAATAAAAGTTTACAAAGTTTTGATCAGTTGTCATCTAGCCTTTGTCAAATAGAAACATAAGAATGCTTGGATCCATGCATCAAATACTGTTTGGATTTCAATAAACAATGTTATAGTAAATGAAGAGAAAAAAAATAGAATTTAAAATCCAATCCAAACATTCTCTGACATTAGAAGCTCTTTATATTGATATTTTAAAAACTGTAGATTTATTGGGTGTCCCTTTATCTTGGTGGGAGTGCAAAATAGTTTATTCATAATCTACCTTATTGACAACCCTTTTAACTGAACACGAGTAATTTTATATGGGGAGATAAAGTTCGGGTTATATGATTGTACTGCACTATTAAGCATAAGCAAGTATAAATATGGTCCTGGGCATGACGGTAAACTGCATCTGGCAGCAAGGCCCTTGATTGGGAGGTTGTGAGAAGCATGGGACTCTCTCTTAATTGCTGATGTTCTCAGGTTCACCCTGATTCGAAGTGGTAGCACCTGTTAGGGTCACAACTATTGGCAAGTAGTTAACCCCCCTTCCCTGCAAATTGGGGTCAAAACACTATGAAAGTATAAAAATAGAATTTTATAGAAAATATACATTTTTTAAGAAAAAATATTACCAACAATACATGTTTGAAGAAAAAATTATTACCATAGCACATTTTTGAAAGAAAAAAATTATTCTCAGCAAAACATTTTTGAATACAAAACTAGAAGACATTTTCAGTTTTCTTAAATAAAAAAAGAGTAAAAACAAAAAATTTTCATTAAAATCTGACTAAATCAACCTTTACACTATAACTGAACATTAAAAAAATACCTTAAAACCCCACCTTTTTGGCATTAAATAACCCACAGAGGTTGATATGCCGTGAAACAAAGCTCAAACTCAAAAACAAGTATAAATACAAATGACCTGTTGATCTAGGACCTGTTTACTGACACAACTTCTAACCCAGCAATTAGTTATAAGAGACATTTTTTTTTCTTTTGCAAAAACTAATTTAGATTTCACATGGATGCAAAGAAAGAAAAATGTTTATTTATTAATATCATTTTCCCTGTTGACATCTGAATTTGATTTTGTGCATCTTAATAACCATTTTACTGTAACTGTTTTTTATAACAAAAAGGAGATTGGTAAGATATAAAAGATTTGTTTCCTAGCTTATTCTGGCAGTGTACAGAATAGAACAGATGTGCATTGTAATGCAGTGTATATCAGCTCGGAATGAGAAATCGGAGAGCCAAGTTCAAATTCCAGTTGAATTCCTTGCATTCACTTACGCACAAATACTTTTCAGAAAGGTATTAACCTGTCTCTTCTCCCTCTCCTGAGTTAAACAGCAGGACAGATTGGGTTCTATAGCCTTGGTTTGTAGCCAGTCTGCTGCACAAAGTAATGGCAATCTACTACAGGAAAGTCATCTGCCAAGTCAGTCATGTTTCTTTTGAGACATGAGCACCCAAACGTATATCACATATGGCACTTAACTGACTGATAGAATAGGGATTCAGTATAATAAATAGATAATAATTTAGGTAACTGATGAGATATTTCAGTAATAAAAAGAAACAGAAAAATACTCTGGTTCTAAGTGATTAACAATAATCAAGTCTTCACAAAATATTTATTTTTTATTATAAAGAATGCCTGTGTTATAATAGTTTTCAATAATAAAGTTGAATTTTGCTGGTGTTAAAAATCTAGGTTATTACAAGATTCTTTTTGCATTTCTAGTATGAAATAAATCATCAAAGTAACTATTTGTGAAAATATTTACAGTTAGATTATTGAAATGATGAAAAAGCAAATCAGAAGTAAATCTGAATACAGAAAATTTATAAGTACAAAAATGTGTCATCATTCATCATTTATCCATCACACCCAAATGGTGCATAGGGCAGCAACTTTTTGTTGCTGTTTTTGTAACAAACTTTTTTATGGGGCAAGGTTGTTAGTCCTGCTCCCAACCCCCAAACCTGGAGGACCGGTAGACCATTCTTGGTTTTTACATTTACAGCACCTGGTATTCCCAAATGGTCACCCATTTAAGTACTAACCAGGCTCAATGTTGCTTAGCTTTGGTGATCTGACGGGAACTGGTGTATTTAACACGATATAGCCGCAGACCAAAAATGTGTCCAAGAAGTCAAAAAAGATTTGTTCAGCAGTAGATTGTTTTCTTGATAACTTATTGTTATGAAACTAAAAAGAATTCAGCTATAAGAAAACAGAAACAATATTTGTGTTATTTATTCATCTATATTACCAAAAAAAAAAAAAGCTGATTCTCTGTCCATCACACACTACCTGCATGTGACTTTCTCTATGTGTTTCTAATTTTATCTATGTATGTCAATGTTGTCTGGCAATGATTTACATGTGCTTGGCCATTTAATGTACATATATGCACACACATAAACATACAATTTGACTGAGTTTGAAATAAAACATTGGAATTATACATTCCTCTCCCACTCAGTCTGGACAACACTACTTTGGGCTGATCAATAAAATCATTAAGTTGCAGACAAGAAATCTAATGTTCATTTCTTAAACCCTAAAAATATCAGTTATAACAATTTATTGAGCTTTTTGGAAATTATTTACTAATAGAATTATTTTCCAATGTTTTTTGTTAATTTTGTAGAAATATTTTTAGGATGGTCATTGAATTAAAATATAAATACACACACAGTTTCAATGAAACTGAAACTGGTATCTGAGTCATGAGGTCTAATTTCTTATTCTATCTGGAAACAAAATCTGGAAAAGATGAAAATGGTATAAATCAACCTTTTGAAACCATTCTTATTTTTTTTTAATTTTGTAGAAATATTTTTAGGTCCTTTATTGAATTACAATATAAATACACACATAATTTGAATGAAACTGAAACAGGCATCTGTGTCACAAGGGATAATTTTCCTTTTTGTCTGGCACCAACCCCTGTGTAACAAGAAATAATTAAAAGGTTTATACCCTTTTCTTGTTAAACAGGGATTTTTGCCAGAAAAAAGGAAAATGATTTATTGATTCCTTCTGTATTTAAACATAACACAATTTCTAATAAATTTAACATTTTAAATGGACAAACAATTTACACGTTAAATTTTATCCCCTTGCCATCAAGAAAGCAGCAGTTTGTAAGAAATAATATCTGGGAATGATTACTGTGAATGAAGTCATCTGCTGTATATCATTTATTTTATTAAATATTCATTTTAATTTATTATAGAAAATTCTTTTGTTTCCCAAATAGTAAACTGAAAATATTTGGTAGAATTTATTCTTATGCCATAGAAGTAAAGAAGCTAGTTGGAGCAACTTGATGTTGCAGTAGTAACTTTTGTAGCTTTTTCACTTGCTACAAAATACATATACAGTGTGTTCTGATCAAATGGAGTATAAGTGGGGTAAGAACTTGCCACTCCAAAGGATTGATTTTATATGAACAGAATCAAACATTTATTGTCTTTTTAATTTGTCTTAAAAAGTGTTTTGTGAAAGTAGAATCCACTGTATATAATTTAATTCTATTTTTTAACATAAAAATTTTTTTAGAAAAATTTTTTACTGTTTAAATTTTTCTGATAAATTTATTATTTTTTTAATATAATAGTTTTAAAACCATCCATATATTATATATTGTTCTTTGTACTCAAAGTATTAATAGACATAGGAATATTTCATTGGAAAGAAAGATAATTGTTAAACTGCTATGTGATATCTCTTCTCCTGTGTGGCAGTGAAAGCTGTACAGTTTTCTTACCGATGAAAAAGAGACTCAAAGTGACAGACATGTGGTGTTACAGACAGATGCTACAAATACCATAGACAGAATATGTGAGCAACAAAGAAATTCTAAAGAAAATAGGAACTCGAAAGATACACATACTTAAAATCAGAAAGAGTCTGTCAAAATGTCTGGAACATATTATGAGGAAAACGGTTTGGAAAATTTAATACACACAAGATGTATCGGGAAGGGTAGTGGGAAACAGCAAGTAATTATGGATGGTAGAGCAAGAACAAAGAAGGTAGATAAAGAGACAAATGTTGCTTAGCACTACAGAGAACAGGAAGTTGTGGAGAGCCATGATTGCCTTCATCCTGAAAAAATATGGTACATAAATAATTATGATGATGGTGATTTATAAATCAGTGAATTAGCACACTATAAGGTATTTAAAGAAAATCATTTATTTAATCTAAAGAGTATTAACTGGATCTTCATTACCCCAAAAATACAATAACATTTTTAATGATTTAGAAGAATTTTCTCTAATTTTTTTTTTCAAATGTGAGTTACATATATAATATGTTGCTTGTATTTCAGTCAATCAGTTTAGTGCCATACATGATACACGCTTGGGCGATCATGTCTCAAAGAGACATGACTGACTGGGCAGAAGATTATCCCGCAGTAGGTTGCCATTGCTTTCTGCGGTAGACTGGTTGCCGACCAAGGCTACAGAACCCAATCTGTCCTGTTATTTAACCCATAACTGGAAGGAATAGGCGGATTAATACCTTTCCCAAGGGTATTTGCACGTAAGTGAATGCAATGAATTCAGCTGGAATTCGAACTCGGCTCCCCGATTTCTCATTCCGAGCCGATATCCAATGCACCACAATGCATATGCTTGTATTTACTTAGCACTATTATTCTTAGGAAGGGCATGAATCCACTTCTCCCTAAGATCTGTTTTATTGTTTGATATTTATGTTATTAGCATGCCTTCTGGATTATAAATAATATCTGGTTGGGTGCTCCTGCTGTTCATCTTTAGGTTTTCAACAAAATCCAAAGAAGGATCTGCAATGTAATCGGATCTGACTTGGTATCTTTACTTCAGTCACTTTCTCGCCAACATGGTGTGGCTTCACTTTGTTTTTGCTACAAATATTTTCATGCCAATTGCTCTGATGAGGTTTTTTTCCTGGAGCACCATACATGTGAATTTAAACATGCGAGTAGATTGGCATCTAGGTCCCACCCTTTTACCAATGAAAGTGTCACTTCTACTCGGACAGTTTCTTTTCTCACACTTCTTGCCTGTAGAACTCCCTTCTGTTTACTTACTTCTCTGATAACTATAATCTCCAAAAGTTTAAATGCAATTGTCAATTGTTATCATTTGTCTTCTTGAATCCTATTCATCTTTTATCTTTTCTTCATTACCCACTGTACCCAGTCTTTTCTGTCAGTGTAACTCCCTGCGCTCAAGGTCCTGCCTTGTTTTGGATGAAATGAAAAGTAAAATAAATAGCATAGATGAATGAACAAACTATTTAATGGCCAGTAACAATAAAAGGCTGTTACATCTATTGTCAGTTTTGACAGGGACTAGTTATATTACAAGACATGTGTATTTAATTGAAAAGAACAGCTATGATACTAACCTTATTTCATGAAAGACAAACTCCTGAAGAACAGATTTTTACAAGACACTGTTTTTTTATTATAAAATTAAGTAAACTTTTACTTTAATTTTTAATCAGAGATGTTAAGATTTTCAAATAGAAATTAAACTGCACTAATCTAAAATTCACTATTCCAACAGTTTCAATGATTTCAAATGGTGATTTGAAATTGGTTGTCATTATTTTATCGGCATCAGTAAAAAGATTTTATTGGTAAAACAAAAAAGTTTTTATAAAAGTTAATTTTCTTATAAACTTTGTGTGCCATTCATTAGCACAATGATTGGAGAAAATTTAGATATAAAATTATCTTTTTACACTCTAACAGAGATATATTTGAAAAATACTGGAAATTTTTAGACATTTATACAAAAAATGAACCTAATAATTTGCATGATAAAATCTTCAGATAGAAAAAACAAACTTTGATTTTTAAACAAATCTATCAAAAAGCAAGTAATTATTGAACTTGAATAAAATTTTCACCATTCATTTAATAAAGAGTAAAAATTATTTTAACTAAGCCTCCATTCAAGAAAAGTTTTTTTTTTTTTTGTTTTTCTTTATGATCTGGGTTAGCTTTATGCTTTTGTTGGTATCAGTAAAGTACATGAATTATTTTATTATTTTTACTCTCAACTTTACAGTTTCAAAAACTTCATTACTTTGGCATGTTTACCAGATTTATGTGGACTAATTTGTATTATATAAGACTGTAAAAATTAAATACTAATTCCTATTTTTTCATTTGTTTTTAAAGCCAGAATGGTTATGCATTTTTACGATAGATATATAAAGTAAACAATTTTACTGATAAGAATCTTAACAAAATTAAAATTTTGCTTTTTGGATGAATCAGAGATTCATTTGTCAAATGGTAGAATTGCTAAACACTTTATTTTATTTTTAAACTACCAATATCACTACTTTTTTTTTTTTAACCCAAAATCTTAACTTTATTTCCTTGAATCAAACATCAAGTTTTCATAAAACGTCTTTGGTTAGGAATATTTATTCCAAAATATTGTGAAGAGCATGGTGGTTTCTATTTACATTATTCACATGCAGACTCCTGTCCTCATCTTTGTTGTTGCTATCATATTTTGGCTGTTGTTTTTTTCAAACTTTCATCAGGCATATGTCAATATGGATAACATTCAGAGAATTTCAATCTGAACCCTTTATTTAATCTATGGGAGTAGACTGTTCTCATTCTGCTGACCATGTCTAAGGATATCATGTTTAGCTCTTATGTAGAAATTCTCAGCTATTGTTCCACCTCATTTCACTGAGCCTATGTTTGTACTACCCAGCTTAACAATAGAACTCATAATTACTGTCACCATGGAGGTCTGGGTTTATCTTATTATTCAAAGATGATAGTATTTTTTTCACAATATATGATTTAATAAATTTCTCTGTATCTTCATATCTTCCTCTTCTTTCTTTCTTCTATCTTCCTCTTCTTTCTTTCTTCATATCTTCCTCTTCTTTCTTTCTTCATATCTTCCTCTTCTTTCTTTCTTCATATCTTCCTCTTCTTTCTTTCTTCATATCTTCCTCTTCTTTCTTTCTTCATATCTTCCTCTTCTTTCTTTCTTCATTTTTTTCTATTTTCCTCTTCTTTCTTTTTTTTTTTTTGACATTGTCTCATTCTTCCTTTCTTTTTTAATATTTCCCCACTGTATTTTTGAAAATATTTGACTGATGATAATTTTTTCATTTTAACAGCCATCAGATTGAGACTGATTTAAATTAACAAATATATAAAATTTCTTCTTTCGAAAGATAATAAAATTCAGAATTTTTAGTCTAAAGATTTATTGAAGATGATGTTTCTGAAAAGTATTTTTCACTGCTTTGTTTGGTAAATTAGATTTAAATATCAGGTTTATAGTTTATACTGTATTTCTAACCATGCTGTATTACATCCATACTTTATATTTAAAATATTTTGATTTTTAATCATAATTTAATCATTTATAATCACGTATATTTCACTTTTGAGGTTATCAAGTGTATCTAGACATGTGTTTTATGCCTATAGCCTAACCAGGTATAAGATGCTGAGAGATTTAAGTATAAGGTAGAGGGGAATAGCACATTTTATGTAGTGGGAAATATAATAATTAAGTTAATAACAGAGATTGTTGCTGAAGACGGAAATGTACAAATATGTATTTAACTTAGATAAAAAAAAGGTAGTTAAAGAAAATGGATTCTGTTTTATGATATTCTAGATGTTAAAAAGTTAATTACTTTTAGTAAACTGAAAACATAAAAAATTATAAAAGAAAAAAATAGAAAACTAATCATAAAGAAAGTAAAATCCTTAAAATGTGTACTATTATTTTGTTTGTTTGCATATATGACCATAACATGTTGCAAACAGGAATAGACTTGATAATCATTAATATTATGGAACTTTTAGTAACGTTGTTTCAATATTCTCCTATTCTTTCTTTCTTAACATCTCACCATTCTTTCTTTCTTTCTTAATATCTTCCTCTTTCTTTCTTTCTTTCTTAATATCTTCCTCTTTCTTTCTTTCTTTCTTAATATCTTCCTCTTTCTTTCTTTCTTCATATCTTTCTCTTTCTTTCTTTCTTCATATCTTTCTCTTTCTTTCTTTCTTCATATCTTCCTCTTCTTTCTTTCTTTCTTTCTTTCTTCATATCTTCCTCTTTCTTTCTTTCTTTCTTTCTTCATATCTTCCTCTTTCTTTCTTTCTTCATATCTTCCTCTTTCTTTCTTTCTTTCTTTCTTCATATCTTCCTCTTCTTTCTTTCTTTCTTTCTTTCTTTCTTTCTTCATATCTTCCTCTTTCTTTCTTTCTTTCTTCATATCTTCCTCTTTCTTTCTTTCTTTCTTCATCTCTTCCTTTCTTTCTTTCTTTCTTTCTTCATATCTTCCTCTTTCTTTCTTTCTTTCTTTCTTCATATTCTCTTTCTTTCTTTCTTCATATCTTCCTCTTTCTTTCTTTCTTCATATCTTCCTCTTTCTTTCTTTCTTCATATCTTCCTCTTTCTTTCTTTTTATATCTTCCTCTTTCTTTCTTTCTTTCTTTATTTCTTCATATCTTTCTCTTTCTTTATTTCTTCATATCTTTCTCTTTCTTTCTTTCTGTCTTTCTTTCTTTCTTCATATCTTTTTCTTTCTTTCTTTCTGTTCTTTCTTTTTTCTTATCTTTTTCTTTCTTTCTTCATATCTTTTTCTTTCTTTCTTTCTTTCTTTCTTTCTGTTCTTTCTTTTTTCTTATCTTTTTCTTTCTTTCTTCATATCTTTTTCTTTCTTTCTTTCTTTCTTTCTTTCTTCATACCATTCTTTCCTTTAATTTTTGATATCTTCATTTCTTGATATTGTCCCTTTCTTTCATTTCTTTCTTAATATTTGCTTAATGTATTTTTCTTAATTTTTTTGTTTCTTTTTAACCTAACTTATTAATCTGTATTTGTTTTGTTTATTGTTTAATTTTACGTGTGTAACTTTATATTCAGTGTAACAGCCTTATTTTATCAATGACTGTATATGTGAAAATAATCATATCAACTCCCATGGAATATCCATGGCTAAGTTCATTTAAAATATTGACCAATGAGAAGTTTATCCTTTATGAGTATCAAATGGTTGTCTGTTAACCTATTCTTTTTCCAGCTTTTATCAAAACTTTTCTCTCAAAACAAATCTCTTGTTGCTTAATTTATTTTTTATACTGTTTCAAGTCCTGAAATGAAGCACTATTATTATTATTATTGAACAAATTAATAGAACGAGTGTCTTTCATTTTTTTGTTTTTATCTCAATACTTTGGTGAATATTATTCTTTCACTTTATTCAGGTGTACGTTGCAACTAGTAGGCTTTGAAATTTGTCTCATCTGATAGTTTACAGATCCAAATTCAAAGTCTTGTGCTTAATTGAGAACATTCTGTTGTTCTTTATATACACTTGAGGAAGGCCAGAAAACATATCAGCTGAAATGCTGTAACAAGCACATCAAAGATTGAGCATACTAATTTGAATAATGACTGGAATTAGCTATAATAATTATGCTAGAATCTATATTTTTAAAGAGTTAGAAAATTCAACAAATCATAAAAAGTTTTGTTTCAAGTTATGAATAGCAAGCCTTGCACCACTGGTGGTAAATATTGTGAAGTAGCCGAAAGTAAAAGCTGAACATGCCAAAATCATATAATTGGGCAAAAAATTTCTGGACCCCAAATTAGAGTTATTTCATTTCCAGTAATTTCAGTTTGAGGATAAAGGGTTGAATGGTAGGTACAACAATGTGTGGAGAAAGAAATATGTCATACTGACCCAAGATCCAAGATTTAAATGCCCCCTCCCATTTCAACCATTCAGCCATCATCTCACATCTTCTGCCCCTCGTCCACACAATACTTCCCCTACTCAATACATTGAATTTATTCTGTGAGGTAGAAAGCTGAAGATTGCACCACACTCATTGATATTCTTCTGTGCTCGGAAAAGAGTTTTAACCCCGCTCAACACCTGCTGCCAGATTTTCATTCATTGTGAAGTAAGTACTTTCTTCAGTTTTCACATTGAATCTATTTTGTAGTAGTTTCCTACTAGTAACTGCTTCTTGCTTGGTTTCAGAGTATTGTAGGCAAGAGAGTCAGATCATGATTTCAAGCCTGACAGTGTTGGCCGTTCACTGTGTGGATTATCTGTCTGTTAAGCAAAGCAACAAAAGAGAGCAAAAACTTTCTTCTTTGTAATTAACTGACAGAAATTAAACAAAGTTCTTTTCAATTGGCTTTTTTCCTTACATATTTTTCTTTTCTCAGTACTTATTTCCTCTGTATAAAAATCAGTTTTATTACTGGCAATATTTATTTATTTTCTATAAAGATTACTATTTGCAAAATTGATTTCAAGTGTAAATTAAACAAAATAATTTTCTTACTTTTTATACAGAAATTCATTTAAGTATCTGTAGATCCATGATTTTATTTTCTTTTAAACGCATTAAAATATTATTTCACATGACATGTTATTTTTGTTTCCATAGGTAAGTGATAAAAATACTGTTTAAAAAATCTATTTTCTAATCTTTTATCACACTTCTTAATGGTACTCTTTAATTTTTGCTTTATTTGAAACTAATAAAAATTACTAAACTTTTTTAAAGTTAAGCATTATATTTAAATTTTGATACCTATATTTTATCCATAACTGTTGTGGTTCATATTTTTCATGCCTTTTTTTATTTATTTAAACAATACTTCATTATTTTTCACTTGATAAAATTAAAGATTTATAAAAGTCATGTAAGAAAAAGGTTTGTTTATATTCTTACTTGTTTAAGTGTCTCACTCTATGAAAATTATTTACTTCTAACATTTGTTATTTTTTATTTGATATAAATTTTTACATTCCTCTGTGATTCTGCATGTACATAATAAAAATATTATCATCTGTTTTTATATATAATGTTTGTGTAGATATAATATATGTATATGTGTATGTATGTATGTATATATATATATATATATATATATAAAATATATAAACTTATATAATACTAATTATATATACATATAATAGTAATTATATATATATAAACATATATATAATAGTAATTATATATATATAAACATATATATAATACTAATTATATATATATAAACATATATATAATACTAATTATATATATATAAACATATATATAATACTAATTATATATATATAAACATATATATAATACTAATTATATATACATATAATAGTAATTATATATATATAAACATATATATAATACTAATTATATATATAAACATATATATAATACTAATTATATATACATATAATAGTAATTATATATATATAAACATATATATAATAGTAATTATATATCAAAACATATATAATACTAATTATATATATATATATATATACATTATTATTTATATATATATATATATAATTATGCTTTAATCTAAAGATTCATTAAAAACAGTCAATCATTTAAGTGACATGCCTGAAAAGAGACATGACTGACTTGTCAGAAGATATTTCAACAATACATTTCCATTACTATCTGCAGTAGACTGGTTGTCAACCAAGGCTGTAGAACCAAATTTGTCTTGCTATTTAACCCATAGCTTAAGAGAGAAGTGACAGAGAGTATTTGTATGTAAGTGAATGCAACAAAATTAACTAGAATTTGAAATCTACTCTCCAATTTCTCATTCTGAGCCAATATTCCATTGTACCACCAACACACACAGAATTCCAAAAAACAATAAAAGAGGGTTTTGAAAAGTTCTTAACTTGACAAACTTTCTAAAATCTGACCAAGTATCAGATATTTTTTTAATTACTTAACGGAGACAAGATCTTTCCAATAACCCTTCATAATTTTTTTTTCTAATTTTGCATTAAGTTACTATTATATGTGGTCTTCAAAATATTGATCTGTTTGTTGCTTTTGTTGTTACCACTGTAATTTGGCTGATCTATTCTTTAGCCTTCTTCAGGTGTACAATTCATATTGTAAAAAATAGAAATGCAAACCAGAAAATAGTATCCGGAAAAAACAGTAGAGACCTGATTTATTACTATGTTTCAATGTTTCTCTTCAGCCTTCTTCATACCTTTAGCCATTAATATTATCACAGAATACTTTATAACTTTGGAAATATGATTTCCTGTGATATGAAATAATACAAAAAAAAGTACAAAAATAGAATTCCTTTACTAAATTCTTTAGTAGTGGTTTGATGGTTTAAACTTAAAAAATATTTTTACATTTCTTAAATTATTTTCTTAAAGAAGAAAAATTAAAAATTTCTAAATTATAATTTGTCTACAATTTAACTAGCTGTGAAGTGTAGTAACAAGTGAGAGAGAAATCTAAAGATACATCAGAATAGAAAAGGGAGACTTTCAGAAATTAAGCAAAGTATCAAGAAATGGGAAGAGAAAAACAAAGGGTACTCAAGAGTGCTTTGTCATATTTATCCTCCTGTATGGCAGTGAATGTTGGAAATGTCTTTTTACAGATGAAGAAGAGATTCAAAGCAATAGAAATGTGATTCTACAGAGAGATGCTGAGAATACCATAGAATGACACTCTTATTTGAAATTAGAAATTTTGAAATTTTTTTGGACATAGTATGAGAAAAGTTGCCTTGGAAAAATTAATACTCACGGGACATACTGAGACAGAAAGAAACAGTGAGTAGACTCTTTATAAAAGCATTTACTTTTATAAAGAGTGCTTGATACAGAATAGAGGCTAATATTGTAATTTTGTTATTACAATGGTTTATAAAAAGTTTTATTAACCATTGTAATAACAAAATTACTAAATATATATATATATATATATATATATATATACACACACACACACACACATGCAGTGTTTTGCAAAAGTAAGTGAACCCTAAGATAATATTAAAGGAACTTTTTTTCTGTTGTTTTCTTTTTTCAGAGATCACTTTTAGACATCTTAATTTTTAATTAATATTTTTAAAAGTTGTTGTAAGTTAAAAGTTGTTGAAATTAGAAAAGTTGTTGTAAGTTAAAAGTTGTTGAAATTAGAAATTTTGAAATTTTTTTGGACATAGTATGAGAAAAGTTGCCTTGGAAAAATTAATACTCACGGGACATACTGAGACAGAAAGAAACAGTGAGTAGACTATCTAATAAGTTTGTATGAATGGATTGTAACAATTGAACATTGAACATGGTGGCATGATAAAGAGTCAAATGTTGCTTTGAGCTAAAAGGGTCAGGAAGTTGTAGAGGAAACATGAGTGTCCACATCCTGAAGGGACACAGTATAACACATAAATGATAATGATGATGGCAAGCAGTTCATAAATTTTTTACTTATTCTGAAAAATTTTTTAGAAGGTGGTCATTGTTGTTTTCTCTGTTCTTATATGGATATTTTTATAAACCATAAATATTTGATACTGTTAATAAATCTCATACAAATAGGTATGTTGGAAATCTTTAATTTTAAAACACGTAAAGAAGAGATTTGGGAGCATTCCAGATATGTAACATAACCAAGAAGCTTTCTTATACAGTTAGCATTATTTTTTTTACATGAATTTGTATATCATTGTGTAACTTCTAAAGAAGTAATGGATTTTTATTTGTTAATCTGACAGATTTCATTACTTAAATGTTTAAATGAATACCCATATTTGAGTAGACACTCTGTTTATTTATTAAATAATATATTTTTTATTTTTGTCACTAGACCTAAATATTTGTGAAATCTTATTAAAGTAAAATATACACTTAAAGTAATGTAGATTAAAATGATGAGAAAACGCACGTTATTTAGAACAAAACAAAATAAGAAATTTATTTACAAATTTACACATTTGAACTTGTCAGTAGCTTGTTTCAGGACAAGTAATCAAAGATTAAAAGATCACAGATTTGATGAATAGTCAAGAAGACAAAATGTTCATATTAAATCATCTGACATGAAGTAAATTTCCAAAATGCTTAGAATAAATTGAGAGTTTGTTTTTCACATGAAAGTTATACAGTTGTATTAAACATAAATAAAAAGATATATTTTTATGCTTATGAGTTAAATAAAGTTCTTTGAAATTCCCCAGCTCTCATTAGAGGCTGATAATGTATTTTTGTGTCATTTGACACTGGCTTTATTTAGATGTGTTGAACTCTGCCTTTCTCATTCTCTTCTGTTTTTTTTCTTCTCCCTTTTTCTGGCTTCATTCAACTTTTTCTGCCTATATATATATATATCAGAAAGTGACTTGACATAGGCTCACTACTTTTCCTCAGTTTTTAAGTTGCGGCATTTTTCTGTTAGTCAGAATACATTTTACACAGGCTCACAAAACTTTGCCTTGATCTATTCAGCTTGGAGCCAATCCCTTTTTCTGTTTGTCAAAATAGATTTTACACTGGCCTACAAATTTGAAAACAGTAAAGAAAAGAGAGTCATATTTATTTTGTATTCCCCATACACTCTGCAACAGGATTTGAATTTGTCTCTCCTTGGCAGAAGAAATCATTGTTTGATCAGATATGCTTACAATGATTCCACTACAGAGTGCATTGTTGACCAAGCAAAATTACTATCTTGCTTGATTTGATGATGCACTCTGTGGCTGAGTTGGTGATTGGACAGTTTCAGGCCTCAAACAATCTTCAGACCATGTGAATCAGGAACTTGTAACTGTACACATATACACTAATATATATATATATATATATATATATATATATATATGTGTGTGTGTGTGTAAGAACACGTAGAGTAAAAGCCACTATTCAAGCATTTACTTTTATAAAGAGTGCTTGATACAGAATAGAAGCTAATATTGTAATTTTGTTATTACAATGGTTTATAAAAGTTTTATTAACCATTGTAATAACAAAATTACTAAATATATATATATATATATATATATATATATATATACACACACAGATAGCTTGACAATTGTGCTCAGCATAAAACAGACTGTTGCCTCTGTACATTGTCTTCAGTGTCTCATGTTTTATTTACATATGCTCTAACCCTAATATGGAGCACTTTAACCCATAAATATACCGTACCTTAAAACTATCATTTATCATATATATATATATATATATATATATATATATATACACACACACATGCAGTGTTTTGCAAAAGTAAGTGAACCCTAAGATAATATTAAAGGAACTTTTTTTCTGTTGTTTTCTTTTTTCAGAGATCACTTTTAGACATCTTAATTTTTAATTAATATTTTTAAAAGTTGTTGTAAGTTCATGTACAGCACTGTTAGTGTGTTTGAATGCAAGTGATGTCATGTGCAGAAATATACATTTATAATTTATTTATATAATTTTTAAAAAAATATTTGCACTAGAAAGCATGTAAAACAAAAATACAGTGTGTAAATGTAAGGGTTCATTTCCTTTTGCACAACTTAAATTTTAATTAATATTTTTATTCTAGCTTGATAGAAATTTTGAAAGCAGTTGTAATTTGTTTAATAAAAGGTTTGTTTGTTTAATAATGATTGTTGGTTGGTTGTTTTGTTTTTATGGCATATCAACCTCAGTGAGTCATTTATTGCCAACTAAATTTTATTTATTTATTGCTGGTAATACCTTTTTCTTTCAACAATTGTTGTTTTTTTTTATATAAGTTTTGTGTCTAGTAATACTTTTTCTTTTCAAGTATCAAAATTCATTGGGATTTTTGTTTTTAAGGGTAGGGTCCCCAAATCCTACCCTGTTATTTAACCCATAACTGGAGGGAAGGGATGGATTAATACCTTTCCCAAGGGTACCAGTGCTTAAGTGAATGCAGGGTATTCAACTGGAATTTGAACTCAGCTCATTGATTTCTCTTTCCAAGCTGATATCCACTGCGCCACAACGCACATCCATTACTAAACGCTTACAGCACCTGGTATTCCCAAGCGGAAACCCATCTAAGTACTGACCAGGCTCAATGTTGCTTAACTTCGGTGATCAAGTGAGAACCGGTGTATTCAGCATGATATGGCCGTAAGCCTTTTAATAATGAATATACAGTTTGATTAATATCTGGAAAAGAGAGACAAACTTTTTTCATATTAGCGCTTCACTTACATTCGTGCAGCACTGTATATATTATTATATGTGTGTGTGCATATGATTACAGTACAATATCATCATAGACTTGTTTATCTTTAGATTTCAAACATACGCACCGTAGTGGGGGCACTAGAGGGTGTCGTCAGTGATGTCTTTGTGTGGATCACTCGGGGATTTCGGGTCTCTCAACATCATACCCCACTCACTGCGCCGACCCGACCAGAGATGATCAGTTTCTGGTCCACCCCCAATAAGGACTTTCAGACAATGGAAAAAATTTATAACGTTTGGGCCCAGTACGAAGTCTTGCAAATGCTTCTGATTGGCGACAGACAGACAGAGCCACTTTACATTAAGAGGTGAACCATACATGAACTCGTCCGAAAATGAACCAATTTACTTGTTGAATGGCTATTAAAAAAAAACAAAAAAACTCTCGACTAAGAATTAATCACGATTTGTTTAAAAATAAATAAATATCTACAAATATAATTTTTAGGTCGTTTCTAAAAAGTGATGAGAAAAAAAAATAGATATATATATATATACATAGGGATATTTTCATTCTAATAAAATATACTTATAATAAAATAAGTTAGTTTATTTAGAGAATTTAATGAGGACTGGCCCAATTTTAAAATTTTACTTATTTAAATTATTAAATTTATTTATTTAATTTGTCTAAATATATATGATTTTAGTATATTTTTCTACCCAAAACACAGAAAATATCCAGTTAGTACATTATATCTTTTAATACCTTGTCTCTTCAGGATGTCGGTAATCATAAATCTCTATAGATTTTTCAATATTATCTGTGAATTGCAATGCATTCTTGATTTCAAAGAATCACTCAAAAATTGAAGTTTGCCTGTCTTTTTTTTAAATTATTTATTTGGTCATTTGAGCCCAGCGGAACCTTCTCTTATTATATATCCAATAATAATAAATAAATTAACCTATTATTGCATTCAGTCAGTTAAATATTATATGTGATATACGCTTGGGCAATCATGTCTCAAAAGAGACATGACTGACTGGGCAGAAGATTTTCTTGCATTAGGTTGCCATTACTTTCTGCAGTAAAGTGGTTGCCAACCAAGGCAAATCTGTCCTGCTATTTAGCCCATAGCGGGAACAAGAAACAATGGGTTAATGCCTTTCCCAAGGGTAATTGCGAGTAAGTGAATGTAATGAATTCAACTGGAATTCAAACTCAGCTCTTTAGTTTCTTATTCTGAGCCAATATCCACTGCACCTCAATGCACATCCATTGCATTCAGTCAGTTAAGTGCCATACATAATATACACTTAGGCGATCATGTCTCGAAAGAGACATGACTGACTGGGCAAAAGATTATCCCATAGTAGGTTGCCATTACTTTCTGTGTAGACTGGTTGCCAGCCAAGGCTATAGAACCCAGTCTGTCCTGTTATGTAACCCATAACTGGAGGGAAAAGATGGATTATTACCTTTCCAAAGGATATTTGCATGTAATTGAATGCAAGGAATTCAACTGGAATTCAAACTCAGCTCCCCTATTTCTTGTTCTGAGCCAACAACCATTGCATTGAGTTTTTTAAACATTTTAGTCTTTCTGGCCTCATCGACCTTGCTGGAAAATTTTAAACTTTAGGTAACTCTCTCTCTAAAATTAGATGCCATGTACTAATGAGTTAAATAGTTTCAGCATTCCAGCTTAGCAGAAGTTAAAGACAGTATGAAACTTATTATTAAATCAACAGTATATTGCCCAAACCTTCGGGTATTAATATATATATATACATTTAAACATATGTATAATCTATATCTGTTGAGTTAAAATTAATTTTATTTATATCAATCAACAGAGTTTGTTTTTGACTCTATTTTTCCAGTTTGCCTAAAAGCTGTCATGTCATTTTTCTTCTTTTATGTACCGTATCCCTTCAGGATGTAGGCGATCATGGCCTTCCACATCTTCCTATCCCTTGTAGCTCTTAACACCCTTTGTCTTGTTACTTTTACCAAACTCTGATCTGCCATCCATTTCCTCAAGCCTAGCAAGTATGTCATGTGTTGGTTTCCCATGTTTCTTTTTCCCTCTACATGTCCTGTGAGTATCAGATTCTTCAAGCCCTCTTTCCTCATTACATGTCCTAGCTGTCTTCTCTTAATGTTAAGTGTAAGTATCCTTTTCGTTTCCATCCTCTCCAAAACCTCATCATGGCTAACATGTTCGATCTCTCCAAAGTTCACTATCTTTTCTTTTGTTTTTGTTTCTTTTATTTTCAATCATTGCGAGTCATTATCAAGGACATTAATCATATCAGTTACAGCAGAGAAAAGATTTTGTTAATTTCAGAACCCTGACATTTGGAAGCAAAAATAGGCTGACTCAGTCGAGGGTTACTTAGTTGGACTAAGAACTTTTATTGATTTTCAGTGTTCCCTCTCCTCACCCAAAAAACTATATTTTCTTTTATTTGGTGGAGTCGATGGAGAGTTTTCTGCTCCCCCTTGTGTGTGTTTTTATATATATATATATATATATATATATACACACACACACACACACACCATTATCTTTACATAATAACTTAGTGATCCACATTTATTTACATTCATGTAACAGAACCCATTTGGCTCATCAGCTCAGCTTAGTTCTTCATTAGCCAACTGACAACACTGCTATTTTCTGTAAACTGCATGACCAACAGAGAACTGTAAGAATAATTCTTATACTTTAATAATGCTACAGAAAAAATTCTTTGCTTTTCTCTTTCTACTACAAAGAAGTTAATCATCCTGACCTAACAATTCTGAAACTAGGGCTCATAGTTGGTTTTGTTGATTAAAACATTATTAAATACCAGCAGGGTTACTCAATATTTCCTGGTAAGATCTTTCACTACCATTATTAAATATTTTTCTCTTAATCTATATCATAGGTTAAAAGTATACAATTTTAATATTATTATTATTTAATATTATTATTATTGTTGTTACATGTTTCATGAATACGTATGTTGGAAAAACTAAACAAAAATTAATTACATTTATATATATATATATATATACACACACACCCACACACACACACAGTGAGAGAGAGAGATACACAGATAATCAGTCAGTCAGTTCAGTGCCATGTGCGATACATGTTTTGGGCAATCATGTCTCGAAAGAGACATGACTGACTGGGCAGAAGATTATCCCGCAGTAGGTTGCCATTGCTTTCTGCAGTAGACTGGTTGCCGACCAAGGCTATAGAACCCAATCTGTCCTGTTATTTAACCCATAACTGGAAGGAATAGACAGATTAATACCTTTCCCAAGGGTATTTGTGTGTAAGTGAATGCAATGAATTCAACTGGAATTCGAACTCGGTTCCCCAATTTCTCATTTCGAGCCGATATCCACTGCGCCACAACGCAGAAATATTTTTCTCTAAATATATTTTGTGTAATGTATATACAATAATGTGAATTTCAAATCTGTTATAAATGTGACCAATCAGACTGTTTAATGCAATTAGTGTTGGTAATCCTCTAATTGGTATTTTATTTTTTATTTGATACTCAATAATCTGGCATGTGCTCACTATCAAATTAATTGCTTCATCAAAAGGCAAATTTTCATTTTTCTGTCATTATTGTACCTATGAACAGCAACTATCACTATGAAGAGTCGACAAAACATAACAAAAACCATGTACATGAATATTCATCAGATTAAAATGAAAATAAAATTGTCAAATTAACATTTTTCTTTTAAATTCTCATTCAGGAACCTTGTGTCATTATAAAATAGAATTTTTTGCTCCAAACTGAAATTTTTATTATGGAATAAATGTTGAAATTGCGTCATTATCAAACACAACAAAACCATTAAACTGATTTTAAATCAAGCAAAATATGATACATAGATGAAGTTCTGATAACATTAAATATACAATTCCTTAATCCATTTACATATTTCTTAATATATTTTGCCATTACAAACAGTAATTCATATTTTTGCATGCATTATACTTTTTATCAGATCCTACGTAAACAAAGACAAATAATATATTAATCAATTACTCTTGTTCAGTTTTGCTTCTTAATAAATTTTTATAAATTTGGCACCTTTTTTGCCAATAACAAAACAAAAAAAATTATGATTCTGTGCTGTTTTTGTTGATCTTTTTATTGAATCTTCCTTAAACAGATGGTGCTAAGCATAAGATTATTGTTTTTCTTGAAGTTTTATCAAGTTTTATTCCCTAAAGAATCTACTGAATAGAGGTGACCTTATACATGTTTCTTATAAAATAACTTGATTGTATTTAAGGCAGCCATTTTTATCTGATCATTCTCTTGTGATAAATATTAAGTTTTATGAATCAAATTGGAGAAATAACAACCTGCAAACTTATATGAATACAAAATTACCGAAAGGGAATGAATAAAAGACAAAACCAGATTCAAATGATAATGAATAAAATTTATTTCTCTAAAACTTACATAAAAAATGCTAATAGACGCCTTTTTATTAAAACTTTTAAAGTAAATACTTTTAGAATACTTATACTTTAAATATTTAGAAAATAGTGTTAGAACTTGATTGCATCAGAGAGTAAAGAAAGATCTCTCTCAATATATATATATATATATATATATATTAATAATTAATGTTAATCAGTTTATGGTCATGATTAAATTAGACCAGTACACAGTTTGATTAAAAAGTACTCAATATGTTGCAGAACTTTTGAATATTTTCATTTCCAAATGAAATACATACATATATATATATATATATATATATATATATATATATATATAGTAAATAACTAACCTAGAGAGCCAACGAACCTACCAAGGTTTCACCAAACTGGATCTTCAGGGAAAGTTGGCTCTACTTGCATATTGAGCACTTTTTGTTTTAAGTTACTCGTCTTGAGTTTTTTTCTTTGGGCTACGTACTTTGACTGATGTTTGGATGCTTAGCTCGTTCTTTTTTTTTGTTACCATTTTTTCCTTCCACATAAGTACTCGAAGGGTTTTTCAAAACGAGTATGACAAGTTTACATTTGTGTATATATATATATATATATATATATATATATATATATATATACAGCATATCTTCAATATGTTTATTAAATAATATAGACATATTATGTCTATTTATTTTTATACTGATTCTTTCAGTTTTCAAATCGGTTTCTTCATGTTAAGATGAAATTCATCAAGGAAGGTGCTGTAGTTTTTTCTAGCCCAAATACTTTCAAACTTTTCCAAGATTATCTTCAGGGGTAAATCACAAAAACAAACTTATTGTAACTGTGATAAAATCTGCATTTCATTGTGATGGTGATTTTAAAAAACATGGACAAACACACTATGCTATAGTTGTTTTTAAATTTTAATTTATCCATTGTAGTTATGGAAATTTTTTGTAAAACGTGTGTGTGTGAGCCATGTCCCTTCAGGATGTGGACAATCATGGCTCTCCATAAATACCCACCTTCTGTTGCTTTCAGCAATATTTACACCTTTACAGTCACTTTTTTTTATATTAGATCAAACATCTCAAGGAGATTAGTCACTACATTTTTCTGTTTCTCTTGATGTCATATGTGTCCTGAAAATTTTGAGTACTCCACATCTTTTCTTTTTCATTCATTCTTCTTCTATGTGCCACATCCCTTCAGAACATAGGTGGCCATGGCTCTCCACAACTTTCTTTCTAATGTCACTCTTAGCAGTTTTTTCTTACTGCTAAGCCCCCCCACCCCCCACCCCCTACTCCCAACTCTAGGTCTGCCATCCATTCCCACTAGTTCATCAAGTATTGAACTTAATGTTTTCCCGTATCTCTCTTGCCATCAATATGCCCTTGAGGCTAAGTTTCAAAACTCCTCTTTTTGGGGTCCAAGAAATTTCAGCTCTCTCTTCTTGATTATGAGTATAAGTGTTGTTCTTTTTTACTTTGCTTTACAGTAAGTATCACCCTCTACAAGCTGCTCGGTGGCCACACAAAAGATTACATTAGAAGGCAATTTGTGCAGATAGGAGTGGAGAATAAATGTTAACCCTGGCCTTGAACAGGTTAAGATTGTAATGATTAATGTTAGTAGTGACTCTTGAGAGTCAGTTCCACTGAACAGTGATTCACAAAAAGAAGCTTTTAGAGTAGAATTTAATTCCCACCAATGAAATACAGAAGAAATATAGGTGGTTTGCTGCTATATAAGGGAATGTAGTTTGAGCACTTTCTGTGGAAATAGTGACAAATCAGTGAGAGCCTTACTACATCCTAACTGTAGGGTGGGGGGTTAGAGAGTAGATAATAATTTGTCATCCACAAGGGCTGGGAGACAGTTTTGGACTCTATCAAGGCTGGAGAGTAAGATCTGGGCAGCTCCTACCTAAATATGACGACAGTATTCAATTTTTTGGCTGAACTGGCTCTTATGAAGGTAGAGAATTTAAGGAAAAGTTAGGAACTTAAAGGAGTTGTACAGAGAGCCAATCATTTTGCCTGCATTCTTATCAATGGGATATAGGTATGAGTTCCATTTGTTCTTTTTGTTGCCATTTTATTTAAGACTTCTTTGTTGCTTCTTCTTCTTCTATGGACCTTGTTGCTTACTCACTTCACCCATGGAATTTTCAGTATCCTTCTGTAGAACTGCATTTCTGTTGCTTCTAGATTTTTTTTTTCCTTATTCTTAGAGAAATTATCCAAACTTCACTGCAATATAAGAGAATGGATACCACATAGCAATCCAGTAAGCTTTTCTTTCCCTTTTTCTTTGTTTGTGTTCCAAAGATCTTATCTCTCACCATTGCCACTTGCTTTTTATTGTTTCTCTTCACATTCTTTCCATACTTAACTTTGATTGGTATTCCCAACTTTTTTTCCTCAAATGTCTTTATTATAAAAACTATCCAGAATTCATTGCCACATAGGAATGTACACATAATATTGCAATCTCATCTTCTTCATTTATGGAGTTATAAAATAAAAAAGAATTTAAAAGTAGAATATAATGGTAAAAGTAAAAGAATGGTCATCAAATGTCCTAAAAACTGCATCATAATAAGTTTCTTAGTATGTTGGATTGTATTTTCTGTTAGTTTTTAAGGTTTAAATTGGTTTATTTTTCTAATCATTGAAAGCAAAGTGAACAATATTTTGGAAAATAATATTTAGTCATAAAAGAATACAATGACACATTTACCTTGAAATAATATCAAAAGTTTGCATGAAACTCCAACCAAGAAAATGTGTTTTTAAAAAAAAATTACATTTCATCGATACAAAGATTTAACTCAGTTATTTCTGACACCACTCTATACAAAAGAGAAGTGATAATTTTGATCCCAAAAAAGATGTATTTTGAAAAGTTATGCTTTTGACTTGAATTTTATGAACAATTTACAATAAAAATATATTTTGAAAATATAGTTTGTGATTCTAACAAATAATATATTGATATTAACTTGCTTGAAATTATGGATAATAATGAACTAATTTATTTTAAAAATGAAAAGTAAGAAAATGGATCATATTTGCAAACATAAAAAAGAATTGATGATAATGATTAAAGTTAAAAATATATAGAATTTCAAGTTAATTTGCAATCTGTGAAGCGCCATAATTGCCCAAATAAAATGTGTCATGTCTTATTCAGAGAGATAGAGAAAGACAGATGAATATAGACATATTTATATATAAAAATGTATAAATTAAATCTGTAAACAAATGCATGTGTGTATACACTGTCAGATTTTATTATGCAAGTCGATGTTTGCAAATAAAATTGATATTACTGATGTCCGGTCAGATTTTTGAAACGGAACAGATTTTTTTTCAGCACCCCATCATTATTTTGCTGATATTTAAGACTGAAACACACAGATTCTGATTTATAAGATATTGTGTCGGAGAACTTTGGCAAGAGTTTCTTGAAATGTGTTTAATGTGCCATAAAAATGTTTGTTTATCTTTGTTCCATTATCCTCACATCTATACATAATGTCATCCATACATAATGCTTTCATTAATTAATGACTTTTGGAACAAAACAAAAAAATTTTATCCATCACACAAGATTTACTTGAAAAATTATATAAATTAATGATTTTATTTTTAACACAAGAATCCAAATATATTCATACCAGCATTAGTCAAGACAACGTTCTAATAAGCTTCAACAAACTGCCATTTCCAGTCAGTTGAATAATACTAATAGAATAAACATCAATTTCAGAAGGTTAGTTGTTTGCATTTAAGATCACCGGTAAACAAAAGAAGAAAACCTATTTTGAACCAATATGAAAACAATAAATGTCTGAGATTCCTTAAGCTGACATTTTTTGAGTCTTTGTTCCAAATAACTTTCTGTTTTGATATTACAAGTACTGACAACTGAAGCTGATCCTCCTTTTTATAGTTTACAAAACCTTGCATTTCTGCTACTCAGTCATATTTGTTACTGACTAAAGTAGAAATCAATTTATAAAACCCACTGTAAATCTATTAAGTAGCAGTTTCAGTCAGTCAGTTAAGTGCCATACGTGATACACGCTTGGGCAATCATGTCTCGAAAGAGACATGACTGACTGGGCAGAAGATTATCCCGCAGTAGGTTGCCATTGCTTTCTGCGGTAGACTGGTTGCCAACCAAGGCTATAGAACCCAGTCTGTCCTGCTATTTAACCCATAACTGGAAGGAAGAGATGGATTAATATCTTTCCCAAGGGTATTTGCGCATAAGTAAATACAATGGATTCAACTAGAATTCGAACTCGGCTCCCCGATTTCTCGTTCTGAGCCAATATCCACTGTACCACAACGCACATCCTGCAGTAGCAGTTTACAATATCAAAATTACAAAGAATAATAATGATTCTTCTCTGTGTTGTAATGGTTAGCAAACTCATCTCGTGGGCCTTTAGCAATGTACTGAGTTCAATCTTAATTGCTTCCCATATGACTGAAACCTTTTCTCTAAGTTTAATAATTATTAATAAACATGAGGATATATTGAAAGATAAACAAATGCAAAGAAGATTATATCTGTGGAATAAAATAATATGCAGAAAATAAAGCGTTATCATGATTCTATGAATTATTCAGGCAAGCACTCTCATTGTTTGTTGTTTTTAGTCATACATACAATCAATGAATTATTATAATAGGAATTAATTATTAAATGCAATATTTGTGGGTGGAATGCCAGAGAATACACTGGTCAAACAGCTAAGTATAAATAGAAAATATGATGATACTAGTTTGAATAAATTCATAAGATGATATTTTTTTAAATAATTTCCTCCAAAAGCAAGGTAATTAAGCCACTAAGATACAAGTGGTTACTGATTATTGGATAATATGAAAAAAAAAAACCCACTCATTTAAGCCAATATCCTTTGCGTCACAACACACATACAGCACTTAAAAGTAGAAGAATATTATTTCAAGATTGTATGTTTTCATTATTATGTTTATAGATATAGATTTTTACTATTTTGCAATGACTTTTATTAATTTGACAATAAATGTTATTGACCTTAAGATCATTAACCTTGAAAGTAACCTCTGTACCTACCACTTGTATATATATATATATATATATTTTTATATATATATATATTTTTAAAGGAATTTTTCATCCAACATTATTTCTTATTTTACAAATGTTAAAAGCCAGTGTTAAGAAATAAAACCCATGTACCCACGAAAAAAGAAAAAACATTTATAAAAATAAGAAATACATACACACATACATGTGTGTGTAAAATATATACAATTGGAGTAGATAGATCTATCACCTGGTTCACACTTCACCCACGTCTATTAAACAGGTTAAGAGGCTCATCCCTTGTTCCCTGTTTAGCATGTGGTTTTCGGCTTTCTCTTTTCCAATCTTTTAACTATTATGTAGCCCCCTGCACATCAGTGGCATTACCGCCTTGCTCAGAGTGATACGATTAAAAAAAACAAAACAAGATGGTACTGAAAAAATTCTCATTCATGTATATATTAATGAACATTAATTGCTTGGCACTGATATTATTCTTAGTATACAGCAAATACTTAGAAACAATACATGTATCATATGACATTAATTTTGTTTTAAATCTTTCTGATTTTTTAAGCTGTTATACTATCAAGAAACCCAAAGTTGAATCAGGTCTTCAATTTATTTGCTAGGAATTCAAATGCATTTAATAATGAATACAGACATTGTTCAATTGAAGAATTTGCCTTATATTTTGCACATTCCTGCATTATGTCATTATATGCATACATTGTGATTACTAAAATACCAATTTTAATATATAATAATAATAAATATAATATAATAATATTTTAATATATCTTTATAATGCATACATTGTGAGTACTAAAATACCAATTTTAATATATAATAATATTTTAATATATCTTTATATAATATAATAATAATAAATATAATATAATAATATTTTAATAATAATTATTTTAATAATAATAATAATAATTATTTAATAATAATAATAATTATTATTTTAATAATAATAAATATAATATAATAATATTTTAATATATCTTTATAATGCATACATTGTGAGTACTAAAATACCAATTTTAAAAACATTTCAAAATTGAAAAAGGTTTTTTTTTTTACAATAGTGTTCACCTTGTACAATATCCGAGAGCCACTCAAAGTAGTGGGTTACAGAGTAAGAGGTACAGTTTATCTGACATACAGGTAAGATAATGGTTAACTCTAGACTTGAACAGGTTAATATTGTAGTGCTCAGGGAAGAATTTTCTTGGAAATTGGTTCCACAAAGCAGCAGTTCAAGTGAAACTTATATCACACCAGTGGAATACAAAAGTGAATGAGAGTGGTTTCGCTACAATGTTCATAGCAAGGCAGTTCTTAGTCATGAATGTTATAACTGGTGGAACTAAGGAATGTAGTTCATTTGATCACTATCCATGGAAATAGCAAGAGCAGCAAGAGGCTAGCAATGCTTAGCCGGGGAAAGGGGCTCCAGGGTAGAAAATAATTTGTCACCCACAAGGACACATATATATAGGATTAATACAAATATCAAATTTATCACTTAACTGATTGATATTATTTTCAGCATCTCAGTTTTATGGAGGCACAATTCAACAACCATTTTGTCTACTCACCATGAGATACCAACAATTGACTGTTTATTTTTTTGTCACTTTTATTCATTTAAAAAATAATTTGTGCCTCTTTTCATTGTTGCAAGTGGGTTTTGTTTCTATTTCTTTTACTGTATGTACCTGCACATGCTAATATATTTGTGGGTAAAATCCAAGGAAGATCCTATTAATATTAAAACTGATCCAGCCAGAAGGCTCAATGTAAATAAAATTATCTATTTACAAAGCCAAATATGTATATTTTTTTCAAATAAAACTTTGAAAATTACATGTGTCATATGATAATTTTTGCAAAGTATGTTGACTTTGTCAGCAATCTTTTATTGCATTTAAATAAAATAAAAATTGCTGACAAAGTTGACATACTTCACAGAAATAATCATACGACGCACGTAATTTTTGAAATTTTATTTGAAAAAAAAAAATATATATATATATATATATATATATATATATACATATATATATAGTCATCTGCCGACAGATCTGTTCCACTGTATCATAGCTCGTCAGTATGGTTAGACATCCGATTGCTTCTAGCCAGGATTGAAACCCAATCAAATTGACATCAGTTGGCAATTCTAACACTGAGCTATGGGTGCTAGCTAGAGGAAGGCAAACTTCAGTGTGTTATATACAATGTAAACATACGCCAGTAGCTAAGAGTGTTCAAATTCATTACTGAATGAACGATGCATAGATGCTTGAGCAGCTACTGTTTTTTCAAAGTCTACCGTTCCTCTATAGTGCTCCATCGTGGTGTGAGAGATGCTAAATATGTACCCAATTCAAGGCCCAAATGTCTCTCAAGGTAGGGTGTTACTAAATGAAGTATTTGTATGGACTTAATAGTTGAGCTGAGGTTTGAAGTGGTTAAGACTATAATGTCCAGGGAAGAATCCTGTTGGGGTCTGCTTCATAAAGTACAGGCTCTTGAGAAGAAACAGTCTGTATGGAACTATCTTTTTACCAATGAAATATAAAAGGAATAAAAATGGTTCACTTCTGTGTATACAGCATGGCAGATCTTAGCCATAATTGTCTGAACTCATAGAACTAGGGAATATGTTTTGTCAGAACATTTTCATGAAAGAGCAAGCATCATAAAATGCTTGAAATGTTTTGTCTGTAGGAGAGGGTTTTCTGGCATAAGGCCAGATATAATTGTGGGCAATTTTTTGTGAGTGTTTCCACTGGTGAGGGGAGAGGAACTAATTTTCCACTAAGCTGAGGTACCCATAAGACTTGAACTCAGTATAATCACAAATTGTTTCTTCAGATTAACTTATTAACTACTGTGTCATAGGAGGTCAGTAAGTGCCATACCTGATACACGCTTTAGGTGATCATGTCTCAAAAGAGACATGACTGACTGGGCAGAAGATTATCCCACAGTAGGTTGCCATTGCTTTCTGCAGTAGTCTGGTTGCCAGCCAAAGCTATAGAACCCAGTCTGCCCTGTTATTTGACCCATAACTGGAGGGAAGAGATGGATTAATACCTTATCCAAGGGTATTTGTGCATAAGTGAATGCCATGAATTCAACTGGAATTCAAACTCGGCTCCTCGAATTGCCATTCCGAGTCAATATCTGCTGCAACACAACGCACATCCGTCATAGGAGGTATGTGATATATAATGTGTGTGTATGTAGTATATAATGTGTATATGAACACATCTGTGGATAAAATAGTGTCACAGAATTTTTGTCTTCATTACAGACTTGAAAGCAATCACATAAAACATCAACTTCAAATTGCATGTTAGTGTTCCAATGAATGAATACAAGATTTTTTTCATCTGTGCTTCTTTAGTATTGGTTCTAATTTCTGTTTCTCTCTGTAACAATATATTTTGGTTTTTATGAGAACGCAAATCATCCTACATCCTAATACAAATACCAGCATATAAAAAGTACTTACCTGTAGCCTGTACAGCTGTTAAGAAAGTGTTTGATACAAAACAAGTATGGCACCTTTTTTTGTTTTGAGATATTGGTTAAAATTCCTGACTTGTAGAGTTCTTTCTTTTTTATTTCGGACATTTTAAACTTTTAGACTCATATAGACAAAAACTGACTAATCATTTTGATATTTTGATTTTTACTAGGTACTCAATTACTGTAGCCCTATACCAGACTAAAGACTACTTCAGTTGTTTTCCAAGGACTGATATTTAGGAAGATTATCTTCGAAACCATTGTTAATATCATGAGTTCCAAGTGTTACTTGATGCTATGTTATTTTAACTTTGTTATAGCTTAAGATTACATTAGTAATTACCTACAAATATTTCTTAGCTACATTTGTTTTAACCAGTGTTTTTTAGAGAAAAAACGTTCTTCTTCTATGTGCCATGTTCATTTTGGATGTAAGCGATAATGGCTCTCCTGTCCTTTGTAGATCTTAATAAATTTTATCTTCTTGTTATCTCTGGTAAAACTTGCTCCACCATCCATTTATTTAAGCATGCTAGATAGGTTATGTATTGTTTTCCTCTGCCCTTTTTGACTTCAATCTATCTTGTGAGTATTTAATTTATTAAGCCCTCTTTCCTCATTATGTGCCCAAGAAATTTCCAAGACTTATTTCTTCAATATATGCCTGAGAAGTTTTAACTATCCCTTCCTGATGTTAAGTATAAGTATCCTTTTTGTTTATTTTCTAAAATATTGCTGTTGCTCACATGTTCAATCCATGATATTCTTAACATCCTTCTGTAGAACAAAATTTCTGTTGTTTCAAGTTTCTTCTTCATCTGTGAGAAGATTGTCTAGTATTCACTGCCATATACAAGGACTAATATTACATAACACTTCAGTACTCTTTCTTTTTAATGATATTTTTGTTTCCTAATATTTTGCATGGCATTTGGAGGGCAAATTTCACTATCCCAATATGCCTTTAGATTTCAGTATTGCACTTTCTGTCCTCTACTTCCCTGAAATTTAAATTTTTGTACTTGTATGGTTGTGGTTTTTTTCAATTTGCATAATGAGCTTTTCTTTTTACTAACAACTATGTATTCCAATTTCTTTGCAATTGTGGTATAGTCCTTTTTTCTTGATTTCTTTTAATACTTTCTGTGTGAGTTCTTGTAGTTTTCTTTCTATGACTCTTACCAACACTAAGTCATCTGCATAACTTCCAATAATGAATTTTGCTAGAATTTTATATTTTTTCAGAATCACCTCACTGTATAGTTGAAATAAACCAGTGAGAAGATATCATCATCATCATTATTTATCCATCACACCAAGATGGTGTATAGGGCAGCAACTTTTTGTTGCTGTTTCTGTAACAAACTGTTTTTTACGGGGCAGGGTTGTTAGATCTGCACCCAACCCCCAAACCTGGAGGACCGGCGGACCATTTTTGGTCCTTAAGTTTACAGCACCTGGTATTCCCAAATGGTCACCCATTTAAGTACTGACCAGGCTCGATGTTGCTTAACTTCGGTGATCAGACGGGAACCGGTGTATTCAACACAATATAGTGAGAAGACACATCATTAATTTTCCCACCTTTCTATTTTCATTTATTTACTGAACTCATTTCTATCCATGTGCAGGTGGTTTGCTGCTAGTATAAGTTCGGGATTATTTTAATAGCCTTCTCAAATATGTCAAGGTTATTTCACAGTTGGAATAGATTTTTGTCTTATTGTCCAATAGTTTTTCGTACTTTATCAACCATTTTTGCATATTCTATAAAATACAGGTACACATTCATCAGTATTTATATTTGTTCTTTCTGATATAATTTTGAACATAAGAATAATAAAAGATTTTTATTAAAGAAATACTGAAAAGTTTTGGTCCAACAAAGAAGTACTTTAAAAAAAATATGTTTGGTAATTTGGTCTGATTTTGGGAAATGGGTTGAATAATAGGCTTTTCAACCTCCTCTTCTCATACAAAATAGTATGCCACATTTATGATTAATTTTAACTTGCATATAATGAAAAAAATCCTGGTGAAATTTCTATAATGAACTGACTTGTTTCTTAATTTTTAGTTGATTTTTTTAATAATTTATACTCAGGTCATAAATTACTGACAGTGAACTGGATCAAGGAACATCATGGAACTTTGAATGCAAGGAATTCAACTGAAATGGTATTTGTGCATTCACTTACACACAAATACCCTTGGGAAAGGTATTAATCCATCTCTTCCCTTCAGTTATTGGTTAAATAACAGGACAGATTGGGTTCTATAACCTTGGCTGGCAACCAGTCTACTGGAGAAAGCAATGGCAGTCTACTGTGGGATAATCTTCTGCCCAGTCAGTCATGTCTCTTTCAAGACATGATTGCCCAAAGTATGTATCATGTATGGCCCTTCATTGACTAAATCTTTTAATCACAATAGAGAACATTTTTCTGCTTTCCATCAATGTTACTGATGTTGACTTTATGGTGAGTAACTCATTGCACCTTCTTGGTCTCAAATTTCCCACTGATATGAAGTGGAATTGTTATATTAAATCAATTGCTAGGTCTGTTGTTAAAAGTATTGGTTCACAGTGTTGTGTTAGATTCTGGCAAGAAAAATTGTCTGTCTTAAACATTTATAATTCTACCATTTGTCCATAAATATTGTTGCTGTGATGTAACTTCTCTTTGTCTTTTCTATAAATATTTTCTTGGATGTTATTCTAAAGAGCTCTTGTCTTTGTTATCTTGAACACATGAATTTATGCATTCTACTAGATTTGCAACTATATTTTGTCATTTTACTGTTGGATTAGCTAAATTTAGCCATGAAGTTTATTCTAATAGTCTTTCATCTCACACTTATTACCTGTGGAAGTCTCTTCCTGTTTCTTGCTTCCCTGCCACTTAGAATTTTCAACAATTTAAATGCAACATCAATCACAATTTCTTGTTTTCTTGTATTTTGTTTTTTTATTGTCCTTTCTCCTCACTAAAATCTTCTCAGTCGTTTTCCCTCCCAGAAACCCTTTACGTCTTAATAGAATTATTGCCTTACTTGGGATGAAATGATTAAAAAAATGAAAAATATGCCTTTCCCAAAGGTTTATAAAAGATAGATTAATAAAAGAAAAACCAGTTGGACCCAAAAGACATATTTTTCAAACAACATATTTTTCTGCTAGCTTTGTGATTGAGGTATTTGTACATTTCCCATCAAGATTTTGAGCGCTGATTTTCATAGTCTGCCCCAGCCTCATTTTCAACATCAGCACAAAACAAACTTTTGCCTTTACCATTTTATTTTTTACCTCACGTTATCTGTTTGCACAATATTTATAGGATATGAACTCAACAAAAACAGATGAAAGGGGTATTGACCAAATGGTAGAAAACAAAGAACAAAAGAAAGCAAGGAAAATGTGAAAGAAACAAAAGAAAAGAACGATTGCACTAATATTTACATCTCAGCCATTTCCCAAAAAATAAAAAAATGGATAAAAGTTATTGAGTAAATGAAAAAGATACTCAATGCGATTTCTGATGTAAAGGATTTTATTATTTTATCTGTTAGAAAAATCATGTTTTAATATTGCTGTTTATTTCTTTTTTATTTTATTTATGATTGCTTTTACCTGAGACCTAAAAGAAAGTTAACTTAAATTACTGAGCATAATGAGTTGACTATTTCATTGGTAACACTGTACTTTAAAGCTTTGTATACATTACAGTGTGGTATGTGTGTCATGGCACAGTGGATATCAACGGAATGAGAAATCAGATCACCAAAGTTGAATCCCAGTCAAATTTGTTGTATTCACTTAAACACAAATACCCTTGGGAAAGGTATTAATCCATCTCTTCTCCCTCCAGCTATAGGTTGAATAGCAGGACAGATTGGGTTCTATAACCAAAGAAATGATAAGCTACTGCAAGAAAATCTTCTGCCTAGTCAGTCATGGATCGAAAGAGACATGATTGCCCAAGTGTGTATCACATATGGCACTTTATTGACTGACTAATACATTAGAGTCGTATACTTGCATAATTTCCTTGTAATCATTTCTCTTTTACTATTTTTGTCTTTCCTTCAATTATCAGCAGATGTTGGTTGAGGTGTACGATCATTTGGAATCATCCACTGACAGGATTATACACTTTTCAATAGGCTCTAATTTTCACTGATTATTAATATTAGAGATATTTACTAAGTTTAGAGTGTGGTACAAAGCTAAATATGAGGTTTGAAAGGGGAAGAGGAAGATTGTGTTACACAACTCTTCCAATTGCTGAGGGCCTATATGCTAAGAAAATTAGCATTCAAAATTCTGTTTATTATTTGAATTCAAACACAAACCCTAAACAAATTGTTATTTTCTTATATGCATCCACCCACACACACATATATATGTGTGTGTGTGTGTGTGTATAGTTTTAAGGTATACTATATTTATTAGATAAAGTGCTCAATATCAGGGATAGAGCATATGTAAATATAAAAGTGGACATCACTGGGTGTTGTCCTCAATATATATATATATATATATATATATATATATATAGGTGTGATATGAATATGTCTGCTCTATCACTGATATTGAGTGCTTTTAAATAAGTACCATGCATATATAATATGTAAACAATATAATATATATAACAAATTGCATATATATATATATATATATATATATATATATATATACACACACACACACACACACACATATATATATATAAACTTATTTATAAATGGAACTTTGTGTGTGTGTGTATCCTTTACCTTAGACTCCGAAACGCCTAAACTGATTTTCTTGAAAATTTACACAGTTGTACTATAAGCATCTGCCAGTGTTCTTAGCTAGGTTTTGTGTTGAGGTACCCCCAATAAATATTGAAAATCGATAATTGAAAAAATCGGGTTATAGAAGGAGTAGTCCAACTTTAATCAAATTTGATACACTCATAGACAAAAACATAAGAAACAATATTCAGAAGTTTCAAGGTTGCAGTTCTTACAATAGTGCAGAAAATCGATAATATATATACATATATATGTATATATAAAAGGCAAAATGTTTGTGTGTGTGTGTCTGTTTATCTGTCTGTATGTCCTTTACACAAATCCACAATTTTTATCCGATTCTCACCAAACTTCACACAAATATTCTTTAGGCTGAGTCTGAGCTCCAGGACTATGGATTCATTTTAAAGCTTTCATTACACCTGAGCAATGCCGGGCTATACTTTATATATATATATATATATATATATATATATATATAATATTAACTATAGTAATAACAATACCAATAATAACAGCACTAACTCTGCCAAAACTAGTATTAATTAAGCTATAATTTAAATCGTCTTGTGCAACCCACCGAGAACGAACTCGGATGGATAAGAAGGGGAAGTAAAAAAAGAAACAAAGTACATGAACAAAAAGTCAAGCACTCGTAAGAAAGAAAAAAACCCAAGACGAAAACTCTAACACTAAAGCGCTCAATACGAAAGTAGAGCAAACAAAGACAGAAAATCTAAGCAAGAGCCAACCTACCACGGTTTCGCCCTACAGCTTGTCAGGGAAATTGGCTAATTATCACATTATATATATATATATATATATATATATATATGATAATGTGTTTTTGTGCTTGAGAAAGTTTTTTTTTCATACTAATGTTGAATCAACACAAGGTTGTTGTAAGAGGTTTGATATCAATATAAGAGAAGGTAGAAAGTGAAAATTATGAGTATAAGGAGGAGGACAGCTAGTGATTGACCTTTGATTTGAAGCAATTAAGATTGTAGTGTTCAGAGATGAATCCATGCAAGTGTTATTTCACGCAGTAGCAGTCTTCAGGAAAAAGTCGTCTTCCTCCTTCAAATGGGAATACAGAGTGGGTAATTTGACTGCAATCTACTTCCTAAAATCAAAAGAAATGATCTTCTTATTCTGAAGAAAGTCTTCTTGGTTAGGCCCAGAATTTTTGATGGTCCTTTCTCATACTTAATGAATACCCAAAAGCCACCTTAGCATTTTGATTTTTGATAAGCTTGCCTATAAAAGAAAGTGCTTAAATATTTATTCATATTGATGTTCTGTGAAAAAAAAATGTTCAGTTAAATGTTTTATTCTACAAAAAATTAAGAAAATGAAAAAAATCAGTAAAAAATAAAAAAAGACATTTTCTACAGCACTTAAAATGAATATGCTGATTTTATGGATAAATCTAGGAACACAATAGATTTTTATTTATTCAGAATTTCTTTGTCCAACATCTCAAATGTAAGTAAGGTATTTGCTATGTATCTATATCTATGAATCAATTATAAATGTTTTGGAAATATTCACACTAACACCAGTGTTTTCACATGGAAACATATGCATGCTTGTATTTATTAACATATTCACATAGACACACATGCACAATATCACTCTCTCTCTCTCTCTCTCTCTCTCTATATATATATATATATATATATATATATATATATATATATATTTTACAAAATCTTCTGTACAATAAAAATGGTAGCTGATGATAGTTCACCTGAAATAGGTCTAAACTTCCACTTAACCATGGAATAACGTGTCTGTCTTATTTTTTACGTATATTTGCTCTATATGTATTTATATACATATATATTTAGAGCTCTTCCAGAGAGTTATCCTACCACTTTATGTAAAAAATACTCCTTTGGATTCTTCCATATCTACACCGCATATATATATATATATATATATATATATATATTTTAATTTGGAAATGAGTTATTTCCACAACCTGATTTTCCATTGTTTTTCAACCATACGAGAGGGATTTTTATGAATGTACAACTGGAATTTTTAAACAACTGTAAATTTTCAAAATTAGGGAGGAGTTACTTAAGTTCTTAAAACACTTTCATCCAGGTTTGTATGATCTTCAGATGTATATATATATATATATATATATAAAAGAGAAGGATTAACCCATTTTTCAAAAGGACAGTTTAAGATGTATTTATAGAAATGATCAGAACATTGGCAATTTCTGAGAACACTTTTTGTAAAATACCATGAATAGAACTATACCTGCCATAGTAGTGAATCACTCTCATTTCCTTTATATTCTATTAGTGATAAGTAAGTTCAGCTTCTTCTCACGAACCATTGCTCTCATTGGAACTGATACTCAAAAGGATGTTTGCATGACCACTATAATCTTAACCTGTTCAAGTCTAGGATAAAACATTATCCACCCCATATAAACAGTGCCTGTAATCTTCTAAGTTGAGCACCTCCAGAGCCTTGTACAGGGTGAACCTCGTCTAAAAAAAAAAAAAAAAAAAAAAAAAAACTACACCAAATACAGTCACTTTCTCACCAATGCAGTGTGGCTTCCCTGTGTCTTTTCTACAAACACTTTCACAGCCTGTGCTCCGATGAACTTAGCTCACTGGTATACCTTATTTTATGAATTTTTTCAAGCCACAAGATTAGCAACTAGGTCCCACCCTTTTACAGTGAAACTGATAAAATGTAAACACAAATTCTACTCCAGCAACTTCTTTTCTTGCACTTCCTGCCTGTGGAATTCCCTTGCGCTTACTTGCTCTCCCGACATACACAATTTTCGAGAATTAAAATGTAAAGTCAATAGCCATCTCCTGTCTCACTAACTTGCATCCTCTCTCATGCTCTTTTCTTTGTCTACCCCACTCTCATCAGTATTCTCATCCTTCTCATACCCTCTTCCTGACACTCTCTGTAACTCTTTCTCACTCTTTCTCATAACATTCCTCCTATGTAACCCCTGCACAGCAGTGGCAGTAAAATGCCTTGCTTGGGGCTACACAATTATGAAAAAAAAATTTAAAATAATAAACTTTAAGCTATTTGGAATTGATATTGGTTCAGCAAAATATATTCCGCAGTGTCAGGTGGATTCTATTTCAATTAATTCCTTCTCAGATTTTCCCTTTTATGTTTCATCATTGCTTATTGGAAACACCATTCTGTCAGTTGCATGTAATCATTTTTTATTTCCGAGTAGTATTTCTTTGATTTTTTTTTTCATCCCTTCTCAGATCATTATGATGAAAAGCAATTACAGTTAATATGAAATACATCGTAGTTTGAAATTAATAATGCATTATAATATTTAATCTGAAGGAAATCCAAGATAAAATATTATTGATAACATTATCATCACTTGTTAAAAGATTAAGTCAGTTTTTTTCCAAGATGCAAAAAAATATAACCCATCAAGAATCCTTAAACTTCGGAAAACCTATTATTAGAATTTAGAAAAGATTTATTTTTCATAACTTTGAAAGATTATAGATGGGTTATATTTTTCTTGCATCTTAGAAAAAACTGACTTAATCTTGAAACAACAGATGATATTATCAATGATATTATCTTAGATTTCCTTCAGATGATATATTGTAAAACTAAACAAACTAAATCAATATTCAGTGACTTAAAGATTTTTATCAGGAGGGGCGAGTGCAAAAACTTATTCATAAGAAAAATAAAAAAAACATTAGAATTAAGAAAAAAATAATAGTTCCTTAAATATCAAGAGTCAAAAAGGTAATCATGGGTCCAATTTGTACAACTGTCCAAAAAGTAAACATTGACCCAATTTGTTGTCTTCTCTTCTTCATGTGCTGTATCTATTCAAGATGGAGGCGATCATGGACTTCCAATTGGCTCTGTCTCTTGTTGCTCTCAGTATTTTTCCTCTTGGTATCTCTTCCAAACCTTGCTCTGTCAAACCGCTCTCTTTCCTTCTATTCGTCCTGTGGGTATTAAATTCTCCAGACCCTCTTTTCTCATTACATGTTTCAGGAACTTCATCTGTCTCTTCCTGATGTTAATTATGAGTTTTCTTCTAATTTGCATCCTCTCCAACACCTCATTGCTGCTTATGTGCTCAGTCCATGATATCCTCAGCATCCTTATACAGAAACACATTTCTGCTGCCTCAAGCCTATCCTTCATCCTAAAGGAGATCATCCAACATTCACTGCCATACAGGACAGACAGATATCACATAGTATTTCAGCACTCTTTCCTTTGTTTCCAATGAGATTTTCCAGTCTCTAAGTACTCTGGAAATGCATTCATGGCCGTGTCAATATGTCTTCAGATCTCAATGTCATACTTTCCATTCTCTGTCAGAACACTCCAGGTATTTAAATTTATTTATTTATTTTAGTTTAGTTTCTTCAACCTGTAGTTGGCATTTTGGGGTCTTCTTTTTGTTGGTAACTATACATTTAGTTTTCTTGAAGTTTATGCTCTGTTCTATCCTCATGTTTTCTCTTGCTATCTTCTGTAGGAGGTCTTGCATTTTCCTTCCTATGTCTGCTATCAGCACCATGTGATCCACATATCTTACGTTGTTGAGATTGTGGCTGTCAATGATGAATCCTGGAAAGGATTTTATTTCTCTCAGAATTGTTTTGTTGTATAGACTGAATAAGATCTAGTAAAAAAACACATCCTTATCTTATGCCTTTTTCTATTTTTGTATACATGCTGAATTCATTTCCTATTCATACACAAATGGTTTGCTGCCAATATAAATTCTTGATTATCCTAATGTTTTTTTTCTCTTATCATTTCACCCCAAGCAAGGCAGAACTGCCACTGGTGTGCAGGGGATTACATAAGATATGAGTGATGAGAAAGAGGAACAAGTTACAGGAGAGTAAAAGAATGAGTAAGAAAAGGCTGAGGTCATCGAGCATCTTTATCAAGTCTTTGTAGTATACTTTGTCAAACGTCTTTGCACAGTCTATAAAGTAGAGATAAAGGTCCTTCTGTATTTGTATCACTCTTTCAGATAGCAATCTGTGTATGAATATAACATTCCTCATTTGATTCTACTGCATGCTCTGTTCATCTGAATCCAAATGATGAGTTTTGTTATGTGGCTCAAGTTGATTGTTTGGTGGAGTTCACATTCCTTTACACTTAGCTTCTTAGGTAGTGCTATGAAAATTGATCTGCTTAGGTCCTCTGGTATATTGCCACTGTTGTAGATTTTGTTTATTATTTCTGTGATACTCTCTAAACCAAAGCTGTCTAAGGACTTCAGCATCTCTATTACAATACCATCAGAACCTGCTGCGTTGTTTCCGTTCAATTTGGCCATTGCTGATTCCACTTCAGTTTTCAATATTTTTGGTCTATCCATATTTTTGTGTATTGCTGGTTGCTCTCACTCTCGTCATGAAACATGCGGCCCCTTTTTTTTGTGGGTGTTACCTCACTGCACAGAAATACAGTTGGAATATTCTTAACCCCCAACTGACTACTAGAAAAAGAAAGCCTATATTATCCAAATTTAGATTCTATATTCACAAAAGATAAAAACAGTTATAACTCATAAGTTTTGGCTTTTGCGATTTTCATTTTTCTCATTGCATTACTTTGATTATTTATTCAAAGAATAGGTTCTGTTTAATATCAAATATTGTTGTTTTCTTGAAAGCCTTCAGAAGTTAACTTAATACAGGTGCAAAAAAAAGGTATGATTCTCCAGATCTTACTCATCTTATACTCTTTGCACACCTGCTGGAACAACAAGGTAAACATAATATTCCAAAAACTACTTCTTGTTTGTTCTTAGTGTTGAACAAGAGAGACTCCTTATTCTTAAAATCTGATACTTGAATGAACAGTAAGAAAATAAGTGGATTAAAAGCTTAGTGGATATAGTTATGTCCCTCTCCATATTTCCTATATATATCTCCTCTCACTTCTCTCTCTGGGCTGGTTTTCAGAAATAAAATTCCTTTTCTATGTCAGACTTAATTTAGTCTTCCATTGATCAAAGGTCACAATGAGAAAACACTCTTACTTTGGTCTTCCACTGAACAGAGATTATTATGAGATGACAATATTCAAGAATATTCTTCCATCTGATGTTTATCTTGTAACAAAACACTGATGTATAAATATTTTGGAATGTTGATATTTTTTATTTTTTGACATTAATGTATACAAATGAATGTTTGTTTTATAATACAACTTAATTATAACATGTGTAGACTAATGAATAACATGAGACTATGATACATATTACATTTTATTTAATGTCAATAAATCATTCCTTGTGTCTGTCATCAACAGAACTCTTTTCTGAAATATGAAATCTTAGATTCTCATTTGTTATATTAGAGAGACTATTCAACCATTCTCTGAAGTGGTTGTTTATATCGACCTCTTTCATGTTTCTCTTTTCCATGACTGTAAATCCAGATACAGCTTTTAGGTCATATGCTTTTACATTTGAATGCCTGGAGTAACCTCAGGATAGCCTTGCACTTGGTTTCCTTGGTCTGATGTGAATTTAAGTGCAAAGCCCATTTCACATAATACTACAGTCTTTGCTATTACTTGACTCTTTTTTTACAAGCTTAATTCATACAAATTCTATATCTTTGCTCATCTTCCTTGATTATTATGTATATCAAACCCAATTCAATCAAAGTAGCATGAAATGATGTAATCATTCACTTGCTTCATGAAATACTAGTAAACAGTAAAGATTGTTATTATCACCAATTAAAAGATATATTCATTTTTCTAAATGCAGTGGCATTCTCCATACAGGTTTGAATCTCTCGTCTTTCATCAGAAGTGACAACAGTAATTTGAAATGTGTAATCATCTCCTTGTTGGAAGATTTTATGTTGGTTGTTTTACTCTTCCTTTTAACATGAAAATGGTGATTACTTTGCCATTATAAATTCCTGGCTGATTGACAAGAGCCACAAGCAGATCTGATCTGGCATCTTCTGAAAGCGTTTCATTCTTTTTTTCACTTTTTTTCAATTTTCTTATTTGTTAAATCTTATTTAGTACACTGAGCATTGCTTCCATGATAGTATGAGAGACTTGAAGGGTAAAAAAGATCATTTTTTACTATGTTTCTTAACTTCCAAAATAGGATGAGTGTTTTCCACATAGAACCTATTTTTCAGAAGTTTGTCCATCTGTATCTCTTCCTTGGTTTCTTCTCTAAATAAGATATATTATTATTCTGCCTTATATTGATACCTTGAAGACAATTTAGTTAATAAACTAAGGACAATGAGAAATTTGCTTTCCAGAAGACACTTTAATAAAGTTATCATGTTGGGGGTGTCTTGCAATTTAAAATGTCTTTTTAGTCAATAATATTTGAAGCTAAAATTTGATCTCTTAAAAATAATCGTTTTATAAGTAGGATATACACTGATATTTACAAATTCGATTTATATCATTAGAATAAGTTTAAAATCTTCTTGGAGTATGTTTTCATAAAAATATTAATGCCAGTACTTGTCAACCTATAAGATGGATGGTTTACAAGGGTATTTTCAGGATTTACTGCTTCAGTGCCATTCATCAAAGTCCAATAGCTGTTTTATTGGGTTGTCACACATGAAATGATGTGCTTTATAGGAAATTAATAAAACGCTTCTGAAATATTGAATAACTATTTAGTTATAATAGGTAGCATGTTGATAAATGATTGTTCTCCAATTTACCTCTAAATTCTTGATCCCATCTTTAAAAATATTATCATCCATTGATGTGATAAACATTTCAAATGCTTTGATTATATTGGAGAATGTTTTTTTGTGCATGAAAAGCTCAAAATGCTTAAGAAAGTGATAATCAGTAGGAGAGATATCAGGTGAATATGGAGGAAGAGGCAAAATTTCATAATTCATGCTATGCACCTTTTGGACAGTTGATTGAGAAGCATCTAGTCATGCATTGTTACGTAGCACAATTGAACAACCTATGTGCGTTGTGGTGCAGTGGATATCGACTCGGAACGTGACACTGGGGTGCCAAGTTCGAATTCCAGTTGAATTCCTTGCATTCATTTACGCGCAAATACCCTTGGGAAAGGTATTAATCCATCTCTTCCTTCCAGTTATGGATTAAATAACAGGACAGATCGGGTTCTATAGCCTTGGCTGGCAACCAGTCTACTGCAGAAAGCAATGGCAACCTACTGCGAGATAATCTTCTGCCCAGTCAGTCATGTCTCTTTCGAGACATGATCGCCCAAAGTGTGTATCACGTATGGCACTTAACTGATTGACTGACGATTCTAGGATGTTTCTTTTTCAATGTTTAATGCATGCACTCAATTTCTTCACAATGCGAGGTTGCTTTTATTGTTTTCTTTTGTGGCAAGAATGAATAACGAATAATCCCTTTAAAAGACCATCATACAATAACCAGTAAAAGTTTTAGGTATTGCTTTGGGGATTCACTTGCATCTAACCACTTGGCCAACTCTCTTACTGTTGTCAAAGTGTATCCATTTCTCATTATGGATCGAGCATATGAGCAATGATGAGGTTTTGGAAATGATGGAAACAAAAAGGAAATTAATACTGAGCATCAGGAAGAGACAGCTGAAATTCCTGGGGCATGCAATGAGGAAGGAGGGCTTGGAGAACTTGATACTAACAGGCCAGATAGAGGAAAAAGGAGTCAGAGGAAAGCAATGGATAACATATTTGAAGGACCTTATCAGGTGGATGATGGAACGAGGGTTGCATGGTGTAACAGGAGAAGGCGTACTAAGAACCACCAGGGATAGCAAGACATGGAAAGCCATGATCGCCTACGTCCTGAAGGGACAGGGCACATAAAATAAGAAGAAATATAAGTCAAGATTTTTTTATGTACCAAGAAGGTCACATTGTTAGAAGACCATATCAACAACCAACAAAAAAAATGTATCATTTCATATTTGACAACCTAATATTTTTATTTTTTTAAAAGCAGCAACCTATCACATGCATTGGATGCTGTGTAATATATATAGTTGTTTTCTTGTTTTTTTTTTATCTGTTCATTATATAACCTAGAATATGTGATATTTAACCAGACCCAATTAGAATCAGTAAAAAGATTTGCAATTCTTTTATATTTCATCACATACAGAGCTAAACCAATAGTTTATAAGCAAATGAGAACAACGTGATATTTGTCTAAATTTAGGAGATGAGGAATTATCATTCCTGTGTCATTCTACTCAGACTCATGTCTTCAAATCAGAAGAAATAGCTGATAAGAAATAGACATCAAAATGAGAATAGTCTGTGGATTTAGTAAAAGTAGAATTAACAGGCATGAGACATTCACCACAATGAACTGCAGAATTTGAACAATCTACCTGGATGTTTTTATTAAGAAAAAAAAAGAAAAACTTAGTAAACTTTAAAAAGTAACATATGTTTGTTTCTCAACATAACCTCCTTTCTTATGAGTGCACTTAACCCAATATTTCTGGGTATGAAAATAAACTACATCTGGCAATGAGTCCTAAGTTCAAGAGATTAGAGGTTTTGAGGAAAGTAGAGCACCTTTTAATTGCTTTTGTTCCAAGGTCCACTCTGATCTGTGGTGGTAGCCTTTGTTAGGGTCCATCAGCAAATAGTGAGCCCTCAAACAAAAACAAAACACTATAAAAGTATAAATATACAAGCAATACATGTTTCTATATAAAAAAAAATTACCTATATCAGCTTATAGTAAAATGACCATCAATACATTTTATTGGTAGCTGTGGGCATATAATTGCATTCAAAATATTTAGTTTTCAGGATTAAATAACACATGAAGGTTGATATACCACAACCAACTAATCAACTTAAACCAATGCTTCTCCCTTAATCACATAGATTGGACATTATGCACTAAAAGTTCAGATCAACATTCAGTCTCATGTCTAACTATTGATCCACTCTCAAAGTAAAACTGTATTTTGCTGTTGTTACTTTCTTAAATGCTTTTTATTTCTGACTGAAAGTTTACCTAATATAAACATAGGATCAGAGAAATATCATTAAGTTTATAATGCATCTATTGTTTCCTTTGTTCTTAACTGTTTTCTGGTACATTAGTAAATTACTGATGTTCCAATTTGAATTAAACCAACAGAACCTATAAGCTCCTTAGGCTCTAGACAAATAACAGTTTTTTTTAATATTAGTGAAAAATTACATTTCCAAGGTTACCTTTTCAAACAAACCCAACATGATCTAAGTTGATTAATGGATTTTTAAATATCATTATTTTGTCAGTATAACCATATTTTTATTGCTTAATGTCTTTACTTCATTTTTGATGAAACCATCAAGTATTTCTTGCCTTCTTTACTCAGTTTTTGAAGAGCTTGAATGATACATAATATATTAACATTTTTATACATCAATCAGGTAATTGTCAGATATATTTTGTAGCAGAAATCCTCATTTATATTGACACTTCTCAAGCAGGCAAAGATATCCACATGAGAATTTACACTGGTTCCTAAAATCATCTTAATAATGATTCACTGCGAGATTAATCGATCATCTGTTACACCCAATGGTGTGTAGGGCAGCAACTTTTTGTTACTGTTTCTGTAACAAACTTGTTTTAATGGGACAGGGTTGTCAGCCTTGCGTCCAACCCCCAAACTTGGAGGACCATTCTCGGTCCTTACGTTTACAGCACCTGGTATTCCCAAATGGTCACCCATCTAAGTACTGACCAGGTTTGATGTTGCTTAACTTCAGTGATCAGACAAGAACCGGTGTATTCAACACAATATGGCCATAGACGTTCACTGCAAGCTTAGTGATCATTTCACATTAGCCATGCGTAGTAAATTTGAAATGATTTTTACATATAAATATAAAAGATTGTATTATGCAGGAATCACAATTCATATGAATAAGTATACTTGTCTATATTGTTTTTATTTAATAAACTTCAGTGAAGCATTCATTACAGGTTTGATATCAAATTATGGCCTTATTTAATTTTGAGTGTTTCAGATGAAACACATTGCACATAATAAAAGCAAAAAAATCACACATAATTAAAAGGGAGAAAAAAGCAAACAACAATTAAAGTTGTTGGCAATAAGAAATTAGGAACAAGAAAGAAAAAAGAAAATCATACATCATGAACAAAATGGTTATTGTTCCTTACTCATCCAAACTTGATCAGAGAAAGTAACATTTTTGGTGCACATGAAATAAAAAAAGAAGCACGGGAATTCTTTTCTGAATTTGCATTTCATGTTGCTCACTACCATAGTTGTCTCTTTTAGTTATGTCTTTTATTTTATTGTTTTAATTGAATTGTGTTCGTCTATTAAGATCTTCGTACATTGTACTACTGAGAAAATTTAGTGAATATAATATTACTATATTTATGTATGTTGGATTTGCCTTTTAATGTATTTGCTACAGATTTTATTTTTATTGATTGGGGCTTTGCAATGATACTGTGCAAAAATATCCCAAGAAAGATTCTCAAGCAATAGACAAATGCAACTAGAAATAATCTTGTTTTATCAAATTAGTGGCAAAAGTGGGAAAATTCACTAAGCGAGACAGTTGAGTAATTTCTTAGCTTTTTATAGTAAATAATATCCAGTCACTTAACATTTGCAAGGCAGAAAGGATGGATATTTTATGCTTCAGGAGTTGTTTTTATTTTTTTTTTTTACTTTTTATTTTTCTATTTTACTTCATTGTTAGGAAGTGAAGATTGAATCTATTCAAACCAAAATAGAAATATTTTTCAAGTTCTTTTTCTTTTTTTGTTTTCGTTAGCTTTTCTGTTTTTCTCTGAATGGTTTGCCTAATTATATGTTATCATTTGAATTGACATAGGATTAACAAACTGGAAGCCATGTCAATTCTTTATCAAAGATCACAAAATGATAAAATCAAAATCTAGGATAAAAAATATTTGCAATTTTCTTTTAAAAAAAAAGCTCACTTATTCATAATAAAATTGGAGTCAAGATATGATGATACATCTAAAAACATGGAGATAACATTTATTTACATGTTACATATTATATTTTCCAAGAGAGACAGATCATCAGGTAACAAGGTGAAAGGTCCTTAAAATATACGTACTAAATCATTTGTAATTCACTTGGACTGAAATCCAAAAGCTCATAGTGAAACTAACATTCACATTCTATTTTTACTCAACATTATTATATAAGCTTTTTTTTTTTCTGTAATTCACTTGGAATTTATTTTTATGGCAAATTATTTGATTTTGATTTCTGTGTTCAATAATTTTTAGTATATTTTCTTGCTAAATCACTTATTATTTATTATACTTGATTTAATCAAATTAAAATATTTATATTGGTTGTTATAGTCATATTTTGGTTGTCTCTGCCAGGCTCCTTTAGGGAGTGTGTTGTAGAAGGCAATGTCTTGACAATTTCAAACTAAGTTTTTCTTTTTTTTTTTTTAATTAAATACTTACAGGTAGATTGTTCTAATTCTGAAGTTCATTGTGGTGAATGTCTCATGCCTGTTAATTCTACTTTTACTAAATCCACAGACTCTTCTCATTTTGATGTCTATTTCATATCAGCTATTTTTCTGAGTTAAAGACATGAGTCTGAGTAAAATTACACATAAATGATAATTCCTCATCTCCTAAATTTAGACAAATATCACTTGCTGCATAATATATTTTTGCCATTAATAATTTTAACACATTATATATCATAGATATTTCTCAACAATTTACAAATTCAACAAAATTATTTTCATTAAATTTCAAAAAACAACCTTTCTTTTAAAAGTAATTTGCTGAGATATTGAAATCGTCAAAACTTAAAATTAAAGTAAGAAAGAAAGAACTGCTTATTATCGTGTATTTTACATAAGTCTTTAAAGATATGAAAATTAAAATATAAAACTTTCTCTATAGTAACTCTCAAATATTAATAAAATACAAGTCTTACTGCTGATCAAATGTTCAGATACCATTTCCCAAAATATCGAAAAATGTACAACTTTTAAGCAATAGTTATGACCAGTCTACCACAGGAAGGTAGGAAATTGGTGAAAAATATATTCTAAGCCTCTCTAATTTGTCAATTTCTCTCAAGAAGTCATATCTGGTTACCTGTCATCCTTGCTATCAAGATAACAGAGCTGTGACGACAATCACCTTGCAACAATTACCGTTCCTCCTACACAAGAGCAGCTACTATCAATTCAGAGGTAAACACACATACACACACCTGTATGTAGTTTGTGTAACAGCATCATAGATAAAGCATTCATATGACAAAGGCAGAATCATTTTTGACTCACAATTATCTCCACTGCCATTTGAAAGAGAAGACAAAAACAATCCTGACATTTTCCTTACAGAATATCTGATACCATTCTGTCTTGTAACAGCAATAAGCTTCAGATATATAAACACATTTTACTATTGTCTATCCAGAAACCAGTACCAAGAGTCACTCAATATAGGGGTTTATTAAATGATGTTTCTGTAAAAGCATACAAGGAGGGAGCAAAAGTTGCTTATTATAAGGATATGTAGGATAGATAGCAATTGACCCTGCACATGATGAGATTAAAATTGTAGTGATCAGGGAAGCATTCTTTTGGGTGTCCATTCCACAATGCAGCAGTTTTTTATAAAGCTGTCAAGAGGTGTATATTATAACAATGTGTAGGATAGATAACCACTGACCATAGATTTGAAGAGGTTAAGAGTAGTGATGAAGGATTATATTTTCACAATGCAACAGTTTTGGGGAAGATGTCTGATGGAATTCATTAATGGAATAGGAAGTGACTGAGAATGTATCAATTCAAACTACTTGTTCGAAGCTATGAAGGTCTGGTTTATTAGGACTAGGAAATATGCTTTGCCTGAATGTCTGCCATGAAAATAGTATTAAATTGTTAGAAAAATATTGACCTCTCAAAGTGTTATATTTCGAAAAGCCATTTTAACATAGTATTCACAGGATGTATATTAGATAAATTTTGGTATACTTAATAATTGATGTGTGCTCTTTAATAATTTTAACTTATTTTCAGGCAGAAACATACTTGAATTATAGAAGTCCTTTATTATGAAGATGACAAAACATGATGGTCCTGGGTATGACCTGAAACTGCATCTGGCAGCAAGGCCTCTGATTTGAAGGTTGTGAGGAGCATGGAACCACCTCTTAATTGCTGTTGTTCCCAAGTCCACCCTTACCCAGTGTGGTAGCACCTGTTAGGGTCCCAGCTATGGGTAAATAGTTAACCCCCAAACTGGGGTCAAAATGCTACGAAAGTATTTACCAACAAAACTTTTCTGAATGAAAAATATTACCAACAAAACCATTTTTGAATGAAAAATATACTACAAACTTTTTGCATGAAAAATATATTGCCAACAAAACTTTTTTGAATAAAAAATATATTACCAACAAATTATTTTTAAAGACTGACCCTTAAATGACCAAAATGGTTGATGGGTTGTTAAACTTAAACCAAACCAAACCATGATCTTTGTTTACTTTTCTTATATGGGTTCAAACTTTGGCACAGTGCCTCCTAAACTTCTGCCAATACCAATAGAGCATGGGGATATGGGTCCAGAAGTGATTGGACAGTATGAAGGTGGTTCCAGAAATTTTGTATTGGTGATGAGAGTCTTGAAAATAAAGAAGGTAAAGGACGATCATACAGTTTTGACAATGAACAATTGCAAGCAGTAGTTAAGCAAAATCTATATCAGAGTGTGTTGTGACATGGCTTGATCACCGGGTTCACTTATATGTAGAAAGAGTGAGTCGGTTAAAGAAAGAAGTTAGTGTGAGCTGAGGGCTAGTGTTAACCTGTGTGTTACTTGCTAACTCAACCACCCATTTTGGTGCAATCTACTATGGACTATAATATTGTATCTACCAAATAAGATCTTATTTTTATCATCTGTGTATTGTTTGCCACCTTGACAATACAACAGAGTGTCAGAGAAATGTCTCAGACACTTGGTGTCAGCACTGCATGAACAGTCTTCTGCCATTTGCAGAATATTGGCAAGGGGGAAAAGCTCAATTAATGGGTTTCTCATTATCTCAATAAAAATAAAAACTTAGGTGTTTTGAAGTGTGTTAAATACTTTTTCTGAGTAACACCAATGATATCTTTCTTGACCAAATAGTCACTTGTGATGAAAAGTGGATCTTTTATGATAACCCTAAACAATTAGGTCAATGGTTTGATCAGGATGAGTCTCCCAAACATTTTCCAAGGCCAAAGTTACATCAGCAAATAATTATGGTGACTGTCTGATGGTCTGCAATTGATATTATCTACAACAGCTTTTTGGAAGCCAATCAGAGCATTTATGCCGACAAAAAAATGAGACCTGCATTGATGAATCAAAGTGTCCAATTCTGCTCTATGATAATGCAAGAACATATTTTGCAAGGATGAAGTAAAGATTCCTGAACTTGGTATATGAAAGTTTACCACATCCTCCATATTCTCCTAATCTTTCACTGACTGATTATCATTTCTTTAAGCAGTTAAGCACATTTTTAAATAGTAAAACTTTTCAATCCAAACAAGAGGTGGAATGAGCTTACAAAGATTTCATTGTATACTTTTTATAAATAATCTCGTCAGTTGATGGCAGAGATGTATAGATGCTCAAGGTTTGTAGTTTGACTAATTTCAACATTTCTACAGTTCATTTTTCAAGAATAAAATCATGTTTGGGAAATCTGCCATTATTTTGTATCAACCTAATAATAGAATAGCAAGAGGCTTGCAATATTTCATTTTTGAGAAAAGGGGTTGTAGGGTGGAAAACAATCCCCACAAGGATAAATGTTTTTTTGAACTCTCTCAAAGTTAGAAAAAAGAGAATGAGTAACTTCAGCATTTTTTTTTATTGACTAGCTTAAAATCTTAAGAATTTTTTTTATTAATTTCATATGTAAAGTAATTAAGTCATTATGTGTTGAATAATCTGAATACTTTTTGAAAACATAAAGGCTGGAAAACTTATAAAAATCAAGTTTGCATCTGTATTTACAGATATAGAGCAAACTGAATAAATCTGTGTATCAATCAAAGTATTTAGTCAAAGAAAGTTTTTGTATATTTCTTCAATAAATCCTACTTAAGATATCATAGTTTATATCAACAATTAGTATTGTCAAAAATTTCACTATAAAGAAATACAAAAAAAAAACATTTTCATGGATGCACAATTTTCTCCTGATTTAAAAAAAAAAAAATACATATTTAATGGTTTATGTTTTTATTGGTAAAACCAGAACATGGTGATAATGTTCACTTCTAACATAGTCTTTGGTTAAAAGGAAATATCTATAAAAGATTATGTAATTAAATTTTCAAAACCTTCATAACATACGTGATTGATTTGCCAATCAGAACTTGTTTGGTCAAGAAAAATATTTATTAGCTTTGTACTTTTAAAAACTTTAAAATTAATGCAAAATAGTACTTATTGACTTGTATTTTTTTACTAATCTAATGCAACTGAGCTTGCATCTCCATTTTTTACCTTTAGTCTTAGCTTTGTTTAATACAAGTTACCCCTAAGTCTCAACCAGAAACTTCAAAAGACAACTCTTTTGGCATCAGATGTAAATAGATGAGGTGCATTGTAATAAAAGAAATATAGTTGTGGTCATTACATGGAGAGAAATCTATGCAAAATATTCAAAGTACCCACATTATGATTTTTTGCAATTCACATATTTTAGGTCTGTTTGGAATTTAGTTCACATATTTGTTTCCTTCTTCTGATATTATTCCCAAAGCCCCAATAACAACAGGTCATGTTGTTGTCTTGAGAGGCGACATTAAAACAATTTTATCATCATCATTATTTTTTTTATTTTTTTAAGCCTCACTGAGAACCTGGGAACACATCCAAAAATGTCTTTAGTATTTTCCTCATCTCTATAACTGTATTTCCCAATTATGCCTCCAATTCTTAACTGTTCGAATTACCTTTTTCATGAATGTCTTTGGATCATTCTACACTCCAATTATTATGAACTGTGCACACCTTCAAAGCCCACTGATTGATGGATTTTTTTTTATTTCACTATAATAGGCATAGTCTAGTCTGGTCAGTTCTGGTTTGGTCAGCTGAAGAGTGTAAACCGTCTTTTACAGTGATCCCAATTTCCTGCCGTCAGTCCTAGAAATAAACAATTCAAAAGTTTTATTTTTTGTTTTTATTTATATATTTCTCAGTAAAATTTACAAAAAGGAGATTTGAAATAAAACAAATATATTATTTACCAAAAACATATTGTAAAACATATTTTTTTATCTATGGATGTGCATTGTGGTGCAGTGGATATAGACTCGGAACAAGAAATCAAAGTGCCAAGTTTGAATTCTAGTTGAATTCATTGCATTCACTTACATACAAATACCCTTGGGAAGATATTAATTTGTTGTTTTTCCCTCCAGCTATAGGTTAAATAGCAGGACAGACTGGGTTCTATAGCCTTGGTTGGTAACCTGTCTACCACAGAAAGCAATGGAAATCTACTGCAGGAAAATATTCTGCCCAGTCTTTTTACTATTCATTACACCCTCTATTCTAGTATCCGTTTACACAAAATTGTTAAATAGATTACTTGCTGTTTCTCTCTGACCCTCCTGTCTTTATTATGTTCTGTGGGTGTCAAATTCTCTGAGCCCTCTTTTTTCATCATGTACATTAGAAATTTCAATTGTCATTTTCTGATTCTAAGTGGAAGCATCGATTTTGTTTCTATCTATCTATCTATCTATCTATCTATATATATATATATATATATATATGTATTAAATATAAGAGACAATGAATGTCTATTATGTTTAATCATGAGCCGTTCTAAACGTCGTATTTTGGCTTTAATTTCAGTTGAAAATAAAGACAAAAATTCTCCAACAGCTTAGAAGCAAATTAATAAAAAATTATCCAAATGTCGGAGAATTTTTGTCTTTATTTTCAACTGAAATTAAAGCCAAAATACGACGTTTAGAACGGCTCATGATTAAACATAATAGACATTCATTGTCTCTTATATTTGACAGCATATGTTTAGAAAATTATTTGTTGCCTTGATACACTAAATATATATATATATATATATATATATATATATATATATGGATCTCTGTCTGTGTGTGTGTTTGTGCATCTCCATTTTAACAATCCCTACTTTTCCAAAACCCTTGGTCTAATTTCAACCAAAATTAGATCACTTGTCGATCATGACCCTTTGATGTATTCAAAAATTTTTTAATTGATTTACAGGGTCTGGCAGAAATCATCGACAAACATATGTATTTACAAATTCTTCCCTTCTAAGACACCTTATGTGAATTCAACCAAAATTAGATAACTTGTAAACCAAGGTCCAAACCGTTGATGTACACAAAAATTTTTCAAATCAATTTACAGGGTTCATCAAAAATCAATGACAAACATAATTTTGGGTGATCTTTTGTGCACCTTTATGCATTTCTCCAAGACTCTTCACTCAAACTTAACCAAAATCGAGTCACTGATAGATCATGGTTTGATGCCTTGATATACAAACAAAAATTTCCATTGATACACATGGTGCTGCAAAAATTAATTGAAAATGTTGCTTTTGTGATCATTTATTTCTCGGAAATCCTTAGTTGTATTCCAACAGAAATTGGGTCTTTTTTGTAACTTCTACCTTATCATATGCAATAACAATTTTGTGTTCTCTACAAGGTGCCAACCCCTCTGACATTGCAGAGAAAATGCATCTACTTCTTCTGCATCACAATATCATCGCATCACATTACAGGTTCCTGTAACACCCACCCTCGTTCTTCCAATGGTACATACATCATTCCTGTTTATTGGCAAAATTGACAAAGCATGTATCCTGTTTTACAAATACAACAAAAACCAATACTTAATTAGCATTTTTTTAACTTATGCATCATAGTAACTTTATACTGGAGCTTTTTGAATAAGTACTTGACCTTACCATTTCAACATAACCACTAAAATCCCTGAGCAATGCCGGGCTTTACAGCTAGTTTTCTATAAAACTTTTTTGTTACTCATATGTTATGTCTACAGCATTCTCAATATCCTTCTGTACAACTACATCTCTGTTACCCCAAATCTCTTCTTCATCTGTGTTTAATATTCATTTCTATATAGGATCAATACTACATAGCAGTTTAATACTTGTTTTTTTTATTTTTAATGAAACCTTCCTGTTTTTTAATAATTAATTTAGATTTTGGATGGCATCTCTTGTGATGCCAATGCACCTTCATATTTCTGTGTTATATTTTCTATTATCTGTTAAAAACTCACTGTACCCAGATAGTCCAATTTTTACACTGACTTGATTTTGACATCTGTAACTTATACTTCCCATCTTGAACTATTGTTCTTGCTAACAACCATACATTTTATTTTCTTACAATTAATGGCCAGTCTTCTTCTCTTTTTGATTTCCTTTTATCTTTTTATGATTTCACTTTCTCCATGGTATCAAGAATATTTTGATTCAAATAAATTATTTTATAATTACTGTCAATATGATTTCATTCATTTTAAATAAATTATTACAGTACTATTTTTATTCATTCATTCAACTAATATTTAAGAAAGAACCCACGAATTAGCCTCACATTTTTGCTTCAGCTCCTATTTTTCTTTTACACTATTCTTCAGTACAAGACACAAAAGAGTTACTGAATGTGAATGCTGTAAAAGTGTAAGAGATGGGTGTAAAAATGCATATTATATTACATCATATATTACATATAGGATAGATAACGGTTGCCCCTAGACTTAAAGAGTCTAAGATCATAGCAATCAAAGAAGCATCTTTTCATGAGTTTATTTCCTCATTTTTTAGGAAAAAATAGTTCCTTTGTTTGAAAATTTGATCTGACTGGACAGCACTTACATATAATTGAAAAAATGGAGGTTGGGAGTTCCACAATCATTATTGGATGTACTAGACAATGCCTGTCACTTGCTCATACGTTTGACAGATTTTATGATAAAAGTCAATTTTTCACAATGCAACAGATATTAACAAACTGATATTGGTAAAAGATTTAGCATATGCTCATATGAACAATATATCATGTGTGGTTCAACATGTAATATCTATTTTTAGAAATATTGGTAAATTATTAGTGCCTTAGATTCATTATAGTAACAAAACCAAGATATTTATCATTTGTTTATACTTCTGAGATGAGGCAGTATTTACATTATTGAAATTGTTGTCCTCATTTTTATTGCCATGTTTATGATGTTTCGGCCATTGTACGCTTCAGCCTTCTTCAGGTGCTAGAAGTTTCAAACCAAACCCTTTATTTTGATGCTTCAGTGATTAAAATAAAAGGTTCAGTTCAAAATTCCTAGCACCTGAAGAAGGCTGGAGTGTACAGCCAAAATGTAATAAATATCGCAATAAATATGAGGACAAGAGTCTGAACAAAGTAAATAGAAATTTTCATTTATTTATAAATAATTAAAATAAATATAATTTTTTTTTTATTATTTCATCACAAGCAAAGCAAGACAATTATTGAGATGCAAGCAATTAGTGAAAATAAAAGAACCTGAGAAAACATTATTGAAGAGAGAGGGACAATAAAAGAACAGGATTCGATGAGACAGAAATGATGATTGATATTGCATTTGAGTTTTTGAAGGTCTTAGTTGCAAAAAGCTGGAAGAGAGTTCTATAAAGTGATAAACGTAAGTGAAGATACTATTTGAATAGAACTTACAGTTACAGCTAGCAATTTCAATAGGAAAATGATGAGACATAACTGCCAATCTAGTACTGCACTTCAATTTGTAAAACAAGGTAAAAAAAGAGAAAAGCTCATTAGAAAAAATGCCATAAAAATATTTAAGGGAAAAGCACAAGGAAGCAATGGTGAAGTGGACTTACTAGGCCAGAAGATACATATTTCATTAACATAAATTTCTATTATTTTATTATTTCAAATGGTAATATCCTCAAAATTGTATCATTGTCATTATTCTTTCATCCATTGATTTTGTTAACTTTTTTATTTACTTTATTCACAGTAATTTTTATTGCTTCCTATAGACTTCCCTGCTTGAACATTGTTTATTCTGAAAGGTAGGCTTTGCAGAAAGTGTTGCATCCAAGGCAACATGAATATACACAGCATACAAATCCCTAAATCTATCTGACTACACATATAATCTTCTGTATTGTGTCCCTTAAGGGCATGGCTGATCATAGTTCTCCATAATTTCCAATCATTTTTAGCCATTAGTAATTTTTATCTTCTTGCTGTCTCTGTTCTGCCAAGCATTGAGAAAACTTTACTAGGGAGATTATGCACTGCTTTCCTCTGTTCCTCTTGCCTTTAATATGCCCTGTGAGTGTCATATTTTCTAAGCCCTCTTCCCACATTATGTGACCTAGATATTTCAACTATCTCTTTATGATGCTACTAGCAGTATAGCCCGGCATTGCTCGGATGTAATGAAAGCTTTAAAACTAATCCATGATCCAGGAGCTCAGACATTTTGGACATTGGCACGAAAGACTAAAAAGCAATAGTAGTTTCAGTTAAAGTGAAACCGTAGACTGGAAGAAAAATAAATGGATGTAAGTCAAATTTTGATTTCCTGGTATCAATATCAAATAAGTTTTTTTGTTGTAAACTGAATTTTGAAGGCTAAATAAGTCCTCTGAGTAAATGATATCATGGCTGAGACTAAGAACTACAATTATACCTACTTAGAGCCAAACCCGAAGCAAAAACTAAAATAAAAGGGCTGAAAAAATACAGACATACAGGCAGATAAACAGATAGACACACACACAAACATCTTGCCTTTTATATATATATATATATATATATATATATATATATATTATCGATTTTCTGCACTATTGTAAGAACTGCAACTTTGAAACTTCTGAATATTGTTTCTTATGTCTTTGTCTATGAGTGTATCAAATTTGATTAAAATCGGACCACTCCTTCTATAACCGGATTTTTTCAATTATCGGTTTTTGATATTTATCGGGGGAACCTTGACACAAAACTTAGCTAAGAACAATCGCAGACGCTTATAGTACAACTGTGTAAATTTTCAAGAAAATCGGTTCAGCAGTTTCGAAGTCTATAGGTAATGGACACACACACAGACAAAGTTCTATTTATAAATAAGTTGTGTTCTTTTTTTTGTTTCTGTTTTTTCTAAAATTTCATTGTTACTCATATGCTTAGTCCATGGTATTATCATCCACTGTCTCAAGTCTCTGCTTCATCTGTGAGGAGATTGTCAAGCTTTCACTGTCATATAAGAAGATTGATATTAAATAACAGTCCAGTACTCTTTTCTTTGATTCTTATAAAATTGTCTTGTTTCTTAATATTTTGCTATTCCAATGCACCTTCAGATTTCAGTCTTGCATTTTTGGCCTCCTTAAAAATACTTCTGAGATATTTAAATTTTGTACTTGCTTGATTTCGATAACAATTTCTAATTTGCATGTTAGGCTCTACCTTTTTTGCTTACAACAATGCATTTTGTTGATGTTTAGATCTTTCTTTTCACTTTCCTTTACTACTTTTCTGTAAAAGTGTCTAGTTTCTTTTTTGTGTGTGCTATTAACATGGTGTCATATGCATATCTAATGTAAGGAGATTTCTATATGCTCACCTTCAGTCACTTCTTTTCGGATTCTTTCTATTTAGTTTGCAAAGACAATAAAATATGTTGTTAATTTTATGTAATTTTATGCATATGGATCCTTACACTTTTATTTGAGAACATCCCACTATAATAATCAAACAACTAAATTATCATTTCACCATCATTACTCTATGAAATGTTTATACAAGTGTAACAATTATGATGAGCTTTAGTTGCTTTTTGATCACAATGCTCAGGTCATTTAAAGATTCTTCAACCACTAAGTAAGCAGTATAAATTTGTGAGAAAAAAGTTCCAATTTTATTATAAACTTAATTTTTATTTCCAATTCACGCTGTTGATTACTGAGCACAGAGTGTAAGAAAAATCTGAGTATGGTGAGAAAAAAGTAATAAAAATGAGATTAACAAATTACGAGACAAAACTTAATAATCATGACATTGCTTGACTTCAGAAATTAAGACGGCACTGATATATCACCTGTGACAACTAGGTATGTACAGTTTCTATGAAGTTAATACAGAAAAAAAAATTCAGTAATTTACATCACTCACATTTCTAATTTGCTCTGTTTTCCCATTATCTGATTTCTTCATCAGTATAAAAAAAAAATCATACCCTGAGTATGTATTATTGGCAACTGATATATGTTTGGAATTAAGTCTTTTTACTCATTGATCTTTAAATTTGAATCAGTAATTGTTTCTGTATATATATATATATATGTGTGTGTGTGTGTGTGCGCACATATATATATATGTGTGTGTGGGTATATATACATATGTATATGTCAATATATGTATATGTATGCATGTACATGTATATATATATATATATATATATATATATATATGTGTGTGTATATATGTATGCATAATTTTTATATGTGTATATATATATATATATATATATATATATATGTGTGTGTGTGTGTGTGCATGACAGAGTGGTTAAAATATTTGTGTTTTGACAATGCAGCTGTGGTTTGAATATCTCCATTGTCAATTTGTCAGGAAGGTGACTTCTCAATGTTATTCATTTGGAGGAGGCAATCCCAACATTGAACACCTTTGCAAAGTGTCGGAAAACCATACCTCTGGTTGACCCAAGCCTTTTGAGTAAAATTGGGTAAAATTTGTGGGTCCATTGATGGTTATGCTAAGCATGCTGTCATACATCCATAATCATAAACACACACACACACACACATATACACAACTGTGTATAATATAATATAATGTATTATACAATTATATTGTAGAACGTTTGAATATTTTTCAAAAGTTAATTCTGTTAAAAAATATTGTTAACAAATTGATCTGTGAACTAGTTTTCTCTATTTCGGTATCTTTAATGATTTACTATAACTAAACTTATCATTTTTCAGACACTAGAACAGGGATTTTTTACAAATGCACAACTGAAATTTTCAAACAACCCAAAACTTGTCAAAATTAACGACGAGTTATTGAAGGATCTTGGAACACTTTCAGCCATGTTTGTATCATCCTAGCAAGTATTTATGGTTATGATTACATTTGAACCTAATTTCTAATCTTTCTTTAGTAATTTTTTCTTTCTGGAAACAACATAATGGCTAAGTTTTCCTCCTGGCACAATCTGCAAACCATTGCATAGTTTGGCTATTTTCACTGTGCTCCAAGTTATATCAAGGTCTTTTCCATATTTCAATTTTAATTCCTACACATGGCTAGCCAGTTTGGTGTAATATTTGAGGTTTTCCTGTTTAAATGTAGATTTATTATTATTCCATCTGATTTTAAAACTGTCTTTGGTAGATCTTAAGTATATTTTATTGCAACCTTTTGTCATGCACCTCTGCTTTGCAAATAACCGCTTCTATATTAAAAGGTCTGTTAAGTGGGCATTTGTTTTTGTTTTTACAGTTACATTCCTTGTTAATGATGTTATTTTATATGTTGCTATACAAGTTTCTGGTGGTTATTTTTATGTAATTTTCTAAATTACTAGTACAGCTATCACTTAATTGAATTCCTATTGAAAATTTTGTTTAATTCTGAGTCTTTTGGGAAGTGTTTATTGATTAATTTAAAAAATATTTGTCCTATCTTGGTTTTTACTTCAAAGTTAAATGGTCTTAAAGCTTCTAAGTTATATATATATATATATATATATATATATATATATGGTCTATATTTCTGAGATGAGGTAGTATTTCCATTATTTGGACTATTGTCCTCATCGTTGTTGCCATTTGTATGACGTTTTGGCCATTGTACACCCCTGCCTTCTTCAGGTGCTAGGAATATCGAACCAAACCCTTTATTACAAAATACCCTTTTGTAATAAAGGGTTTAGTTTGAAATTCCTAGCACCTGAAGAAGACCAGAGCATACAACAGCTGAAATGTTGTACAAATGGCAACAAAGATGAGGACAATAGTCCGAATAATAAATATGCATATATATATATATATATATATCAACTAAAATGGACAGCACATGTAACTCAAAGAGAAAATAATGATATAATCTAGATGTTGACATTCCACACTGCTTAAAATAAAAGGTGAGAAAGGGAATTCTCATCAATTACTGGAAAGACTAATAACACCTACTGGACTTGAAAAATCTATTTTCCTGAAAAACCGTTCTTAAAAGAAAGAATATATAAACTTCAACTAAAAGCAGTACTGGCTGCTTAGTCACTGCATATCAAATATTTCCTTGTAAGGAAATAGCTAATACTAACATTATTATGTGTAATAGGTAACTGTATAATCATTAGGTTTATAGCCATATCATGTTGAAACAAGAGTTCACATACAATCACTGAAGTTAAGCAATGTTGAGCTTTATTTATCTTTGGTATCATAAGAAGTTTTGTTAGTCTTTCACTCAACTGCATCACACTCATAATAATCAAGGAGATTGCCATTTGGGGGAATTAGGTGGCCAGATTTAAGGGGTTATGTGGTCACAGAAATTTTTTGACATACTTGACTGGGTTCTCCTGCATGTGAGGCATGGTGCAGAGTTCTGTTGTCAGACATAGGGTCTCCCAAAAGTTACCCTCTTGACCCAGAGCAGTACTACTTCCTTAAGGCACTTCATGTAAGCCTCCATGTTGAGTCTGAGGTCCTCACTAAAAAAAATTGGAAATTTCTTTTCCTAATCAGTTTTCTGAGCTGCTGTACCTTCATGATCATTATTAGACTCATCCAACTTTTCCGATTCTCTGAACTGTCCTCAGATTCAAATACTCTGAAATGTTTGTATTGGCGGTTCCAGCACAAATGCTGAGCAGTACTGCACATCATTTTTTAATACAAAACTAGAAGTTGTCTTCAGTTTTCTAAAATAAAAAATAATTATAATAATAAAAGATTTTCATCAAAATCTGACTCAACCTACTCACTATAACTGAACATTAAAAAATACCTTAAAACTCCACCTTTTTGGCATTAAATAACCTACAGAGGTTGATATGACATTAAACAAGACTCAAATTGGTAAAACTCATGGAAATTCTTTTTCTAATCAGAGTTTTTTTAGATGCTGTACCTTCAGAATCATATTAGACTCATCCAACTTTGCCAATTCTCTGCAATGTCCTCAGATTGACACTCAAACACTCTGAAATGTTTGTATTGGAGGTTCCAGCACAAATGCTGAGCAGTACTGCATGTCATTTCCAAATTTCTAGTGGTTCTGAATTGTTTCATGGTTCTTCCTTTCTCATAGACATTGCTCAACTGACTCTACTGTGCAGTTGACAAAATCAAAAACAAAAAATATTTTTACAATCTAAAAATACTTTCTGGCTTCAATAACCTGCAAAGTTTGATCAGTTATAGAAAACAAATCAGTTGATCAATTGTCTGATGTCAACTTATTTATAAGGTATACCATAAATTAATGGTTTCTTGGTAAAACTCAGAACTGGGTATGACAATAAACTACGTTCAGCAGCAAATCCTCTGATTTGTAGGTTGTGAGGAACATGAAACCACCTCTTAATTGCTGTTGTTCCCAGGTCCACCCTGACCCGGAGTGGTAGCACCTGTTAGGGTCCCAACTATGGGCAAATAGTTTATCCCCAAACTGGGGTTAAAATACTATGAAAGTATAAAAATAGAGTTTTCTAGAAATATATACATAAGAATAATTTTTTATAGAAAAGCATAAATGTCTGAAGGAAAAATATTATGAACAATACCTTTTTGAAGAAAAAACATTATTACCATAACATATTTTTGAAGGATAAAAAATTATTACCAGCAATACATTTTTGAATACAAAACTAGAAGTCATCTTCAGTTTTCTAAAATAAAAAAATAATTATAATAAAAAATTTTCATCAAAATCTGACTAACTAAACCTACTCACTATAACTGAACATTAAAAAAATACCTTAAAACCCTACTTTTTTGGCATTAAATAACCTACAGAGGTTGATATGACATTAAACAAAACTCAAATTGGTAAAACTCAGGAGCTGGTTTATACACAAGACTGACTTGTACATAAGTGTGTACAGTAATTCTATTTTAGTTTTCTTTAATCTTGATAACTTTATAATTATTTAGATGCATCATGTGTTACACTAAGTAGAAGTTGCTAAAAAGAAACACTCAAGAATAGACAGCAATTTTACTTTTTGGTTCAAAGTCAGAAAAAAATAAACAAAAAGAAAGGCTTATTTCATGGCTTCTTTTTTCTCATTAACTGACATTCGCCAGTGTCATTCTGAGTCCAAATCATCCACTATTTTGGTTCCATTTTTAACATCTATCATCAACAGAGAGAGTAAGGAAAAAAAGGGGGAAGTAAGATCCATCTTCTCTAATCCTGTACATTTTGTATATTTTTAGATTTTTATTCAGTCTGTTTTTAGTTCCATTACCTGGGGGCCTATTTTTAGAAGTTGTTTCAAGTGTTTCTCTCAGTTTCACTCATTTCCATCAATTTGAACAAAATTCACAAATACTTAAAAGAAAATAAAAAAGGAAAGGCAACTGAATCTGATATTAGTTGATTTGTCAATTCAGGGCTTGCATGTTCAAGCCTACAAAAATAAGATTTACACATTTTTCCACTAAATTGGCCTCTTTATATTCTTTATCAAAGAAGATAATCAAATTGTAAATTATAGAAAAATTATTTGATTTCACAGAAGAAAAATGGCATCCCATTCTTTATATAATACCCAAAGTAGTTTCTTTTTATTGAAGAAATTACTTTGTTATGCAAAGGAATATTTGTATCATTTTTCATACAGTAAGAATGTATATATGGATGAGATTTTGTAAAATGTTCTCAGCCCAACCCACCTGTCAAGATCTAAATGTCCAAGCATCAGTTTTTTCAGAAGGTTAAGCCATTAACTTTTCAGCCAAGCTTAATATAAATAATTCAGATATAAAATATGTCTGTAAAAAGACAATATCAATAAATACAAAAGGACACCTTTTCTTTACCAATGCATTTTGTCTTCTGATAAAGTCAGATGATGAAATGTGTTACTGGCAAAGAAAATTTCCCTTTTATCTTTTTATATATATATATATATATATATATATATATATATAAAATCTAAATCTATCTAAACTTATTTATGAATGGAACTTAGTGTGTGTGTCTCTGTGTCCATTACCTATAGACTCCGAAACAGCTGAACCAATTTTCTTGAAAATTTACACAGTTGTACTATAAGCGTCTGTGAGTGTTCTTAGCTAGGTTTTGTGTCAAGGTACCCTCGATAAATATTGATAAAAAAATCAGGTTATAGAAGTGAGTGGTCCGATTTTAATCAAATTTGATGCACTCATAGACAAAGACATAAGAAAGGATATTCAAAAGTTTCAAGCTTGCAGTTCTTACAATAGTGCAGAAAATCAACAATATATATCTATAAAAGGCAAGATGTTTGTGTGTGTGTCCCTGTGTGTGTCTGTTTATCTGTCTGCATGTCCTTTATACAAATCCACAATTTTTATCAGATTCTCACCAAACTTCACACAAATATTCTCTAGGCTGAGTCCTGAGCTCCAGGACCATGGATTAGTTTTAAAGCTTTCATTACACCCGAGCAACGCCGGGCTATACTGCTAGTATATATATATATATATATATATGGAATATATATGTAAAAAGCAATATGACTAAAGACAGAATGAAACTTTTTTTTTACCATCACATTTTGTTCCCTGTGTGGATGTGTGTTGTGGTGAATGGATATCAAGCTTGGAATGAGAACTCAGAGAGCTGAGTTCAAATTCCAGTTGAATTCATCGCATTTACCTACATGAAAATACCCTTGCAAAAATTATTAATCCATCCAACAGAACAAATTGAGTTCTATAGCCTTGGTTAGAAAGAAATGGCAACCTACTGCAGGAAAATCTTCTGCCTAATCAGTCATGAATCATAAGAGACATGATCACCCAAGTGTGTATTGCATATGTCAATCAACTGACTGACTGATTTTGTCCCCTGAGGGACTTTATCAAAATAAATGTAAAGATTTTATTTTTGAATTTTCGCTTATAAACAAAACCAAGATGGAGAAAAATATTATTAAGTTTACAAAATTTTTAGATTTAAGAATGGTCTAAAATATTCTTCAAGCCAGCAGTGTATATAAAGGTAAACTATAGTGGACACTAAGTGATATTATTTAATGCCAAATTAACAAATATGTATATATATCTTCATATTTATATATCTTGATATGTAAAATCAGAAATTTATTCACCTGTTGAGAGTCAACTTTGGACTTGAAACACATGTAACAAGACAAATATAATCATGAACACTTAATGTATTATACAAAAGATAAATAATAATAATGATAATAATAATAGCAATAAATGTATACTTTAAACAAAACTTTCACGGCTTCTCACACTTTTTTCACCTATATATATATATATAAATATATTTTCTAAATACAATAGTCAACAATACAATAATCCTCACTCATACACACAGTAAAAAAAACCTTCAGATATTGGAGGCCATCTACATTAAATCCAAACAACCCACACTTAATAAAATCACGTTTAAATCTGGTCATAACACATTACATCGTATTTAAATATATGGTTCTGTTATCATTTCGAGCTCTCACGCAATGTGACATCATAGAACCGCATTACAAATTTACGAACTGCGTTTGCTTTATTTGGCAACTGTTATTGTTGCTTAGCAAAGTTTTATGTCAACACAAGATAAAATCACCGCTGATGGTGGATGTTTTTATGTTAACATCCTTGTAACCTCTCTGAAGATGGCTCATGTGAGCCGAAAGCTTAGAACCAACTTAATATAAAAGATTATCCAAATGTTGGAGAATTTTTGTCTTTATTTTCACCTGAAATTAAAGCCAAAATACAATGTTTAGAATGGCTCATGATTAAACATAATAGATATTCATTGTCTCTTATATTTAACAGTATATGTTTTAAAAAAATTCTGCTGCCTTGATACACTATATATATATATATATATATATATATATAGTGTATCATGAAAATGTGTGCATCTTTCTTCTGAAGGAAAGTACATCCCTTTCCCTCAGATTATTTTTGCAAAAGCTTCATACCTTGATACACTATAATATATATATATATATATATATATATATATAGTGTATCATGAAAAATTAGTCCTGATAAATACCTTTGACACCTTTGAATTTTGAAAATTTTCTATAATATATATATATATATATATATAAGGACTTATTTTTCATGCTTACAGAAAAATAAACCCTGACAAGAGCGGATACGATAATGATGTTTTCACAAAACTTTAAAGTCAGCATGATTTTGCTCAGTTAACTGACAAACCACTCTACATTAATCCTGTTAACACTCTATCTTGATATCAAATATTTTACAACAAAAAACTTCTTGCTAAAATTTTTTTTTTTCAGTAAAACAATGAAAAAATAGCAAACTTGGCACTAAGCATCATCACAGCTGAACACTATATATATATATATTTTATTATAACTTTAATCCAAAAGGAAAAGCAGGAAGGTAAATCCCAAAAACCCGATCCTAATTAATATTAATTACATTAATATTAAAACTGATCAAGGTGGAGGGCTCAATGCAATTTGTATTCAAATTACAGTGCCAATTATAAAATAAAACAAATTCCGATGTTCAAATTCATTGTATGGGCATTTCTACGAGAAATTTTGTGTATTATCAGCAACAAATTTTTTATTAAGCCAAATGACAAAATGAACAAAGATATTTTACTGGTGGAAGTTAAAAAAATATATTCATCATGGAAAATTAAAGGGGTGGGATTAATAAGAAAGCAGACAGAAATCTATGTCTATTTTTATTTTTAGATTTTTTGAAAACCCCTACTCCTTAACTGAGTCGAGAGTTGAAAGTTGAAATTTAGCTTTGTCTGGCTCAAAGAAATGGTAGGGGGAAGAATATAAAGAAATGGGAGGAAGTAAAAGGGAGAAAGTAAAGGGGTGTTTGACAGGGAAGTAAGCTAAGAAAAGAAAAGAAAAGAAAAAAGAAAAATTCATCTCCATAGAAACTGTTAACAATCGTGTTGAAAATAAATCATAGCAGTTTTTGGTTTAAATAAATGGGATGAAAGTTAAAGAAAAACATTTTTTGGGAAACGTTGACATACAATTTAAATTTAAATATAAAACTAGATTTAAATTAAAAAATAGAAAATTAATAACATTTATAAAAATAAAACATAAAATATAATATAAAAAATAAATATAAAAAAATTTTAACTTAAGGTGTATATCAATTCAACAAGTGCACACACACACACACACACATATATATATATATATATATATATATTTTAATCGTTTCACCCCGGGCAAGGTGTAAATGCCACTGATGTGTGGGGGGCTACATAACTGAAAGAAAATTAATTAGAGGAGGGAGAAGAGGATTACAAACCAATTAGAAAGAAGCAATAGAAAGATGAAAATGCAGGTGTAATAACAGTTGCAAGGGGGGAGAGAAAGGGGAGGATATACAGGGTGGGGGAAGGGCTAGAGTCAAGTGGTTAGTAGATGAGCATTGACATTGCATTTAAATTTCTGGAGGTTGTAGCCGTCAGGAAAGCAAGAATATGGGAGCGAGTTCCACAGGCGTGAAGTGCAAGAGAAGAAGCCGCAGGAGTAGAATTGTCATTTGCATTTGGCTAACCTAACTGTGAATGGGTGGGACCCAGTTGCCATTCTGGTTGCATGAGTAAACACCTGTTGAGGAGGCACCAATGACTTAAGTTCATCTGAGCAGAAGCCATGAAAGTATTTATAGAACAGACAAAGAGAGGCTACATTGCATCGGTGGGGAAGTGGCTGTAGTCAAGCTGCCAAGTCAGCACCTATCACGTTACTAACTCTCCTTTGGGGCCTGTCGAGAACACTGAGGTGAGCGGCAGGGCCGCCTGACCATAAATGGCAGCAGTACTCCATGCAGGGTCGAATGGTAGACTTGTATATATGCAGGATGGATTCAAGCGGAAAGAACATCCTGGATCGACACAGTGACCCAACCTTTTTAGCAGTGGATTTAGCTATGGATTTGATGTAGCGGTTTCACTTGAGATCAGAAGAGAGGGTAAGGCCGAGGACGCGCAGTGTATTGCACTCCAGGAGAATCACTTGGTCCATGCTTATGTGAGGCAGGAGAGGTTGCCTGTGATGGTTGACAGACAACAGCTTGGTCTTGGATGCATTGAAGTTGACAAGCCACTTCTTGCCCCAATTCACCACAGAGTGTAGATCCCATTCAAGGTCAGCAGCGAGATTATGTTTGTCTGCCATGCCAGGTTTCTTACTTGTGCGGGAGTATATTGTGGTGTCATCTGCGTAGATGCCTACTTGGGACTTGATCTCATCTGGGAGGTCGTTAATGAAAATAAGGAAGAGCGTCAGGCCCAGGATAGAGCCTTGGAGGACACCAGCATTCATGCTGTAGAATGAAGAGGCATGCCCACTCAATACGACCTTCATTTTGCGGTTGTTTAAAAAGGACTGGATTAGGTCAAGCAGGTGTCCGGTAATGCCGTAACCCTGTAGCTTGCAAAGGAGGCCAGAGTGCCAGACCCTGTCAAAAGCCTTGGAGATGTCCAGAGCAACTGCACGAGCCTCAGCTGACTCATCGAGGGTCCCGAGCTTGTACTCCGTAAAGGTTGTTAGCATATCGGCAGTGGACCTGGTAAAGCGGAATCCATATTGCTTGTCAGAACTGTAGCTATGAATTAACTGTACATTGCGATATGGAAATTTCTGTCTCGAGATAGATTCTCATCATCAGGTAATGTTGGTGTTGGTTGTATTTTTTATCTGCCATTTTTATTACTTGAAACATTATTATAGTGGATACTCTAGATTTTGAATATTTTTTTATTTATTAAACAATGTGTATCACATCTATCAGTGTGCACATTCAAGAAATCTTAATAAAAAAGTTATTCCCAGTAGAAATTAAACCTGCACTCCCACTTTGTAGGGAAAACCTCCCTTTTATCCAGTGTGCTTTACCACTCAGCCATGAAAAACATTGCAGCAAGCAAGATTTTATTTTTTCTTCTGAAGTACATCCCTTTCACTCAGATTATTTTTGCAAAAGCTTCATATCTTCTTATTTTCATATACAAAATATAAACAAGACTACTGCTAAATAATTAATGGATGAGGCAATAAACATGGAATATCAGTAAAGTGTGGATTTGAATAAGTCATTTAATGTCAGGTGAAACTTTGTACATTTTCTTTTCATCTTAGTTCATCCAACACAAGGCCCAAGGGCCACTCAAGTTATAGGATTACTGAATGGGATTGTTGTAAGTGAAGAAAAAGGATAAGGCATGAATTGTATATTTTGAGGATATATAGGATAGAATATATTACAAAGATATTGATCCTAGATTTGAAGTGATTAAGATTATTGTGACAAAGGAAGAATCCTCTCAAGAATTTGTTCCACAATGTAACAGTTATTGGAAAGAAGCTGTCTGAGTGCAAGTGCCTCTTTACCAATAGAATGCAAAAGGAATGCGGATTATTTACTCTCATAAATATACTCTGGCAGGTTCTAACTAAGAAGGTCTGTGCTTGTGAGAACATAACTTGCTTGAACATTTGTCATTCTAATAGCAATGTAGTGAGGGGGGGCTAACATTTTCTCTGTGGAAAAGGGTTGCAGATTGAAAAATAATTTATCATTCACAAGATTGCATAATCACTTGTGAACTTTGTCAAGGTTTGACAGCAGTACTCTGTTCTTGGTCTGATCCGGCTCTTGCAAAGCTAAAACTTGGCAGTAGGAATTAGGTATTCATGTTCCAAGTGCTTTTGGGCATCATTGGCTACTTTCAAAGAAAGAAGGTAGAAGAAGGCAGAAAGTCAAAAGACACTTGTTTATGCTACTTTGAATATAGGTCCACATGCTTTGATTATGGTCTTGACTTCTTATCATCTTTCTTGGAAACAACCAACAATGATCAAAAGTGTTCAGAATATAACATATCATTTCAGCAAGTTCCTTTACAAGTTTCCACCTGACATCAAACAACTTATTCAACACGAGGAGAAACTGACAGAAAGGCTTAACAGATATATATATATATATATATATATATAAGCAGTTTCTTCATTTTCACTCATCTTTGGTTGATAGAAAGAAGTTATCTATTGGAAGTGTTGATAGAAGTAAACTTCCTCTCACTCAGGTTTGACTCATTTTCTTGCACTCATGTGGATGCACATGTCTATCTGTACAAATGCCTTCCTAGTTTAAATGTTGGCTCACCACATAGCAACAGTTTATGTTATGTAATGACAGACAAATCAATAACTGCAGAATTGTTTGTTGATTTTATATTTAGCTAAACATTTGGTGGCTACTTACAAATATTAAGGAAAAATGAAAAATTGTTTATATATATATATATATATATATATATATTGGAGTTTCATTAACTGTTCAATCATCAGGTACATATTATGAACTTTGTCAATATATACTTAATAGTTCTATTATCTTACATTGAGCACTGTTTTATTAACATAAAAAAAATATATATATGTGCATGAACTTGCATGTATTTATTGATATCCATATTTACATATAAATACACAAACACATTTTTATATATACACACATATATATATATATATATATATGTTACTGACATATAAGCACACTTAATTCATCTATAGTTTAAATATGCTTGATGCACATTATTTTTGCATACATACACTTACTTTCATAATAAACACCTAGTATTTTTATTGCATGTGACACATATACTTAAACAAACAAATTTTTCTTTTACATTTAAAATATTCATCCATTGCTTTCTTACACATGACATGTATCTGACCAATGAAATCAAACCTCAATCAACATACTGTCTCTGTGGTTTTTTAAAAGATTTTCTGAAATTTTTAAATAGTTTTTTAAATCATTCATCATTAAAAAATATCTGAAGAACCTTGTTAAAGTGAAACATGTTAGATTAAAAACATTTTTTCCTACCTATTCTTTACTTATTCTATTCATTCAAGAATAATGTTAAAAAATTATCTGCACTTTCACCACAACACTTTTTTAGGTTTATCTCACGATCTTCTGACCATGTGTGCATATAGTTGGTAATATTGTGGTTACATGATCAGAGTTTAAACTCTGCTGCTGTTATAGTCTAAATATAGGCATTCTACTAGCAGTGTGTACCAAAGAGTAACAAAGAGCAGTGTTCCAAATCTACAGAGAACATGCTACCTCATTGATGGTTTGCCATTATCACCTCTTGAGCTTACTGAATCTTCTCATTGCTGGTGTAGAATGAAGGGTGTTCTGCTTCTTCATTGTGTATCCTGCTTGTCCGGCCATTTCTAAATTTCACTCATAGACACTTCTACATGGTAGTGCACTGTCACCATATTGTGTTAAAAGGCTCTAATTAATTTCAACCACTTACCAGAGAAATTGGATCACTGCTCTTTTTTCTTCCTTCATACACACAGCTAGTGGAGCAGCTATGATTATATTGTAACACCAGCAAGAAAACTGGCATTATCAATCTCAAATTTTGATCATAGGACCACAGGAGTACCAACTTTAAGCATACATTTTTTATTTTTTTATTTTTTTTTTTTTAATCATTTCACCCCAAGCAAGGCATTCCACTGCTACTATAGCACAGGGGGCTACATAGGGGAAGGTGGTGAGAGAGTGATTAGATATAGGAAATGTCAGAAGGAGGGTGATAGACAAGTAAGGAGGTACACAGGAAGAGTGTTTGAGAGAATGGGTGCAGGTTAGTGTGTTAGGAGGTGTCTATTGACCTTACATTTAAACTCCTGGAGATTGTAGCTGTCAGGGAAGCAAGTATGCGGAAGGGAATTCCACAGGCGGGAAGTGCAAGAAAAGAAACTGTTGGAGTAGAAATGGCGGTTACATTTTATTGGTTTCACTGTAAAAGGGTGGGACCTAGTTGCCAATCTAGTATCTTGTGCAAATTTTTACCTAGGGGGGCACCAGTGATCTAAGTTCATCAGAGCAGAAGCTGTGAAAGTATTTATAGAAGAGGCACAGGGTATCGATCACATTACAGATTCTCTGTTGTATTTTGTTAAGAACCCTGAGGAGAATAGCAGGGGCACCCGACCAGATGTGGCAGCAGTATTCAATACATGGGCGGATGGAAGATTTATATATGTGCAGGATAGATTCAGATGGAAAGAACTACTGGGCCCTGCACAGAGAACCGACTTTCATAGCAGAGGATTTAGCAATGGCTTCAACATAGTCATTCCACTTGAGGTCCGCTGAGAGTGTGAGGCCAAGCAGGTGTAGTATTTTACTCTCTGGGAGGCAAGCCTGTTCCATGCTAATGGGAGGTAGGTGTGGTTGTCTATGGTGGTTAATTGATAGCAGCTTCGTTTTGGAAGAATTGAAATTTACGAGCCATTTCTTACCCCAGTCCACCACGGATTGGAGGTTCTTTTCAGGCTTGGCAGTGAGGTTCACCTTGTCACCCACAACAGATTTTTGATCAAGGCAAGAGTAAACTGTGGTGTCATTGGTGTACATGCCTACTTGGGATGTTATGGCATTGGGGAGATCATTGATGTAGATCAGAAAGAGCGTAGGACCTAGGATAGAGCCTTGAGGGACACCCGCGTTTGTAGGGTAGTTCTGGGAGGCATGTCCGTTTAATATCACTTTCACTGTGTGGTTAGAGAGGAATGACTGGATTAGGTCCAACAAAAGTCCAGTTATACCATAGCTTCGCAGTTTCCATAGAAGGCCAGCATGCCAGACTCTGTCGAATGCTTTCGAGATATCCAAGGCAACAATTCGGGCTTCACCATTCTTGTCGAGAGCCTGGTATATATATACTCGGTGATGGTCATTAGCATATCAGCAGTAGACCTGGTGAAGTGGAAGCCATACTGTTTGTCCAAGAGGAGCCTGTGAGCTGTGAGATGCTGAACCACCTTGGTATTGATAATGGCTTCGAACACTTTGCCAAAGATTGGAAGAAGGCTGATAGGGCGGTAATTTGCGGGGTCTGAGGGTTCTCCAGTGTTCTTAAACATAGGAACTACAGAGGAAGACTTCCAACAGGCAGTAAAGCAGGAAGAAGATAAGTAGAAGTTGTAGAGCTTAGAAAGGACAGAAGAGAGTTCAGGGGAACATTTCTTCAAGACTATGATTGGGATTCCGTCCCCACTGCTCGCTTTGTGAGGGTCAAGTTTTGAGATTAGAAGGTAGTGTGACAAGCGTAAAGATATATAATGGTAAAAATTCAGATAATTATTGACTTAGCTTCATATATAATCATCATTGTTTAACATTCATTTCCATGCTAGCATAGTCAGACGGGGTTTTCTTGACAGCTCCATAATTGAATTATCAAGAAAATATTGGAGCAAGTTTTACAGTGGTATGCCCTTATTAACACTAACCATTTTTGAAAATTGGAAACTCAGTGTTCTTATCAAGACACCATCTCTAGGAAGATTACCTATCAAGGTTCATGAGTTCAGCTGACCCTATTCTACACAGAGAAGGTGTAGAGATTTTTTATTTCAGAAATGTCATTCTCTTAAACAAGTTGCTATCCAAAGCTAAAGAATCTTACCCCTCCTAACTTTTTCTTTTTCTCTTAAATGACTCAAGTTTGGAAGATAACTATTTGCCCATAGCTCGGACCCTAACAGGTGCTACCATCCTTAGTTAGGGTGGATTTGGGAACAGCAGCAATTAAGAGGTAGTTTCATGCTTCTTAAGACCTCCAATCATCCAATTAGAGGCCTTGCTGCCGGATCTAGTTTATCCTTACACACACACACACACATATATATATATATATATATATATATATAGTGTGTGTGTGAGTATTTGAACAGTAACCTCTCTTTTATGTCAGTTACATTAAAAATGGCAGAGAAGGTATTATGTTTAAGCTTTTATTTAATTTTTCATGTGATGCTATGATTTTTTTTGAGGACATAAATTATATAAAAATTGTCTGAATATTTTGTTTATCTGAGCACTTTTAACAGTTCTTTTAGCTGGAAAAGCACAGTCATCAGGCCTTACAAAATGTTACATAAGCATTCTTTAAAAATGGTAAAATTAGTTATTATAAATTGCTTGAAGACACCAGATGGTAGAAACCTGGGTTGCATAATGAAAAATTTGTTTACAAATGAAAAAAAAAAAATATATATATATATATATATATATATATATATAACCATTAACTGTTACATAAGAAAGAATTTTGCTTTTCAAATCATTAAAATTAAAAGTGTATAGAGAAAGTTGATATAAAATAAAAGAAATAGAGGAGATCAGGTTGCATAACCAATAAATATAAAAAACTTATACTGTGTTGTTTTCTCTTAGATAATATGAATAATGAATATAATGAAACACCACCACTGTGCCATAACTAACATATACAGGAATCCTCTCAAATGACTTTCAAGACTCTTCATTCTCCTCTCAAACATCTCTGACTCAATAAATGAAATATGTGTCATCTTCATGACTTACTTGAGCTAGGCTCTTTCACTACACTGACTTATATCACAGCATGCACCACCATCTAAAGCTTAGAAACAGGTGCTACATTAGTATTAGTATTTTTACATGGCAATTTTATCAGATCCGATATCTATTGAGTTGCAACAAAAGTTGGTGGCATTTTTCACAGAAATTCAATGACAGTATTTAGATATTTGTACATTCAGTCATATGTATGCAATTTTATTCCACCACCTTTCACCATCATTCAGGCAGCTTCAGGATCCTTTAGAATCCTTCTGAATGATCAACTGGTCTAAGTAGTTCTTTAGGGTACCAGGAAAAATAAAATTTCTCCCATTAAAAGAATATTTTTAGGGGATCAAAATAAGAGATATTCTGTAAATGCATGATCAAATTAATACAGTGTATAGTAGGATATTCCAGTCACACTTTGTCAGCAAAGAGACATGAGGTCTGGCATTGTCCTGACAAAAGATAATTTTTCTGATGAGGCAGTCCTGGACACTTTAAATTGATTGCTGTCTTTAATCTGTTCGATTGTGAATAATACCTGTTTGAATTCAGGTCGTTTTTTTAAAAGAACTCATGATATACAATCCTTTTCCAATCTCACCAGATACCCAATGTTACAGGTAAGCATTCTTTTAAAAAATGGGATGTTTTGTTATGTTTGAGCAGATAATGGAAGATGGAAATGTGATTCATTATATTTTTTCTATTGAATCATGAGGCACCCAGTCATTGTAGTGATTCACAAACCAACTGTTTTCAAATCCCTTACCATCCTCATATTAAATATGTAGCTGTGGTGAACACAGTACTAGTCAAAGCAAGAGGCTTAGGGTTGCTTGTGTCTTTTGTGGTCACAGAGCAGGTGCTGGATGAGGCAAACAACATGGGGGCAAAGCCTTGAATGACTGTGCGTGTGTGCAGGAAAACCGAAAAGGAGGCTCAAATGTATGCAAATTATGGCCGACTCGAGAGAGATAAATGGAGCCTCAATTTGACAGTCAGCAGTGCAATACAAGCAGTCGAAGGAGATGGACCATTAGTGCAAGAAGAAGAAGAAAATCAGAGATATGTTGTGACGTGTTCAGAAAGCGAGGATGGCGAATTGAACCAGCAATATCTTGAGTTGTACAAGTAATGACATAACAATAAAGACTTGTTCAAACTACAGTAGCATATCACTGCAATATTCCTAAATTATTTTAATCAACATTTTGGTTATGATGAAGGAATGCAGATATACCAGAACATTGTCAGTCTTCCATGCTAAAACTTTTACTTTGGAACTGAGTAAACCAATTATGTATTATACTCTTAATGATAGAATTATCTTTATAAATGGCATATAACTTCTTTTTTTTTTTAAATATTTGTACATAATTTTTTTTTTTTGAAATAAGTGTAGCAAATGACAAAAATGCATCCAATTTTCTTCTAGTTTCACTGAAATGATACCTTTCAGAATATTTCAGTTATATGCAGAAAAAAATGTATGTTCAAATTCTCTTATCGAAAAATGGTATAACCTTTTGTTTCTGCCCAATGCTACCTTCTAATAAATACTTAGGAGATCTGATCAAGTGTCAGAATTGTTGCTATAGTATCTGAGTTAAAGTATACAGAGTGAAACTGCCTGGCACAGATTGACCTTGAACTCTATTGTAGATATTCATTTAGTTGTTTCTGCCGTTTATAGAAATGCTTGGAAGAAAAGTGTGTAGAGTGTGGTCACGTCACCATATCACAGAGTTTCCATCAGTGGGCAGCATTTTTTTTTGGCCAAACACAACATTCTGACAACCACCATATTTCTCAGATCTCACCACTTGTGACTTTTTCTGATTCAAAAATAAAATCCCACTTGAAAGTTACAAGATTTCAAGATATCAAGGAAATCAAGAGATAGCTGTTTTCTATCCCAAAAAAGGAATTAGATGAATGCTTCCATCACTTAAAACAATTCTGGTTAAAGTGTGTGTCTTCAAGGATTTGCAGTTTTATTTTTTTTATGTATGTGTGTATATATATATATATATATATATATATAGTACTGTGCAAAAGTATTAAGACAAGAACTATTTTATCTTTTATGAGACATATTGACAGAAAATAAACAATTTAATTAAAGTAATTTTATTTGATTTACTCAACAAATTCTTTAACAAGAAAAAAAATACTTGTTACAAAATAAATTTAATATTTAGTATAATAGTTTTTTGCTTTGATCACAGCCTTCATTCTGTCAGGCATTGACATCACAAGCTTCTTCAAAGTATCTAATGGTATCTCCTGCCAATCAGCTTGTATTTGTTCCCAAAGTGTGTTTTGCGAAGTAACATTAGATTTATCAATTCGAGAGGGGAGAATAAGAAAAGAGTCAGTCATATCCAAGGAGTAGTTTCAAAATAACTTGTTTAATAGAAAATAGGAAAAATAAAATATAACTTCTTTTTAATACATTTCTTTTATGCCTAGTTTTAAATAATCAATATTTATCAGCAATTTACTTGGCTTTTCACGCTGTATTTGAATTTCAGTGAGGATTTTAGTAAATTTACCCCTGTCCTGGTACTTTTGTGCACTACCGGTAGTGTGCAAAAGTTTTAGGACAGGGGTGATTTTAAACTTTATTTTGATGCCTCATAAAAGATAAAATAGTTCTTATCCTAATACTTTTGTACAGTACTGTGTGTGTGTGTGTGTGTTTTTTAAATTTTCTTATATTTATGAGGAAAGAATGTATAATTCTAATGTTTGTAGTTATAAACTGTGTGAATATAGGAATCATCACTGCATAGTGATTGTTAGTTTCATGCCTCAAGTGATATTTGGCCCTTAACCTGACAATCATTTGAGACAAGTAGACATCTACTTTTTGCTCTGTCTGTCTATATATATATATATATATATCCATCCACAGACAGATCTGTTTTGCTGTATCACAGCTCATCAGTATGGTTAGACATCCGATTGAAACCTGACCGAATTCGCATCAGTTGGCGATTCTACCTCTGAGCTATGGGCGCTCGGTAGAAGGAGGCACACTTTTTGCATGTACATTATCATCATACACCCGCCCAATAGCTGAGAGTGTTATAATTCATTGCTGAATGAACGATGCGTAGATGCTAGAGTAGCTACTGTTTTTTAAAGTCTACCATTCTTTCAGAATGCTCAATCAGAGTGTGTGAGCGTAAATAGTCATCCGCAGACAGATTTGTTTCACTGTATCACAGCTCATCAGTATAGTTAGACATCCGATTGCTTTTTATCCAGGATTGAAACCCAACCGAATTGGCATCAATCGGCGATTCTACCTCTGAGCTATGGGCACTCGGTAGAAGGAGACAGACTTTTTAGTGTTTACATTATCATTATACACCCGCCCAATAGCTGAGGGTATTCTAATTCATTGCTGAATGAACGATGCGTAGATGCTAGAGTAGCTACTGTTATATTACTTCAAGTGTTACTTTTAGTGGATACCTGTATTTGTGAAGAATGTGCCATTTTTATTTTTAAACCTTTTTTTTTTTATATTCTGGCACATTCAAGAAAATTTAGTGTCCTTCATTATAACATTTGAAGTAATAAAAATATATCATATTAAAAATAAAAATTCATTAATTCTTCATATATATATATATGGGCCAATTATCTTTTTCTCATCTTTTATGAATATTTAAAAAAATCTCTCTGCTGACTAACAGACTCAATATTTTGAACAAAAGTAAAAATAATTTCCATGCTTTCATCCACTTTTACAGAATTGCAGACCTTCTGACATTGCCACACTTATATGTTAGTGATATTGTCTTTGATTCTGTATGAAGAATGGAAATCTTGCTTTTATTTAATCTCAGGGAATTTGGTAGTGGGAAATATCAATTCTGAATTCAGTTAAGTGTAAAACATCTTACAAGTTCTTTAACAGTGTGCTACATAGTATGTTTTATTTTCAATATTGGTTCAGAAAAATAAATATAAGGTGCCATAGTTGCTTCTTCTGCTTTCATAAATGTTTACTTCCAGTTCATTTTACTTTTTTGATTAATCTTTTGTGGTTTTCCTCTTCTTTTGATGCTGTAGATATATTTTTATTTAATTTTTGGGTTGTTGACAATATTTCATTTGTACTTTATATCCAAAAGTGTCATAATCAAGATGTGTTATTTTAAACAACAAATTAAATTAAAATTTGAATCATTATGTTCAACAATATTTTCTTCTTTCTATGAAACCAAACTAAGTATGCAATTACTTTTCAAAGTTTTTAACTTTTATAACATTCCTTCGTTTCTCAAATATATCTTATACCAGTCTCTGTTATAGATTCAAAAGTTTTATAAAAGTTCATAGACTTTAAACAAATAACTAAAAAATATACACCTTCAAAATGTAGAGGCACTCCATATATGCACTTTCTTTATACATTAATTGCCATGACTTCTTGGGAAAGATAATAGAGTAGTTACTCGTTGCGTTCTCTATGGTTTGGGATTCAAAATCCTTCTCTTACACTAGCTGCAATCCAAGGCTAGAAAATCCAGTTTACTCTGCTATTTAACCCATAGCTGGTAGAAGAAGAAATGTGTTCATATTTTTCCAAAGAGCATTTGTACTAAAGTCAATGCAGCTGACTAGAAGAAATTTAAACTCAGCTCACCAATTTTAATTTCAGTGATCGAAATGTTTTAATAAATAAAACCTTCTTAGCATATCCGGTATTGTTTTTGGTATTCATAGAATGGCAAAAGGTATCACATTAAATAATTTGTGGAGTAACAATATTGTCTACCTGTTGCAAGTTTTCAATATTATATTTTATCTCATTAACCAATAAAAAAATACAGACAATATTTAGTGAAAAGATGATGAATGTTCCAGTGCTGCAGCCAATCAATAATTATATATGAAACCTAATAGCATGGAAATTTTTCTCAATGCAGTTTATTATTCTTCTTCTATGTACCCTGTCCCTTCCACATTTCCCTATCTCTGGTGGCTTTGAGCACGCCTTCTCCTGTTACACCATGCAATCCTCATTTCGTCATCCACCTGATTAGGTCCTTCAAATATATTATCCATTGCTTACCCCTGTCTCTTTTTCCCTCTATCTGGCCTGTTAGTATCAGATTCTCCAGGCCCTCCTTCCTCATTGCATGTTCCAGGAACTTCAGCTGTCTCTTCCTGATGTGCAGTATGAATTTCTTTTTGTTTCCATCATTTCCAAAACCTCATCATTGCTCACATGCTCAATCCATGATATTTGCAGCATCCTTCTGCAGAACCACATTTCAGTTACTTCAAGTTTTATTGTCATCTTTGACGGTATTGTCCAGCATTCACTGCCATATTGAAGGACAGACAGCACGTAGCAATTAATGAGTGGAAAAAATGATTAGTTAAATCTATTAGAAATAAATCAAAATGTTTTAATAAATAAAACCTTCTTAGTATATCCTGTATTGTTTTTGGTATTCATAGAATGGCAAAAGGTATCACATTAAATAATTTGTGGAGTAACAATGTTATCTACTTGTTGAAAGTTTTCAACATTATATTTTATCTCATTAACCAATAAAAAAATACAGACAATATTTAGTGAAAAGATGATGAATGTTCCAGTGCTGCAGCCAATCAATGATTATATATAAAACCTAATAGCATGGAAATTTTTCTCAATGCAGTTTATTAATGAGTGGAAAAAAAAGATTAGTTAAATCTTTTAGAAATAAATCAAGTCAAAAGTGAATTTTAATGATAATAGAAATCATGTCAATGTTAAGCTTGTCAAGGGCGCATGTCATGTGACAGGAAATAGAAAGTACCAGCTGTTTCAGTTCGAATTACAATCTTAATTGAGTTTCTTTGATGAAAAGACAATCTGCTATTTATTTTTCTAATTTTAATTCTAAGACTCAATCTAGACAGGTGCAGTTTAAAATTTTTTGGCACTCTAAAATGTTTCACTTAGATTTCTTTCTTTATCTCTGAATAAAGTTTAACTCTGGTGGTGGTATGGGAGAAAAAATGTTCAGCTGTTTTTTTTATTGGTGTAATAGATTTTTTATATTTGTTCCTTGCTCTAGAAAGAAAAAAAAATGAATTTTTTAAGTTAAATAGAAACAGGTCTTTTATTTCTGTTTCTGCAGTTTTTTTTTTTTTTTGTTTTTCACATTTGGCAACCATCAAATTCCATTGGAGTAATAGAATCTTCTGTAATTAATAGTTTTAGTAATTAGCAGGAAAAATGGTTTATCATTTCAAAATGATTTCATTTCATTAGATGTTTATGCCAATTTTTGAAATATTAAATTTCATCTTTTCTATCTGGTTTGAAAATTCTTCAAATTTTTTATTCTGCTTGGAAATTTTTTAAAGAGAAATTAACATTACCCACTTCTTATTCTGTGTGTCATTCTTATCTTATATTATCAGCCAACATCAGTCATGACTTGATTACTTTGTTGTTATTATGATATTATTATTATTATTATTACTACTACTACAGCACTACTTTTGATTTCTGTTATATACACATTTCCTTCCGCATCCCATTCAGAGACCTAAGATCAGAAATGGTTTCATGACATTTTTGTAAAAAAATGTAATCTACACATATTTTACATAGACAAAGCTTTTCATAATGTTTCAGCTGCACTTGTGGGTAGAAGTTTTTGTATGTAAGGCATGGGCTACCAGGAATTTCTTCATTGAGTCTATCAGACCCTTTTTAAATCAATCCAAAGCCTCCAACTACAACTGGAATTGGCTTACAGCCATATCACGTTGAATACACCGGTTATCGCTCGATCACCAAAGTTAAGCAATGCTGAGCCTCCTGGTCTGTACTTAGATGGGTGACCGCTTGTGAATACCAGGTGCTGTTAGCGTATAGTGACGGATGTGCGTTGTGGTGCAGTGGATATCAGCTCGGAAAGAGAAATCGGTGAGCCGAGTTCAAATTCCAGTTGAATACCCTGCATTCACTTAAGCACTGCTACCCTTGAGAAAGATATTAATCCATTTTTCCCTCCAGTTATGGGTTAAATAACAGGGTAGGACTTGGGGACCCTGCCCTTAAAAACAAATCACAATGAATCTTGATTCTCGAAAAAGTAAAAGGTATTACTAGACACAAAACCTATATAAATAGCAACAATAAATTGTTGAAAGCAAAAAATAAAAGGTATTACCAGCAATAAACAAATAAAAGATTTAGTTGGCAATAAATGACCCACCAAGGTTGATATGCCATAAAAACAAAACAACCAACAACTGGAATTATTGATGTTCTCACATACCCTGTTTTTGAGATTTCCATTTCAAAGATCCTTTTTTTTTTAAGATCTTCAAAGATATATTACAATTTGCAGTAACTACCATGTCACTAAGAAAGATACCTTCTGTTCTTATGGTCTTTGATCACAATGTCTGAGTGATTAGCTTTCACTGTCCTGCCATTGTGTATTGTATAAAGTCCCATAAAATTGTTACAGGCCCGATCTCTGTAACCAGGTCTGGGTGATTTTCATACCAGTTTCCTTCCAATAAAACATTCATATTTTCCAGAGCAAATATTAGCTCATCTCTATCATGCCAAGTTTTATATTCAGTTGGTGCTAGCTCAGGGCAACCTGATACAAGATGGTCAATTGTTTCTGGATATTTATCACAGAATCTGCATTAAGAACCAACAAAATTTTCAGCTTTTTTTGTGTATAGTAATTTCTAGTTAGCAAGCATTGTTCCTGTACAGCGAGAATAAAACCTTTGGTTTTAGCATTTAACCACTGCACCATGTAACCACTGATGGATATGGAGTTTGTCTACATCAGCTTGATTGATATGGGCGGAGTATTGACTATCAAGAGGTTTATCTTGCCATTGTTTCTGCATTTGGTACACTGTTGTTATTATTATTATACTTGACTGTGTTGGCCCATTTTCAGAAAAATGGAAAATTGCCATTTACTGTTAAGAAACGACTATAAAAATGCTGGTAGTGATTTGTCAAGGGTGCCACCATAATTATTATTTTTATGATTTTCTTTAAATAGAGTATTGGTTGATTGATAAAAAAAGACTCATCAATCAAATTTCATTTTTTTGTTTTCTTTTTTTTATTCATAAAATGCAAAGGAAAATTCTAATTGTTCAATCTAAAATGAGTGTCTACCTGTAAGAATAAAATCCAAGCGATAAATCATAAACTTGAATTCAAGACACATGTTAGGTATCAGACTGATTTACAGATATTTTGTCTACATGCACTCAGACTTTGACTAGATTAGTTGCAATACATAATATTTGTGATGCTATTCTCATGTAAAGTTAAAAATTTAATCATTTCAGTTTCATACTTTTTAGTGGCTTCTTTATGATACTCATCCATCAACTGATACAGGAGAGATATCCAAAGAGCTGGTACATTGTCATGTTAGAACAATAGTAACAAACATAACTTTGCTGAAGACATTGTATCCATTAAGCTTGCAAAATAATTATTTTTCAAGTCAAAGTTTTTAAAATAATAAACCAATATACACCCTTGGGCAAAATAATTGAAACAAGACAAATAATTATTTCGTAGGACTTTTCACACTTTCCCTGATCACGTATACATTGTCTTTTGGCATAGTTTTTCTCTTCTGACTGCATTTTCCTTCGAGTTTGAAACAGATAGATCCAGTTTGTTTCTTTGTCTTGATAACAGGACTGACAGTTGAACGGCTGATGCCAAAAATATCTGCAATCTCTCTGTAAGGGCTGCCAGTGTGTTTGTGCAGCATTACAATTTTCATACCCACTTTTGGAGTAACATCCGTTGCAGTCAATGGCTGTAAGACAACTCATTGAGATTTGAGACAGTAGTGTCTGGGCATGAAAAACTCTGATGCAATCATGGATGATGCAATATTTTTCAAAGCCAAAGAAATTTCATCATACACCCCAAAAACAGATTCATATTACTGCACATCACTGCAAAGAACCTAATCTGAGGAAAAAATAGAAATTGATTACACCCTGTCACTCCAGTGGCTCTAAAACTGACTATATGGTGAAAGAAAGGAAACTACATAAGTTGCTTCAATTGATTTACCCAAGGGTGGATTTTACTTTTTTTATAATCATTTCACCCCAAGCAAGGCAGGACCATCACTGGTACACAGGGAGTTACAGTGAGAGAAAAACAAGGTACATGGGATGTCGAAGAAATGATAAGAGATGGATGGAATTCAAGTAGATAGAAGATGGCAATTGATGTTGCATTTAAACTTTTGGAGATTATAGCTATCAGGGAAGCCAGCAAATGAAAGTGAGTTCCACAAATAGAAAGTGTAAAAAAAGTAACTGTTAGAGTAGAAGAGGTGGTTACACTTAACTATTTTTATGGTAAAAGGATGGGACCTTGATGCCAAACTAGTAGCATGACTTTATACATGTGATCAGAAAACCAGGGGAAAAAAAAGCACATCAGAGCAGTTGCCATGAAAGTACTTGTAGAAAAGACAGAGGGAAGCCACATCGCATCAGTGAGAAAGTGACTGAAGGCAAGCTGCTAAGTCAGGATTGATTATATTGCAGATCCTTTTTTGGATTTTGTCAAAAGTCTCAAGATGAATAGTAGGAACACCCAACCAGATATGGCAACAGTATTCAATGCATTGATGAATGGCAGATTTATAATTGTGCAAAATGAATTCTGATAAGAAAAATATCCTGGCCTGACACAGTGGCCCAAACTTCTTAGTAATAGATGCAGCTATGGATTCTATGTCATCATTCCATTTGAGAAAATGAGGCCAAGGAGGCAAAGTGTGTTGCTCTCTAGGAGACTAGCATCATCCATTCTAATAGCAAGTAGGAAAGTTTCTCTATGATGGTTAAAACAAAGCAACTTTGTTTTGGAGGCATTAAAATTTACATGCCGTTTCTTACTCTATTCAGTCACAGATTGCAGGTCCTTTTGAAAGGCAACAACCAGGTTTACTTTGTCAGTCTTGGCAGATTTCTTATTAAGACAGGAGTAAATGGTGGTGTCACCTGCATAGATGCCTACTTGGGAACTGATTACATCAAGAAGATCATTGATGAAGATCGAAAAAAGTGTAGGACCTAGGACAAAGCATTTGTATGAAAGGCTCTTGAAGTTTGCCCATTCAAAACAACCCTCATTTCACAATTTGATAAGAATGGTTGGATTAAATTAATTGTCCAGGAATACTGTAGCTCTGGATCTTGCACAGAAGGCCAGCATGTCAAACTGTCAAATGCTTTCAAGATATCAAGAACAACATCTTGAGCTTTGCTATTCTCATCAAGTGACTGGAATATATATATTCAGTAATGGTCGTTAGCATATCAGTAGTAGACAAGGCAAAGCGGAAACCACACTTGTTTGTCAGAGAGTAGGTTATGAGGGGAAATGCCCAACTATTTCAGCATTGATAATAGCCTCAAATACCTTGCCAAAAATAGATAAGAGGCTAATAGAGCAATAATTAGAGAGGTCGGAGGGCTTCTTAATTCTAAAAAACAGAAACTACAGAGGAGGACTTTCAACAAGCAGGAAGCAGTTATAGAGTTTTGAGAAGACTGGAGCCAGCTCAGGGTGATATTTTCTTAGTGTGATCATCTCCACTTGCTTTATAGGATTCAAGTTTAGAAATTATGTTAGAGACCAGAAATAGAATTATATATATGTTACTCAGTTGTGTCTCAGTTTTAGGTGGAAAATTAAGTTTGGGTACTCCAGATGAGTCAAATGTGAAGTTGGATGAGAATATCAGAGCAAAGTTCTCAACCTTGTCTACTGTGGATGCAAGAGGGTTCTCTGTTATTCAGCATGCTCTTACAGAGCCACCAGTAATCTTTCAAATCAAACTTGTGAGAGGCTATACACTGCTTCATGCTATCAGCAAGTCACAGCTTAACATAATTTAGGACATGCCTACATCTAAATCTAAACTTATTTATAACTGGAACTTTATCTCTGTGTGTGTGTGTGTGTTACCTATAGACTCCGAAATGGCTCAACTGATTTTCTTGAAAATTTACACAGTTGTACTATAAGCATCTGCAAGTGTTCTTAGCTAGGTTTTGTGAAAAGGTACCCCTGATAAATATCGAAAATTAATATTCAAAAAAATTGGTTTATTGAAGGATTGGTCCGATTTTAATCAAATTTGATACACTCATAGACAAAGACATAAGAAACAATATTCAGAAGTTTCAAGGTTGCAGTTCTTACAATAGTGCAGAAAATTGATAATATATATATATATATATATATAAAAGGCAAGATGTTTGTGTGTGTGTCTGTTTATCTGTCTGTATTTTTTTCAGGTATAATTGTACTTCTTAGTCTCAGCCATGATACCATTTACTCAGAGGACTTGTTTAACCTTCAAAATTCAGTTTACAACGAAAAAAACTTATTTGATATCGATACCAGGAAATCAAAATTTAACTTACATCCATTCATTTTTCTTTCAGTTTATGGTTTTGCTTTAACTGGAAACAACTATTACTTTTTAGTCTTTCATGCCAACGTCCAAAGAGTCTTAACTCCAGGATTATGTATTAGTTTTAAAGCTTTCATTACACTCGAGCAACACCGGGCTATACTGCTAGTTCACTATAAGCAGAAACACAAAACACCTATTGTGATTTGACATGTCGCTCTGGTATAGTTGAATAAAGTGATTGCTGTGGATGATGGCAGATAAGCAAGCAGGAGAGAACCATGGAAATGAAAGAAGTTTAAATTGAAATTTCCTAGCTTTGATTAAAACATCAATGCCAGCTTTCACCCAGGAGACTTCAGAGGTGCAGTCTGGAACATGGAGACTAAGAACTTTGTTCCAAGGGACATTTCAAAGGAAATCACAGAATGAGTCCCAGTTTGCTCATTGATAACAGTAAGATGTTTTGCTGGTAGGAAGTGAGTGCAGAAAAAGACATTTACAGACACCACAGCATCTTCAGAGTTGCCAAGAGAGTGAAGCTGCATAACATGGCAACAGTCAGCAATAGAAGCAAGGAAGAGATCCAGAAGGGAAGCACGTTTGTTGTGGTTAGTGGGAAAATGCATTGCGAAATCCTCTACTTGTGTGAGTGACTGAGTGAATGAGAAGTTAAGCATTTGAGCTCTAGTAAGATCAGTGACAAAGTTTTTCAGCCACTTGTCATTATGAGCATTGAAGTCACCAAACACAAATATATTAGCAAATGGATGAAGGAAAATGGCCTTGTCTGTATTAGCTGAAATACTATCTTGTATGCAGCAGTCAAGGGAAGTTGTGGAGAAAGAAGATATATCTTACTGAGTTTAGCAAAGACATTTTCTGTGACAGGTAAAAAACCAGGAGATACTTGTGACTCACTATTTTGTCTCTTTTTTTTTATGAGGATCAACTCAGTAGCTACTTCAGCATAATGTTAACACTTTTACTGTTGCATTGTTATAACATTGTTGCATGGTTGTGCTGGCCCATTTTCAGAAAAATAGAAAACTGATATTTAATCTAAAGAAATAACTATAAAAATGTTGATGGGGATTTGTCAAGAATGGCACCATTTTGGTTTTAACCAGATACTCACAAAACAGGTTGTATCATATGTTCATATATGTCTACATTGGTTTGTAAATAACAAGGAGCATTAGTTCATGACACAAATTCTTGGGACTAACATTTCACAGTGTCTTGAAAACACACACACACGAACACATATATATATATATGCATATTTTTTTTCCGTGCTTACGACAATAAGCCAAGGCAAATAATTGAGATCTTATACATAACCTACTATCAAATTTTGTCATATAAACATGATTATAGGCAATGCTGACATTCCAAGGATATGTTTCCTTGGCGTCTTCAGTTTTATTCTTTTTCGTACAACAAATTATTTCTTGAACTGATGCAGTACATCGTATGATTGACAACACACAAAGTAACATCCAATCATGATCAGAAATTTCCAACTGAAAATATTCAGAGAGGAAATAATCAGAATCTAGTGGAGCATTCTCTAGATTTAACAACAATAATCATGAATGTGCAATTAGTGTAATGTTTATTGATTTGGAAATAGAATCGGTGAACTGGATTCAAATTGAAATCTATTTTTATTAACTTTTACACTAATCTCTTTCCACAGCTATGGGTTAAGTAACAGGGTAGACAGAGTAGTCTAGCCTTGGCTGGCAGCCAATCAAGCAAAACACAACTCTGGAGTCAAAACCTTAGAGAAGACATTGGGAAAAATTTTACTCTCTTTCCCAAAAAATCTATGAGCTATGATGATGTTGTTGAGTAGTTTTCACACTGAAAGTTATAATCGTACTATGTTGGTTGCTAATCAATATAACGCACCCAAAATTTTAGGAACTTGGTAATCTTCCACTGTAAGCTGACTCCTTAGTATTCGGCAAACTGCCTAGTAGTTCTACTGAACTCCAAAAGAACTCTCTAGAACTTCTAAGAACTCCTATAAACTTCCCAAGTTAACTTCCTGTTAATTCTTATTTATATAGGAGGGAGAGTTCATTATCTGAGGAATAGGTGTGGTTCACCATAACAGATCACTTGCGTACTGAAGGGTCATGTCAATAAAAAATCATGAATCCTCATCTCTAAACAACAGATCAGATAATGAATAAGTGTCAAGCATTAAAATCACAAAATTACTAGAATTTGATCAGGAATAAAAAAAAATCTCATTCAAATCATTCTATCAATGAAGCTGTTTGCTTTACTTACTGTATTTACATCAATGTTTTCACAGTTAGACTGGTACTAATCAACTATTATTGGTAAAAAGTTTACATATATTTATACAATAAATATACTATATGAATTCTAGTTTATAATGTTTTTTCATCATATTATAAATATAAAAATATTTAATTCTTTAAATTTCAGATATATAAAGATTGTCATGCATTATAAGAAAGATATCAACCTCAAAATAAAAACAAGATATTGTAAAGTTATCGAGTAAGGAGAGCACAAGATTAGAAATTTTTAAATAAATATAGAGCAAAGAGCAATAAAAAATAAACAGCCTCAAGAATCTTAGAAAAAGAGAATAAAAAAAAATTAAAAAGAGTGAAAAGCAAGAAAAACTTTTTAATACATTGGTGTTGAAAATGTAAACAAAGAGAAAATATGGAAAATGTTGGCTAAAGCCATTAAAGCAGCCAGTCTTCCTTTTCTATATGATGTGTCCCTTTAGCAGTTATGGCTCTCTACAGTTTCCTGTCCTTGTAGCTCTATGTAAGGATTTTCTTTTGCTATCCCTAATACTCATTTTTCTGCCACCCATTTTCATCAGCTCTTTATGCAGGTTATTCACTGCTTTTCTCTATTCTACTTGCATTCGATGACCTAGGAGTGCCAAATTTTCCAAGCCTTCTTTTCTCATTATGTAACTTAGAAATTTCAACTGACTCTTTTTGATGTTAATTATGAACATTTTTTTGCTTACATTTTTCCTCAAACTTCTTTATTACTCACATGCTCTGTCTATGGTATTCTCAGTATCCTGCTTCAGAATCACATTTCTGTTGTCTCTTCATCTGTCACAAGATTGTCCAACATTCACTGTCATAGAGGAGAACTAATATTACATAGCAGTTAAGTACTCTTTTCTTTGTTTCTGATTAAATTGTTTTGTTTATTAATACTTTGCTTATTTTTTGGAAAGCATCATTCAATATCCCAAGATAGGTACATTCAGGTTTTGGTGCCATATAAACATGCTTAAAATCCTTTCAAACTATGTACAATCAGTTCATTTCCATACTTATAAAATCTACATAAGAATTCAATGTGTCATTATGGGATCATGCAAATACATTTGTTGTTTCAAGTTCGTGCTTAAAATCAATCTCATAAACTTTCATACACTTGTCAATTTCTGAATTTGGAAAATTTAAAATATGATAGCACAATTTCAGTGGTTTTACTAAGAGCCTCTTTAAACATATTGACTTATTTGTATATTTAATCCATTGAATTGTCTTAAAGCACAAATCTAAATACTAGTTCAGGAGATTGACATTTGATACTTTAATTGTCTGTCTGTTTATTCACCTCAGGCAATGATTCTCAACAATGCTTTTTATATCTATGCACTCTATGAACATATTTCAAATTATCATTCTCTGCTGCCAAAATTGCCTAACTCAAAAGATGCATTGTAGAATTGTAGTTTATAAAACGATCAATACCAGCAATTTGAATCTATCAATCTTTTGGTCCCAATTTTCTTCAGGTGGGATAAATTTCCTTAAGATATCATCATCTTAAAATTTATTTCTGTTAAGTTAAGAATGGGGATCATATCTGTTTTTGTTTTCATGCAATTTTAAGCCTTCTTAGATATTATGGTTCAACTGAAAAGGTTTATAGAGATTAACTGTGAAGACATTTTGGGTTAGAGAATATATAAGTATTAAGTTGAAAAATGACAGAAATGAAATAGTTTGTTTTTCTTTGGATAAAAATACTTAACCATTTTTACCCAGATCAAAGTATCACTTCTTATCTCTCTGCTAAGGATCAGTGTACTGTTTATACAAATATATATAAAAACAATATTTCATGGACACTAATACAAAAAGGTAGCTTTCATGCTACTCATAATCTTCACACTATGGACATTGAGTACTATAGATTTTTGTTGATGTGGGTGTCTGTTTCTTTTATTTCGTTTTTTTGCAGCCTTGGAATTGGTAGGGTTAGTTTTAGCACTTGCTCTTCATTTCACCTGTTGCTTAGTATATTCTGGTGCATGTATGTGTGTATATATATATTTTCTAAACATATACTGTTAAATATAAGAGACAATAAGTGTCTATTATGTTTAATCATGAGCCATTCTAAACATTATTTTTTGGCTTTAATTTCAGTTGAAAATAAAGACAAAAATTCTCCAACATTTGGTTAAGTTTTTATTAAGTTTCATCTAAGCTTTCGGCTCACATGAGCCATTTTCAGAGAGGTTATAAGGATGATAACACAATAACATCCACCATCAGTGACGATTTTATCTTGTGTTGACATAAAACTCTGCCAAGCAACGGCAAGAGTTACCAAAAATAAGAAACGCAGTTCTCAAATTTGCAATGCAGTCCTATGACATCACATTTTTCAACTGAAATTAAAGCCAAAATACGACATTTAGAAAAGCTCATGATTAAACATAATAGACATTCATTGCCTCTTATATTTAACAGTATATGTTTAGAAAATATATATATATATATATATATATATATATATACACACACATACACGCACCAGAATATACTAATGTAAATAATAAATTATTTGATTCAACATTATTCATTTATTCAATGGATGTGTGGGTGGTGTAATAGAAAACAGCTTGAAATGAGCAATCAGAAAGCCAAGTTACCTTGCAAAAAGTATCAATCCATCTCTTCTACCCCATTTAGAGTTTAAATAGTAGAACTTGTACCTGGGAAAATTATAATACAATATTCATTCACAAAAAAAAATATTATTAAAATTCAAAATATGTTTTGGTTTTAAATAACCCAGTAAGGGTTGATAAGTCATAAAAAATGCAAATGAATCAGTCAGTTCTTCAAATATCTTCTTTTAAAATTGAACAACATTTTCACAAATCCATTCTTGAATTCCTGTTGGATGTCATTTGTAAACTTCTTTCACCAGAAAAAAAGAAAAGAAATTGCAAATAAAAATTGTTCCATAATGTCCCTACCAGACAAGTCTCAGGAGCTGGCATACAAAGGTTATTCACAATTATATCAGATAATTTCTTGACAATGTTCAACATGTAAACAACTCTTCCCAAAATTATAGACAGCACAGTATATTAGTTTTAATACAATGGAAAATATTAAGGTACACCTCCGGCCATAATTATTAGGCAAGTTAATCTAAAAAAAAAATTATCTATTTCATACTATTTTTACTATTTATTGCCAAGTAGATAATTCTAAATGAAAATAAAATGTTTCTTTTGTTAATACTGCACAATAACATATGCATCAAATGAACTGTTCTGGTGCCCAGTTTTTGTACTTGCTTCTCCATGCTAGTCTCTTCTTCTTATTGGCTGACTGAAGCAAAGGCTTCCTGGCTGCCTTGCAAAATTCTGCAAAGTAATAATAACAAAAGAACCATTCTATTTTCATTTAGAACTATCCACTTAGCAATAAATACTAAAAATAGTATGAAATACATCATTTTTTTTTAAAACTGGGGTAGCCTAATAATTATGGCCGGTAGTGAATATCAAATGTTTCTTTTCAATCCATTTATTTTTTTAAATGGTATATTTCATTGATTCTTGCAATTTACAATTACAGATATTCCTCTATTTTGCACTTTAAAATCCTTGTCATTGCCAACTGTTTTTTTGATGAACTTAGATCACTGGTTCCCCCTATATATAAATTTACTTGAGCCACAAGATTAGCAACTAGGTCCCACCCTTTGACTGTGAAACCAATAAATTGTAAACGCAAATTCTACTCCAGCAGCTTCTTTTCTCACACTTTCCGCCTGTGGAATTCCCTTCCATTTACTTGCTTCCCCAACAGCTATGATCTCCAAGAATTTAAATGTAAAGTCAATAGTCATCTCCTATCTCACTAACCTGCATCCTTTCTCTCATGCTCCTTTTTCTGTCCACTCCACTCTCCTCAGCATTCTCATCCTTCTCTTGCCCACTTCCTGACGCCCCCTATAACCTGTCACTCTTTCTCATAACTTTCCTCCTATGTAACCCCCTGAAAAACAGTGGCAATTAAATGCCTTGCTTGGGGGTGATATCATTATAAAAAAAATTCTATACTATTATAATGTGGATATAAAGTGGGAGATCAATTCTACATTACAATCAATATATAAACTGATCCCTCATTTTATGGTCACAGTCATCCTTCTCTTAACCACTTCCTGACACCCCCCCTATAACCTGTTACTCTTTCCCATAACTTTTCTCCTATATAACCTCCTGCAAACCAGTGGCAATAAAATGCCTTGCATGGAGCATATGATTATCAAAAAAAAAACAACTTATTATTGTTCACTTTTTGGCTTTATTTCTAGAGTCTAGTCACCACCCATAAAATGCATGAACCAGGTTGAGAAATACAGTCAAACATTTTTTCATTTTCTTTCACTTATACAATTCTGTGAACAGTTTATGCAGTTTGGAATTTTTAATAACATATACATTTGAAAAATACATCCGTATAGTATTGGTGATAATATGATACACATGCATAATATTAATAATATAGTATTATATAATATTAATATATGGTAGATGTATATATGAAATAAAGTTATGAAAAGTGAAATGATATCCAAAAGGAAGTAATAAATTTGGGCCAGGAGGTACTGCCAAAGTAAATTTTATCATCACTGAGTACCTCACAGTTGTGACTGTTTTACAATCTTCATAAAGATATAACTATGTTATAGCTTAATTAAAAGCTCTTTGATTTAAATTGAAACTGACTGATCATTGCTTATCAACTGAGCAATGACACTTTCTCTATAACACAAAATGTATCACCAACAAAATATTTTTACATTTAGGAGAGTTTTGTAATTTGCTTGAAGCTTTGTGTATATAAGGTGTATGGGTAGGTATTTGAAGGCTATCACAATGTATTTAGTATAATAAAGGAAGGTAAAGAAGGTGCTGGGTATTATTTATTATTCTTTAATATTTTGAGATCAGAATCTCATCTTCAGAATAGTAGGAGAGCTTGATTTCATGCCCGTCCACTGTTGGACTGTGCCTTTAAACGAATAATCCTCTTTCACTGCTACTGTTGTCATTAATTGTAGTGAGTATATGTGTGTGTACCTGTAAGTGTGTTAGTGCTTGTATGTGTGCATGTGTTTATGGTTTATATAAGTGTGGGTGATAGTAGAATTTGGCTTTTTTGCATCTTTGTTAAAGTGATAGCAGGTACCGTTTTACGATTTGATGATATATCTGTTTGCTTTAATTTATGTGTTTAATATGTGTGCCTTGGCCTGTGGCAGGGTTTGGCATATTTTTCAACCAACTTTATTTTGCATCAATCAATGAATAACATCCAGCCATCCATTCATTATTTTAATTGGATGTTATTATTTTTATTATTTCTCCTTTTTTTACCAGTGACTGCTCAGCTTTCTCATTGGTCAGTTTTAGAATGCCTATCAGCAATTAATCTGAACAGCATAACAAAATGAATGAATGCTCTCTGTTGTGTTAGCAAAAATATGTTCCATTGTTGAAAGGATTCTAACTTTCTACAACTGTTGAGTTTTTAATTCTTCTCTCTGCCTTCATCATTATTTTCCATCATTGTTTTTAGGATAAGTGTGCATTGTCATGTAATGGATATCAGTTTGGAATGAGAAATCAGACAGCCAAGTTCAAATTCCAATTGAATTTAGTGCATTCACTTATGTGCAAATACCCCTGAGAAATGTATTAATTCATCTCACATCCATTCTCTCAAACACTCTTCCCATCTACCCAACCCTCATTCTCAGTATCCTCATCCGTCTATCACCCTCCTCCCGACATTTCCTATAACTAACCACTCTTTCTCATCACTTTCCCCTATGTAACCCACTGCACAATAGTGGCAGTGGAATGCCTTGCTTGGGGTGAAATCTCTTCTACCTTTGGCTATGGGTTAAATAGCAGAACAGTTTGGATTCTGTAGCCTTGGTTGGCAACCAGTCTACTGCAGAAAGAAATGGCAGCCTACTGTGGAAAAATTTTCTGCCTAATCACTCATAGAAAGAGACATGATCACCCTAAGTTAGAAATCATGCCAACCAATACTGTTTACCATTCTTCTTTTATTCTGAAATTCTAACTGTAAACTCTCAGAAAATACTTTATAGTTTATCAACAAGAATTACCTGTTAGAACATTTTATGATGCCACAAATAGGTTTATTTTATTTTAATTTAATCAATTTAAATTCTTAAAATTATGGTTTGTTGATATGGTTTAGTGGCATATCAATGTTTATAGGCTATTTAATAAGTATGAGATTATCTAAATAATTTAAACACAATTTTATAGCTTTAACTAAATATATTTTAAACTTAATTGTATGTTCAACTAACTACAGATAAAATTTATTGTTGGCCATTTTGCTCTAAAAATGTTTTGCTGGTATTTTTAGAATAAAAATTTATCTTTAGACTTTTCTAGTGTTTTGTTTAAGTGGGGTCCACTATTTGGCCATAGCTGAAACCCTTACATGGTAGACCTGGTAACAGCAACAATTAAGAGGTGGTTTCACACTCCTCAAAACCTCCAATCTCCCAATCACAGACCTTGCTGCCAGATATCTAAACTTATTTATAAATGGAACTTGGTCTGTGTGTGTGTGTGTGTGTGTATCTGTTACCTATAGACTCCAAAACGGCTGAACCAATTTTTTTAAAAATTTACACAGTTGTACCATAAGTGTCTGCGAGTGTTCTTAGCTAGGTTTTGTGTTGAGATACTCCCGATAAATTACGAAAATTGATAATCGAAAAAATTGGGTTATAGAAGGAGTGGTCCAATTTTAATCAAATTTGATACACTTATAGACAAAGACATAAGAAACGATATTCAGAAGTTTCAAGATTGCAGTTCTTAAAATAGTGCAGAAAATCGATAATATATAAAAGGCAAGATGTTTGTGTGTGTGTGTGTGTATGTGTATATTTATCTGTCTGTATGTCCTTTATACAAATCCACAATTTTTATCCGTTTCTCACTATCCTTCACACAAATATTCTTTAGGCTGAGTCTGAGCTCCAGGACCATGAATTAGTTTTAAAGCTTTCATTACACCCAAGCAACACCGGGCTATACTGCTAGTTAGCATATAATCATACCCTTTTAAAATAAAATAAAATTTACTACTCTTAATTCACAGACAAGTAAATCTGATCATGAGATCCTGCAGCACACTGTCAAGTTTCATATAAACAGTTTCCCTGTTTTGCACTATAAAAAAACAAAAAAAAACAAATGTTTTTTAAGCACATTCAAATTTTTCTCTTTACATTTTAAATTTTTAATCATTTTCTCATTATTTTCTATAAAAATAATTTATCTATTTTTTTTATCTAATTTCTCCATGAAACCAATCATCATATTTGTATGTTTTTCATCTAGTTGACATGTTGAAGCTTGATAAGGTTTTTGAAATGACAAAATTTTGGGCTACTCCTGTAGCCTTTGTCAATACTTCATATTGAAAAGTTTTTCAAATCCTGTGGTCATTTATGACCTCACTGTGAGCGTTAACAATTCTTTGATTGCAGTACTTGACAAAGATTATTATTGCTTCTGCCATTTCCTTCTTATTCTGGTTAGATGATGTCAAAGTAGGAAAGTGTCTTATTGATGCGTTAATAACAGTGAATATGTGGGAGCATAAAATGAAGACGATTAAATAATAATAATGTTAAAATGATGAAATTCAAGTAAAGGAGAGAATTATCTGTTACAGAAGAATGTTAAAAATCATGAACATAATAATAATGACTATGAAAATAGTAGTAGTATTTATGAAAAAGAGAAAAATAAAAAAATAATATATGGAGAAAACAAAATATAGTGTTGTGTTATATTTATGTCATGGATATGCCATATTTATAAAATAAAAGTACTCAATATCTTGGAGCCTATGTAAATATGAGCAGCATGGACATAAAGTTCAACACTGAATGGCAACATCCTGACCTGAGAACTGCATTCAAACATGAAGCAGATTGTTGCAATTTAGTATCAAATGCACTGCTTGTGTGTGGGGGTGTGTAGGGTTGACAAAAAGGTTTTACCTGGCCCACTTTTAAAAATTTGAAGAAATGACTTATTTTGCATTTTTATTTTTTTAAAGGAAAGAGTTATTTATTTTGATGACATTTTGACTGAACCACCTTCTGTGTGTATGTGTGTTTGTTATTATCTCTCTTTCCCTATATATATATATATATATATATTTGTGTATTTAGGCAGCAAATTTTCTTTTAAACATGTCAGATTAAATAAATTGCAAACAATATGTTTGCTTATTTTTAATAAAATCTGTTCATACTCATGGATAATCTTTCAAGTATTACAATCAAAAGATGTCAGAAATTAGCTGTAACATTAACAGATGTTATTTCCATTCATTTCTTAAGGTACTCAAGTACTTTCAACTTCTTTCCGAGGACATCTTCTGGGGTGTGAGTTATGGTAACAAATGTAACCGGAAAACTGTGTTGCTATAAATTACTGCACGTTAATGGTTAATAGTTTGCTTTTGTTGTTTTCTTGGTGTAGGACAGTTGTATTATCGATCATAATTTTTTTATATTGTGAATGTAGACAGGAACTTATAAAGCCTTCACTGAAGACTGCTGTAAAAGTATTATGAAACCCCCCAGAAATAGTAATTAAGAAATCTGAGAAATCTAACATCTTTGTTGTTTTAAACAAGTCTTACTACAACTCAAAAAAGAACAGTTACTTGATGATCCCACCAAATTTTAAAAACTTACCAATAATCCTACTATAATATAATCCAATAATCCTAATTTACTCAGCTAAAAGCAAAGATTATTAAATTAATCACAGCTAACATGTGAATCAAGACAATATAAACTTATCAAAATAATCGGGGACTATAAACCAGGATACATTTATGGTTCTATCAAAACACACAAGCCTAACTTTCCACTTTGCCCGATTATATCACAAATACCCACTCCTATATACCAACTAACTAAAATGCTTAACAAATTAATTACACCATACATACCTAACAAATACAGCATTAAATCATCTCTTGAACTTATACAAATATTAAAAATGAAAAAACCTAATAATGAACAATAGTATCACTTTATGCTGAAAATCTATTCACTAACGTTCCTGTTAGAGAAACCATTGGCATTATTTTAAAAAAATATATAATACTCTGCGCTCACTGAAAATTAAACCTAACATACTAAAAAAACTACTTTAAACATGTACCACCGAAGTCCCATTCTATGATCACAGAAATAATATATGATATACATGCAATGGGACGGTGTTTCAATGGACTCAGTTCTGGGTCCAACCTTCAGCTACTTCTACATGGCCAACCTAGAAAATAATATATTTAGTACCGCTACAACACCTTCCCTCTACATACGATATGTAGATGATATTCTTATATTATTTAAAAATATAGAAGAAATAATGAATCGCAAAAAATTTTCAAAAGAACTGTCCTCAAGTTTACATACAAAATTAATCAAGATAACAAAATCTCTTTCCTTGACATTTTAATATACACAAACAATAACACATTTACTACCTCCCCATATAAAAAACCACCCAGCAAAAACTCTTGTACTCTCAACTATAAGAGTGAATGCCATAACTACTACAAAATAGGGCTTATGGCCTATCACATTGAATACACTGGTTCTCGCTCGATCACCAAAGTTAAGCAATGTTGAGCCTGGTCAGTACTTAGATGGGTGACTGCTTGGGTGCTGTAAGCGTATAGTGACGGATATGCATTGTGGTGCAGTGGATATCGGCTCGGAAAGAGAAATCGGTGAGCCGAGTTCGAATTCCAGTTGAATACCCTGCATTCACTTAAGCACTGGTACCCTTGGGAAAGGTATTAATCCATCCATTCCCTCCAGTTATGGGTTAAATAACAAGGGTAGGACTTGGGGACCCTGCTCTTAAAAAACAAATCCCAATGAATCGTGAAAAGAAAAATGTTGTAAAAATAAAATAACCTTACCCAAAATCACTGGTTATGACCTTAAAATGATCCCATAAGGATTGATAGGTCGTTAAGCCTCAAAAACAAACAAACAAACTACAAAATAGCACTTATAGACAACTTAATTAACCGACCACAAATCAACTACTCCACAAAAAAGATATTTTACTCTGAACTGAAAAATATTAAGCAGACTCTCACTGATGAATTCCTCAACCAAATTGTAGATGAAGAAATAAGACAATATTTCAAAAACCACAATGCACATCAGAAAAAATATGTTAATTCTACAAAAGACCCTAAACATATCAAACTCTTCTATTGCAACCAGATGCACAATAACTACAAACAAGATGAGAAAATAATAAAAAATCTCATTCATACCTCCAATTGATCCTAATAAAAAATGAAAATTAATATTATAAAAAGTACAACACGACTGATTTGATTGTCTGTAATAACTCCTCCCCACCAACTGATGTGTTACATAAAAACCAACATTATATATCAGTTCAAATGTTCCTTGGGAGAATGTATCTCTGACAAAAAAAAAAAACAAATATATATGTTGGATTTACAACAACCACATTAACTAGATGTCTTACATTACATTTGTCTGACCATTCATTCATTTGTAGACATCTACAACAACATTCCTGTCTACATTCACAATATAAAAAAATAATGATCGATAATACAAGTATCCTACACCAAGAAAACAACAAAAGCAAACTCCAGATTCTCAAGGTAATATTCATTAAAACACTTAAGCCGTCAATTAATAGAATCAGCTATGAATATTGTAGTAATGTTCTAAAATGTTTGTAAAAAGAACAGTTTTTTCATGCTTTAACACATGCATGACCATGACATTACAACATATAAAAAAACTCCATTTTGGATAATTTTCACGTTCTGATGAACGCTAGTAATTTGTCAACCATTATATTTGAAGCAGAAAAAAAAATGTGCAGTAATTTATAGCAACACAGTTTTCCGGTTACATTTGTTCCCATAACTTACACCCCTAAGAATGACCTCAGAAAGAGGTTGAAAGTACTTGGGTACCTTAAGAAATGAATGAAAATAACATCTGTCAATGTTACAGCTCATTTCTGACATCTTTTGATTGTAATACACTAAAGATTATCCATGAGTATAAACGGATTTTATTAAGAATAAGCAATCATATTGTTTGCAATTTATTTAATCTGACACACACACACACACACACACATATATATATATATATATATATATATATAATATGTAATATACTTCCAAATAGTTTATATATTGGTAAATATTTACTAAGTCTTTCTTGAAATCAAGTTCAATTTATTTATTAGTGCATTTGTTGTTTCTACAAGATAACTAAAAAATGATCTAGATAAAATAGTTTTGGTAGGAAATGTCTGGAAGCAATAAGAATTCGAGATCATAAACCTCTTTACACTTTTTCACTGATGGAATTGCTATGTGTGTCATACAGAACTTATATTATTTTTAACTTTCTTGATCTCGATTATAAAAAGAGAAAAGCGACAAAGAAAAAAAATTAAGATAATTCTGTTTGTGTTCTCTAAATTGTCCATTTCTGAAAATAAACAAATGTTATTTGTCTTGAGGCAACTTTGATAAATTAAATTCAATTTCTCAAAAAGTAAAAATAATTGTTTAAGGTGGTTTTTTCCAACTTTTTAAGATTAAATAATTAGCAAGGATCTTTGGAGTTATAGGTTTTGTGAGTATTTTCAATTAATGGTGATAATGTTTCTGTTCATTTTAACATTTACACTCTCTTTGATTTTAGTTTATGTTCTATAATATATATATATATATATATGTGTGTGTGTGTTTTCATAGAATCATTTTTTTAAAATAATATGATGTCTCCTCTACATAAAATGGTGCTTGGTATATTTTTCTTCTTGATTATATCACCAATAGTCTTGGAGGTGGTGGTAATGATCCTAGTGTTTAGGACAGCTAAGTTGTTAGCAAGTTTAGTTGACAGGTAGGATTATGAAATTTGTGTAATTTTTATTGGAATTATCTGTTTTCTTATTTTTGGTTTTATGAATTCTGTAAGTTCATCTTTTAACATTGAGGATGAAATGATGTAGATAGTGGAGAAGTTTGAAGTTGAATGTTTTCTCAATATATATCTTTTCTTTAATTAGACATTTAGGCTATATATTCCAAGAGGTCTAAGGTCAAATCCTATGATTAGTCCAGGTTTTATTCTCTAGTTGTGGTGGGAAGAGAAATTGATTAGGTTGTTTGTTTTGTTTGTGCATTTTTAGTAAATTTTAAAATCCAATTTATCATTGCTGTGTATTAATAAGATATGAAGGAAGGATAGAGAGTTGTTTGTTTCAAATTTGTGCAAATTCACTGGTGGGTTCAACCTTATTGCATTTTATTATTAATTTTAAAGTATGCCATCTTAGGGATGAAAGTGTCTAACATCATGAATAGAACGTATATAATTATAAAAGTGAATATTTAGGAATATCCTAGAAATTCCATTTTCAAAATTTCTTTGTTTTGAAATCTGTCATTTGCTCTGCTCAGAGACTTTTACACAAACAAATCCATTATTTCTTCAGGCATGATTTTTTTTTTGTTTAGTCAGAACTTTTTTTGAAATCTCTTACATCTTTTCTGGATAGCCTCCTTGTTTAAGTTGGTAAATGCTGTCATAAACAAGGAGTTTTGTTGGTTTCTCACTCAACTGCACCCTACACATAATAATCAAGGGGGTTGTTGTCTGGGAAATTAGGTGGCCAGATGTAGGGGTCATGTGGTCACAGAAATTGTCTGACAGTTATCACTAGGTTCTCTTGCTTGTGTTGCATGGTGCAGAGTCCTGTTGCCAAACATAGGGTCTTTCAACATTCACCCTCTTGACACAGGGCAGTACTACTTCCTTAAGACACTTGGTGTAGGCCTCCATCTTGAGTTTGATGCCCTCACAAACAAATTCAGTTCTTTTCTTATCAGAACAATCAAGACTGAGTTTTCCAAGCTGCTGTATCAACTCTATTCAAATCCTCTGCACCGTCCTCAGATTGATACCCAAACACTCTGAAATGTTCATAGTAGAGCTTCTGGCACAAATGTTATGTAATACAGCATGTTCTTTCCAAATTTCTGGTGGAATGGATTGCATCATGATGCTGTTGTTCTCACAAATGGTGCCCAACTGACTCTACTGTGCTGTTGACAAAATCAAAGACAACGTGCAAGTGCAAAATTAGAAATATATGATGACGACAATTTACCCATCATACCCCATAAATAGTAAGGATTGACTGAAATATAAATAGTAAGCAGTGGATAAAAGCTGAAGCCAATCTTTGATCAGATTTAAACAGTTGGATGACTGGAAGTCAATCAACATGTTTTATTCCTGTATTTGTTGATTTATAATGTTTTCTTTTGATACAGACATTTTTTTTTATAGCTGGATACTTTTTTTCTGACTTCAATGCTTTTTTTTTTAAGATTGAAAACACTACCTTAAAAATATTTATGTGATATTTTTAAAATTATCAATGTATTAAATGTATTTTTTCTCTTATTTTTTCCAGGTAAGTGTATGGGGAATTGCAATCAGACTGGTCATCAGGTATGCAGGTTTTATTATTCTTATGATAACTAAAAGGAAACATAAGATGGATGTTAAATAATACAAGTTGATGTTCTTTTGTTGACATCAGCAATTGATTGATTCTTTGGTGTGGGTTGACCATTAGAATGGTTAACATAGTGGAATATTGTCAGAAACAGAATATGTAACTGAAAAAAAGAAATTAATCATTGTGTGTCTTTGTTGTTAAATCAATCAAATGTATCCAATTTATTATATTGTCACATTGTCTTTCTAATTTAATTTTTTTTTTCAACCAAAGAAAATACAACCATAAACTTTCTTTGAAATTGTAGGGTGCATTGGCTAAGTTTGAGAAATGGCCTTTTATCAAACGTAATTTTGAAAAGAATCAGGTTAAACAAAAGATAAAAGGTTCTCATTTGTATTAATAAATGTAAATTTATTTAATGAAAAGTATGGAATGAATTTTGGTGCTTTGAAATAACATTTATGTTTGAATGTTCTGCAAAAAGGTTTTTTTTTAATGTATGTTTAAGAGTTCAGTTTTCTTAAAGTTGAATGAAATAGATTTGTGAAGAAAAGACGAATCTGATTTCACTGTGAATGTGCACAATTCTTGTAGGTGAATGAAAATGGTTTCTTTGTTCCTCTTTAGTTTTTGTTGCTGATAAATAACTGAAGAAAAGAGAGAATCAATTAGTGTAATGTGAAAGAGAGAGTGTGAAAAATGCTGGTCATCTGGGCTTGGTGTCAGTCAGACAACTAGTAGCTCTCTGTGATGTTCTTTCTTTCTTTGTTGACTGTATATAAGGAAGAAGGAAAATCAATGAATGCAGTGCAAAAGAGAAGGTGAAAGAGTAAGAAAATGCAAGCTGCCTAGACTTGACATCTGGTAGACAGTGTGACTCTCTGTGATGTGAAAAGCAAAATCACTTATATGCTTGTGAAGAATAGAATCAGATCAACTTTTAGATCATTTCCTTGCTCCTAATTGACCAATCAAAAAGAGGTTTGTATTTATTTTGTTTTCGCTGATGTCAGTACATGATAAAATTCAGTCAGCCAACTGTCTTATGAAAAGAGCTTTTTTATTGATGGATGTATTAATGTATATGCTTTTTTTATTGGCTCATGAAAAGGTATAGGTGGGTTTAAGCTTGGATTTTCTGTGCAATCAAATCTTACAAAATGCAACAAAATAATGTTTTTTCTTTTCATTTGTGAATTACAAATTTATTTTCTTCAAGTGTTATATAGCATGTTAGGCTTGGTAACTGAACAACTTGTATTTACTCCTGTAGATGTTCATAAGCTTCTAGATTTTGCATGACTGTACATTTTCAATATGCAACAAAATAATGTTTTTTCTTTTCATTTGTGAATTACAAATTTATTTTCTTCAAGTGTTATATAGCATGTTAGGCTTGGTAACTGAACAACTTGTATTTACTCCTGTAGATGTTCACAAGCTTCTAGATTTTGCATGACTGTACATTTTCAATATGTAAACAAAGAAGACAGAAGCATACAAGACTTGTTTCTGCTGTGGACAATTCCTTTATATTGATTGTATTGAAATAAATTTAAAAGGTCATTTGTGCATGTCTACTTTTTGGTGGGTCTGAAATGATTTATGGGAAGTAATGATACAAACAGGGAAAACTGGCTGAGCTTAAATCAGCTTCATGCTGAGTTGGGAAGACCAAATCACTACTTCTTGAGTAGGGCTGCTAAAACACGTCCAACAATGTGAAAAAAGTGGAAAAAGTTCAGTTGTCTGTGAACTGGGAAAACTAATATTCCTCGGTAGGAATGCTACTTCTGCATTATTCATATCGTGAAGCCAAGAAATACAAAGATTCTGTTCTTTCCAGAAGTGGGGTCATAAAATAAGAGCTAAGTAGCACATATGACTAGAAAATCTTTCTGGTTTTTTTATAACTTGCATCATGGGAAAATTAATTTATTTTTTTGTATTTGGTATTATTATTTCATTTATTGGTTTTATTTCATTTTCCCCACACACTCAGATAAAATTTTTGCTTTTTAAAATTTTCTAAATTGTTAATTTTTCAAAGTGTGGCATGACTACTTTAACACCCAACTATATATCAAAATGTTGATTAGTCTTATATTTGCAAGTTGAAAAGATTTGAATATGAAGCACTGATTTTCATAAAGTTAAACCCATCTGACCCTTAGATTATATTGAAGTCTGTATCCAGCAAATAAAATTATTTCCCTTAGTTTAGTTACAAAATTCATCAAAAATTAAAAAGAACAGGTATTTATGCTATATCAATTTCTTTTGCACAATGTTTTCATTATTGATTTAGTGATGGGAACACAATGTTTGGAATTGTGAAAATCGGAAACAGGGCTTCTAGAACAGTCAAAAAAAGAAATTGAAATTATTAGATTTCATTATGCAAGTTATTGTTTTCATAATAAAATTAATGTTAACTAAACAATATTGACAAAGGTTTGAATGTTTCCTTATCATTATAATAATAATGTCATAATATCTATCCTTATCAAAATATTGTTCTGTGTCAGGTTTTAAACTTTAAATAAACTGAGCAGTGCATAAATGTTTTTATTTAGAGGTAAATTCAAAATGCTTACAGCCATATCCCATTGAAACACTATTGCTTATATGATAATTGAAATTAAGCCTGGTCACTACCTAGATAGCTGACTACTTTGGAATATCAAGTGGTTTACGGTTGGGCATACCATACAGAAGTGGAGGCACTGGGTGTGACAGCCCCAGGCAACCATATCAGGGTATCAATCAAAGAGTGAAATTAAAATTTAGTTTTTGAAATTTTAACTGGTCTGTGTTAAATTTCTTTTCAAAGTCCCTTACTGTCCCACAAGCTTGTGTCAATATAGATCCATGTTTTGATAAGCAAGAGCTGAGTAGCTCCTTGCCTACATGAGTCTTAAGGGCATATAATCAAGAAGTTGGCCCTGGAGATCACCAAGCCTCTGCATATCATGGTGTGTGCATGGTGTAATATTTCAGATTTAGTTTCAAAACTATTAATTTTAAGTCTGCCACTATTTTCTTCTTAAAACCCATCTTATACTCTCTTTGATAAATTCCAATAACTTAGAGTTGGTTAATTTTTCAAGGAAATAATTAAACAATGCATTTAATGCATGTAGTCTATAAAAGATTTTTGGGGTGAGGCTTCCAATCTTTTGCAAGGTGATACATTTGTCATTCTATTTGCAGGAGAAAGGAAAAGCATAAGATAGGTTGTTGGATTTTTAAAAGAAAAAAAAATCTTTCTATTAAAACATTAAACTAATACAAATCTTTATGAATATTTTGTTTTACACATTTTTAAGACACATATCTTCATTTCATATGTTTTTATCAAATGTTTCAGCCTAAATACTTTTTTGATCTTGCTTCCATGTCTGACTTTTTCACTGAATGTAATACAGACATAAAGAAGACCAAGGAATATACTGGCTGAAGTATAATAAAAAAAACAAGGTTATTTGTCTAAAAAATGCACAAGATAGTCAATTTTTACTTGTTTTCTGAGTAAAAATATTTCAGTATTTTAAAAACTTGATAATAGTTTAATCCTATTTGACTAAAAGAAACAAAAACTTGGTGGTTATTGTTGGATTTTTAAATTATGATTTGTTTTTACAAGTCTTCCACACTACAATTAAGTTCTTAATGCATAGAAACACAGGGCCAAAAATATAAAAAAAAGTAGTTCTCAGTATTTAGTAAGCTCACAGTTCCTTTCTTGAAGACAGCACAGGTGTAAAAATTAAAGTGTTCTAGAGTATATTTTCATGAAAATGACATTAATCTATAATTTTGTTTCATTCTTTTTATATCATATCCAGGGTGTATCAAAAATACTTTTATAAACTTTAAGGGTGGTTTTTGACACCAAAATAACAACAAATATCCATATATAAATGTCCGTCCAAAAATAGGGAAATGTAGAAGGCCATGATTGCCTACGTCCTGAAAAAACAAGGCACATAGAAGAAGTTTTAACTTGTGCCTACATCACTGATAATTGTGTCCTATTGTTTTTCTTTTTTCCCAGTTCATAATAATATGTGTCTCTCTGCAATGCTTTCAGCAACCACTATTGCTTGAATGAGGTAGTTATTAATAATGGACAAAAACATGCAAAAGGGAATGAGAACATATTTATTTCATTGTTTATAAATTAACAAATAAATTTGTTATTTCTCTTTCCAAAAGTTGGATAAGAAAAAACAAACCTTATTTTACTAACATGCATGTATTTCTTTATGATAAAACTTAGGTTTGCTCTGCAGCAGTTTATACCAGCCACTGACTGACTTGTTAGCTAAGAGAGAAAAGAGGCTTGGTATCTGGTGTGATCTCTTTTTATAGTGTTTACATGCAATTAGTAACTTCTACTGCTGTTTCTTGATTAATTGATTTTATCATCATCTACTTTTTGGACCATTTTTTTGGTGGGGATGTGTTTTTTTTTTTTTCTGTGTTATATCGCAACAGTCATTTACAGTTGGACAATTTGGTGTAGCGTAATGGTTAACAAGCTTGTCACACTAGGTCAGTTACAACTGAATAGTGAGTTTGATTCAACATTTCATCACTGATCATTTTCCTCCCAATAAACATTTTCTATGGATTAAGTCATATTTTGGAGGTCACCTTTCTTTTCATTAAGAATAAAACAATAAAATATAACTTGATATGATTGAAAACCTATGCAAAGCACCAGATATATATATATATATATATATATTATTCTTGGATATAAAACAACTGGGATATCATCAGTAAGAAATGATCCCAGGAGTGATTTGTTGTATGAACAGATATAACAAATGAAAAGGTAAAACTGTAATATGATCAAGAATGAATTAGAATATAATTATCCAACTATGCTATTTATAACTGAAGAAACTAATTCTGAACTAATATTCAAATCTCTTGACTATTTTGTTTCAATAATTTTAAAATATAAGAAAACTCTAACAGCAACCCCAAGGTGATACTATCAATTTCTTAAAGAAAAATAGTTCTATAGGAAAATAAGTTAATCAGCTGATGATATATTCCCAGTTTTATAATTAGCTAGATAAATACTAATACTTATGGGATAATAGTTCTTCAAATTTTATTAAGCTATCAGATTAACATCTCAAAGAATTAATAGAAATGCTCAGCAGTCTCAACATATTTGGGAAAGACATAAGAGTAATCAAGAATCTCTACTGGCAGCAAACTGCCTACATACGGACAGGTAATGAATTCAGCAGATATAGAAAGATAGAAAAGAGCATAAGACAAGGATGCATCTTTTCAATGGATTCATTCAACTTGTACAGCGAGACTATTATGAGGACCCGAGATGTTATTTAAACAACATAAGGTACGCAAATGATACGGTGCTGATAGCATACACGGAAAGGAAACTACAAGACCTTCTACAGAAGGTAGCTGAAGAGAGTGAAAAGAAAGGACTACAAATAAACTGCAAGAAAATCGAATGAATGGTCATCAACAAAAAAGGTAGCCCAAAATGCCAAATACAGGAGGGGCATACTAAAATCAAGCAGGTACAAAAATTTAAATACCTAGGAGGTGTTCTAACAAAAGACAGTGCAACACAGAGATTCAAAGTTAAATAGGCATGGCAAAAAATGCATTCCAGAAGCTGAGTATTAAGAAACAAGAAAATTTCGATAGAAACAAAGAAGAGAGTACTGGATTGCTATGTGATGTCAGTTCTTCAATATGGCAGTGAATGCAGGACAATATCATTAAAAATGAAGGAAAAACTTGAAGTAGCTGAAATGTGGTTCTACAGAAGGATGCTGAGGATATCATGGATTGAGCATGTGAGCAATGATGAGGTTTTGGAAAGGGTGGAAACAAAAAGAAAATTAATACTATCAAGAAGAGACAGCTATAGTTCCTGAGACATGCAATGAGGAAGGAGGGCTTGGAGAACCTGATAAAAGGCCAGATAGAGGGAATAAGAGACAGGGGAAAGCAACGGATAACATATTTGAAAAGCCTGAGCAGGTGGATGATAGAACAGGGGCTGCATGGTGTAACAGGAGAAAGTGTGCTAAGAGCCACCAGGGATAGGGAGACGTGGAAGGTCATGATCGCCTACGTTCTGAAAGGACAAGACACATAGAAGAAGAATATATATGCCAACTGTTTATAAGAAATTATAATGTGGATATAAAATGAGGGAGTCAATTCTATATTACAATCAATATTTAAACTAATCCCTCATTTTGTGGCCATGCTAGTTGCTATATATTTAGATTTTAGATTTATGGGCTTGAGCTAGTGGATGACAGAGCGGGGTTTGGGTGGTGTAACAGGAGAAAGCATGCTAAAAGCCACCAGGGATAGGAAGATGTGGAAGGCCATGATCACCTACGTCCTGAAAGGACAAGACACATGGAAGAAGAACATGTATATCAGGGGTGGCCAAACTGCAACTTGTGAGCCACATGTAACTCTTTGATCTTAATATACAGCTTGTCAAAACATGTTGAAGTTCTTTTCTTCAATATTAGTTGACATCAAAAGTAAATAAGAAAAATTTCAGGTTTTATAATTATTTACTGGGTATGAATTGAGACCCCATTAGATTAAAATAATAGCTTAATTTTCGTGGTTAGCAAAAACTATTTAAGAATCTAAACATCAAACATTGGAATTTTATTGTACATGGATCTTAATTAAGTAAGTAATATGAAATGCTACTAAATCTTGAATGATTTGGAAAAAGATTGTTGTGAGGAACATGAGATTAAAATGATTGGCTATGAAATCTAATGAGATAAAAATCCAATCTAAACCAGTTGTTGTTCAGGAGAAAAATTGGCAAATAAATTTTGACTGTATTCTAGCATTCTTTACATTTTTTCTTCATAAGCAAAGAAAATTTGAACAATGGTGTGTGTGAGTAATTGTATCTTTCAAAAATCTTAGAAAATTTAAAATATCTTCTTAAATAAAATTTCATCAAATAATCAAGTTCAGTTTTTAAAACTTTCTTGTGCAATTAAAAATAATAATAGTTGAATTTAAATTTGAAGAAATTTTTTTCTATCATTTGCTAATTTGTTTGAAATGATGTCTTCATTTTGCTTAAACATGTCTAAAAACTTAAATCGGAAATAAATCAAAAGATCATTATGATAGGGCTTCATTTCAGAAATTTATTCAGTAGTCTATAAAATATTGTGATGATAACATTTAGAAAAACCAATTGTCAACTTTGATGCCTGAAATAAAAGTATAACCAAAAAAAAAAGAAAATATATTTCAGTCCTCCTGTTGTAAATTTAGAAATCTAGACTTATATATAAAAGGAATTTTGTCTCTGTGTGTGTGTGTGTGTATGTATCTCTTACCTATAGACTCCGAAACAGCTGAACCAATTTTCTTGAAAATTTACACAGTTGTACTATAAGCATCTGCGAGTGTTCTTAGCTAGGTTTTGTGTCAAGGTACCCCCGATAAATATCAAAAATCGATAGTTGAAAAAATTGGGTTATAGAAGGAGTGGTCCGATTTTAATCAAATTTGATACACTCATAGACAAAGACATAAACGATATTCAGAAGTTTCAAGGTTGCAGTTCTTACAATAGTGCAGAAAATTGATAATATATATAAAAGGCAAGATGTTTGTTTGTGTGTTTGTTTATCTGCCTGTATGTCTGCATTTTTCAGCCCTTTTATTTTAGTTTTTGCTTTGGGTTTGGCTCTGAGTAGGTATAATTGTAGTTCTTAGTCTCATCCATGACACCATTTACTCAGAGGACTTATTTAGCATTCAAAATTCAGTTTACGACAAAAAACTTATTTGATATCGATACCAGGAAATCAAAATTTGACTTACATCCATTCATTTTTCTTTCAGTCTACAGTTTCGCTTTAACTGGAAACAACTATTGCTTTTTAGTCATTTGTGCCAACGTCCAAAGAGTCTGAGCTCTAGGACCATGGATTAGTTATAAAGCTTTCATTACACCCGAGCAACACCAGGCTATACTGCTAGTTCTTGATAAAATCCATCCAAAGAAGAATCAGCAATATGACCTGGCATCTCAGCTTGAGACAATTTCCAATCACCATAATGTAACTTTCCTGTGGCTTTTCTATAAATGCTTTTATAGTAATTGTTCAGATGAGCTCTTCACTATACTAAATGAATTTATGCGGAATACTAGATTTGCAATATGGTCTCATCAATTAACATTCGAATTGGTTAGATGTAACCATAAGTTCTATTCTGACAGTTTCCTTTCTCACACTTCTCATTCATGGAACTCTTTCCAGCTTCATGCTTTCCAGCAAACTTTGATCTTCAAAAATTTAAATGCAATGTCAGTTTTTATTTCCTATCTTCTTGATTGCTCTTCTATTGTTTTGCTCCTTGATAATGTTTCTCTTTTAACTTATTTTTTTAAACTCACTAATCCTTTGTGTCTTAGTGTTTTTACTGCCTTGCATGGTGTGAAATTATTTTAAAAAAAGAAGCAAATAAAATTTAATCCTGATCTACAAATATATCCAATTTTAATCATATTTTGTAAACATTTTTTATTAAAGTGGATGGAATTGAACTCTGAGACTTGATCCAACAGCAAAAATAAACAGACAACTTTCTTGTTTAATCTTTTTCTCATCAGAGACAAAATTGAAATTCACTGCTAAGTTCTTCTATATGCCATGTCCCTTATTCACTTATAAATTACATCCAGAAGCAGGTCCTCTGGTCAAGAGAGTGGAGGTTTTGAGGAGCATGGAACCACCTCTTAACTACTGTTGTCCTCAGGTCCACCCTGACCTGAGTTAGTAGTACAGCAATGAGCAAATAGTAAACCCCACCTCACAAACACTATGAAAGTATAAAAATACATTTTTATAGTAAAAATACCAGCAATACATCTTTATATAAAAAAATTACCAAGTATACATATTTATAGTAGAATTACTAACAATAAATTTTATAGCAAAATGACCAATTTTATCTGTAGTTGAAGCCATAAAACTAGGTTCAAAATATTTAGATCCTGGCATTAAATAACCCACAGAGATTGATATGCTGCTAAACAAAATCAAGCCAAAACCTTATTTACTTAATATTATATTTAGGCAATCTTTTTGCTGTCCTGGTTTAGGTTGAAAGCAATGTCTCATTCTTTCTCAATATTTCTGGGTGGAGTTTGTCACCTCCTCACTTTGATCACTAGCCTAGGTCTTAATAAATGTTGAAAGCAAACAGAAAATGCTAACAGAACTTGATTCTTAAAATTCATCTAAAACCAAAAAACAGATGCAGACTTACATCTACCAAAGTAAACTATTTGATCTAATTTTAACATCAGGATTAACTTTTCAAACATCCTACTCTGAGCATATCACTTCTTTCTCAGTAGCCATTTATAACAGGATATTTCTGTACCTGATAAGTATACAAGCTAAATGACAGTACATCATGAATGTATGACAGTTTTTAAATGTGACTTTCACAAAGAAACATCATGTTTGTTCTAAATTTGCTCTCCCCTGAATTATCTCCCTTGACCTCTTATCTCAGGATTCCTTCAATAAGACCACTTTTAGTGGTGATACTTCTAAGTGAAACTGTTTATTTCTGCAAAGACAAATTATTTTTGCACAGTAAATGTGCATTGTGGTGCAGTGAGTATCAGCTCAGAATGAGAAATCAGGGAGCTGAGGTCAAATTCCAGTTGAATTTCTTGCATTCACTTACACGCAAATACCCTTGGGAAAGGTATTAATCTGTCTCTTCCCTCTAGTTATGGGTTAAATAACAGGATAGATTGGGTTCTATAGCCTTGGCTGGCAACCAATCTACCGCAGAAAGCAATGGCAACCTATTGTGGGATAATCTTCTGCTCAGTCAGTCATGTCTCATTTGAGACATGATCGCCTATGCATGTATCATGTATGGCACTTAACTGACTGAACCAGTGAATATTTTGAGGTGAATTCAGAAGGTCTTGTTAGAATAATGGTTGATATTGTGGCTATAGTGAGATGGTTAATGTTTCTTTTAATTCGGCCTTGTGTCATACTTAACTGAACTCCCCACAGCTTACAAGTTTTATCCAGAATTATCAGGTTTTCATCAGAAGGTTGGTTGTGGTTTGGAATGCATGTGGAATAGTGTGAAATAGTGGAAGAATAAAATATACACTTTTCATTTTAAAATGAAAATTTATTAAAAGTAAGGAATAACAATAATAGGTAGCAGTTAATGTTTTATGAGAAAGCTAAGGGTACCAAGAGTGTGTACAAATGTTTGTAATAGTAATTTGTTGAAAGAGTATATGTGTATGTACATATGTGTGTTTGTTCATCGGAGTGTCTTTGAATGGAGATGAAGAGGTAAAATGAATCAGCACATGAGAAAGGAGAACAAGGTGCAACATGACCTTATGTCCAGGTCGACTTGAAGTTACATTTTAGTGAAAATGTTTAGTGAAAAACGTTTGACTCATGTCATCATTCATTTTTCTATTTTGTATCCAATCAGGATCCAGAATTTTGCTTTTCATACTGACTTGTGAAATTTGCCATGGTTTGGGTTTTTCCAAAATGTTTTTAGTCATTTGAATCCACTTTTGCAGGTGTGCAGTTTTATTTTGTATGTTTTAGTTGGGTTTTTTCAAAATGCTTTTAATTCTTAATTTCCTATCCCACAATATCTCTATTAAAGCTTTTACTTGTATGTTATCATTACATTAAAACTTTGGTAACTATATTTTGAAATGTCTGAATGGATTACTTTTATTCAAAAAACATTCAGAAAGACTGGTCTATATATTTCAGTTTATCATTCACATGAATATGTTCAATGATATTCACATTCAACATCTGGTACCTGTTGTTACAAATGCCCATATGGCAAAACAAGAAAACAAATGAAACAAGTACTACCAATGAGGCAAAAAGAAGACTAAAATTGTTAAGATAGAAGTCTTTGTCTTGTCAAATCAAAGCAGAATATCTCTTTTGGGGTGAAAAGAGTGTCATGGAGAAAGAGGGAGTCAGTAGAGACTTGAGTTTGTGTCAGGTCGGGTGTCTGAGGTCACTGGTAGTTTTGACAGCTTGCCCATTCACCATGACTACTTTCAGTGTTGTAAATCAGTCAGTCAATGCTATACATGATACATGCTTGGGCAATCATGTCTTGAAAGAGACATGACTGACTGGGAAAAAGATTATCCCGCAGTAGGTTGCCATTGTTTTCTGCAGGTAGACTGGTTGCTAGCCAAGGCTAATGAACCCAATCTGTTCTATTGTTTAACTCATAACTGGAGAGAAGAGACAAATTAATACCTTTCCCAAGGGGATTTGTGCGTAAGTGAATGCAAGGAATTCAGCTAGAATTTGAACTTAGCTTCCCAATTCATTGTTCCAAGCTGATATCCACTGCACCACAACGCACATCCTAGAATAACGTTCTTAAAAGCAGATAGGGTGGATAATGACTCATCATTTTTTTTTTCATGTTTATGCATTGGTAGCAATATTCATAATAGGTTCCTTTTATTGATATATATATATATATATATATATATATATATATATATATTTTAATCTTATTTTTTCCATTTTGATATAGACTGTCTGTTGCTGAGGATACGTGAAGTCTCTCTTAGGGATTTCATGTTGAAATGTTCATTCAACATTTTTCAATTTTGAAAATTTATTTTAATTTATATATATATATATATATATATATATATATATATAAATTTATTTTAATTTATATATATATATATATATATATATATATATATTTTGGCGGGAAGAGGATTTATTTTGTGAGATCAAGGTGATGTTCAGTTCCCAGAATGTGACTTTTTCATTTTTAGTCGCATTTGCATCCAGATAACAGATTAAATTGTAAAGTAAATCAGAAAAAGATCTAATTTGAAGCAGAGTATAAAAAATATTTACACTGACATAAGTATTATACACATGCACAAATGTGTATACAAAGTCTCAAGGGTTTATTTTAATTTAACAAACATTATAAAAGGGTAAAATATAAATTTTATTTTAAATGCGCATATTGGTAAAAATTAGAATAATAGGAGATTGACATTTTATTTCACTTTATGAATGACCTTCTAATTCTAATAGATCTTCTATATACTTTGCCTGTTCAGGATTAAAACTCTTTACAACAACTTATCTTTGTAGCTCTTAGTAAGGTTTGACTTTTCAATATTCTTACCACTCTTTGTTTTTTTCATTCATTTGCATAAACTTCTTAAATAGGTTACTCACTATTTCTCACTGTCCCTCCCACTTTCAATATGTCATGTGTGTAAAATTATTCAAACCTTCTTTCCTCGTTATGTGCCCTAGAAATATCAACTCTTTCTGATTTTCATTATAAGTGACTTTTCATTTCCGTTTTCTCACTACTAACATGATAGAAGTGTTAAAATATATAACATTTACTTCTGCCATAATTGAAAGGTCTTGATTTGCTCAGATGTAGAAAGGTGAAACAATTAGAGATCGAACAAGGAATACATCTTCTTATTTGAAAGAATCTGGGTTAAATTCTTATTTCAAACCATTTCTAACTGCATGGAAAGGTGAGGAATAAAAATTTGAATTGGAATGATAGTCTTTGAATTTTTTCTCTTCAACATATATGTGTTCTATCATTAAAACCATGTACTTCTTTTAAGTCATATGACTACATACTTTGCTGTGTTTTAATCACACATGTCACCAACATCTTTACTTTTTTAATCCTCCCATCATTAAATATGACTAATTATATATATCTATATATATATATATATATACTGTACAGTGGATATCGGCTCAGAATGAGAAGCCGGGGAGCCGAGTTTGAATTCCAGCTGAATCCATTGTATTCACTTATGCGCAAATACCCTTGGGAAAGGTATTAATCCGTCTCTTCCTTCCAGTTATGGGTTACATAGCAGGATAGATTGGGTTCTATAGCCTTGGTCGGCAACCAGTCTACCGCAGAAATCAATGGCAACCTACTGCGGGATAATCTTCTGCCCAGTCAGTCATGTCTCTTTTGAGACATGATCGCCCAAGCGTGTATCACGTATGGCACTTAACTGACTGACTTCTTTTTAGTCATATGACTACATACTTTGCTGTGTTTCAATCACACATGTCACCAACATCTTTACTTTTTTTAATCATCCCATCATTAAATATGACTAATATATATATATATATATATATATATATATATATATACCTGCTAAAACAGGAAATATGTGTGAACACAGAAATGAACAATTCACAATAGTATAAATAGACAAAAATTTGGAAATATTACAAGTAAATTGTAAAAAAGCTCCTGAAGAATGAATGGGAAATTCTGCCTATGAAACTCTGGAGTTGAGATGCTGAAGGTAACACCAATTAGCTAAGTGAGAACAATTTACTCATATTAATTTTATTAATGCTCTATCTTTGATATCAAGCACTTTATTAAAAAGTCTGCTTGACTTAAATGCCTTTATATCAGTATTCCATTGTCGTTAATTTTGGCTTCACACATTCTTCCAAACTGCTACTATATATATATAATAATCATCATCATCCTTCAACCAAATAATGCATTGCAATCTCACACAACACAACACAGTCAAGCATTGCTGTACTCAGACCCTGGGGCTATGAGTGGACATCTTGGTTTTCTTACGATGGCTGATACAGACATAGATCGCTGGTTCTACATCTCAATGTTTATATATATGAGACACCATCTTAAGAAAAATCACTAACCAAGTCTATCCAATTTCACTGACAAGGCTTGGATCAACATGTGGTATGGTTTTCAGGCACTTTCCAGTCAGCCACACACCTATACATATATATATCAGTGTGCGGTGAAGCTATAGAAAAATCCAAATGAGTATCCTGTACATACAGTGGTAGGATAAATTTTGAAGGCTAAATAAGTCCTCTAAGCAAATGGTATTATGGCTGAGACTAAGAACTACTATTATACTTACTCAGAGCCAAACCTGAAGCAGAAAACTAAAATAAAAGGGCTGAAAAAATACAGACATACAGGCAGTTAAACAGACACACACACACAAACATCTTGCCTTTTATACATGTATATTATCAATTTTCTGCACTATCGTAAGAACTGCAACCTTGAAACTTCTGAATATCGTTTCTTATGTCTTTGTCTATGAATGTATCAAATTTTATTAAAATTAGATCATTCTTTCTATAACCTGATTTTTTCGATTAACAATATTTATCGGGGGTACCTTGACACAAAACCTAGCTAAGAACACTCGCAGACACTTATAGTACAACTGTAAATTTTCAAGAAAATCAGTTTAGCCATTTCGGAGTCTATAGGTAATGCACACACACAAAGTTACATTTATAAGTTTATATATATATATATATATATATATATATATATATATATATAAAAGAAAGATTAAGCCAGACATGTTATTTCATGGTAAATAATGTGTCTGCCTTAATTTCTCTTAAACAACAGTGAATACATCAAAAGTACTGCTTTATCCATACATTATTGGAAATTAAAAAACAACAGTAAAAACTTAATTATTACCTGGAAATCCAAACATTACAAAGGTAAAGGAAATAAACGTAAACTATGCCTTTTAGAAAAACTTGTCATCTTAAACCATATCATGAATCCAAACCTACTTAATAAAAAAAAAGTGACTTAATGACCACATTCTGTCATAGAAAAAAATACTTGCTTAAATTCTTAGACCCAGATTGATAGAGATCCCTCTTTACATTTGCCTATTTCTTTCTTCTTTTCCCTTTTTCTTTCTTTCTTTCCCCTGTAATATTACTTTTAACAATTATGAATTAAACCCCTTTTATTTTTGCTTCTTATATTTTAAATTTTTAATTCAAAATATTACCTCTAAATTTTTCTTTTCTTTTATCTTATTTTTATTTTATTTAAAATTTTGATTTTACTAACATTTTTATGTACATGTAATATTTGAATATTTAAATTTTTAAGACTCATGATTTACGCTCCTCTGACTTCTCCCTGCATTTTATTATTTTTTATTTTAATTATAAATTTTAGATTTTTATCCACATTTAACCGTAGAATATATTAAATTTTTAATCTTGTTATTAAAAAAAAAATTAACTTTATAAGATTTAATTCCAATGAGCATTGGATGAACTTAAATTGAAATCTATTAAACTGTCAGTTTGAAATAGGCACCTGATGATTGCATAATGCATAAAACTTCAAGTTGTGCCATAGATGTAGGATAATATGCATATTTATTGATCTATATGTAATACAGCTCTGTTCATACATTGAGCACTGTTTTATTAACACCTGAATAATAACACTATATATCTGTACACCCTCATATATATATATTTATTAATTTACATCACTATATATATATATATATATATATATATAGTCATCTGCAGACAGATATGTTTTGCTGTATCACAGTTCATCAGTACGGGTAGACATCCGACTGCTTTTAACCCAGGATTGAAACCCAACTGAATTGGTATCAGTCAGTGATTCTACCTCTGAGCTATGGGTGCTCGGTAGGAGGAGGCAGACTTTTTGCATATGAATCATATGCCAGTGGCCAGAGTGCTCTAATTCATTACTGAATGAGTGATATGTAGATGCTAGAGAAGCTACTGTTTTTTCAAAGTCTACCATTCTTCCAGCAGGCTCAATCAGGCAGTGAGAGCGTAAATAGTCATCAGCTGACAAATCTGTTTTGCTGTATCAGAGCTCATCAGTACGGTTAGATCTCTGTTGTAATGTCTGCTTTGGCACATTTATGTTTGACTTAAACCCACAAAGTCTAACTATATTATAAATATGCTGAGTGGATATTAGTTAAAGTTTCTGGGAAATAGTATACATGGTGTGATGAATAAAGTATCATCTAAATTACACAAAAATGAAAATAACAATATCTCATTTTGACAGATCAGTCAGTCAGTTAAGTGCCATACCTGATACACGCTTGGGCGATCATGTCTCAAAAGAGACATGACTGACTGGGTAGAAGATTATCCCACAGTAGGTTGCCATTGCTTTCTGCAGTAGACTGGTTGCCGACCAAGGCTATAGAACCCATTCTGTCCTGCTATTTAACCCATAACTGGAAGGAAGAGACGGATTAATACCTTTCCCAAGGGTATTTGTGCATAAGTGAATGCAATGAATTTGGCTGGAATTCGAACTCGGCTCCCCGATTTCTCCTTCCGAGCCGATATCCAATGCACTATAACGCACATCCTTATGACAGATACATTTACCAAAAAAAACCACAAAAATACCTTGAAATACTAAACAGTAAATTTATTTAATAAAATCACCATTGACTTCAACCCCAGCTTCCAGACAACTTCAGAATCTTCTGCTTCTCTTCTGGACAGTGTCCTTATTTAAGTTGGTGAATGCTGCCAAAATCCTTGCCTTCAGTTCATCTTTGGTATTACAAAGAATTTTGTTGGTCTCTCCCTCAACTGTACCCAACACATCATAATCAAGAAGTCTGTGGAATTTGGTGGCCAGATTTAAGGGGTGATGTGGTCACGGAAATGAGTCTGACAGCAAATACTAGGTTCTCCCACTTATGTAGCATAGTGCAGAGTTCTATTGCCAGTTATGGTCTTCCAGCTGCCAACCTCTTGACCCAGGGCAGCACTGCCTCCTCAATGCATTTGATGTAAACCTCAGTGTTGAGTCAAGGTTCCTGTGGGAAGATGACCATCACTAGTGATAACTCCAAACACTATGAAGTTGACTGGATGTATCATTCAGCTCTTTCTGAATTCTCAGATTGACACTCTAACACTCTGAAATGTTCATATTACATCTTCCAGTACAGTATGCCATTTCCAAATTTCTGGCAGAGTGAAGTGAATCATGGTGCTCTTTTTCTCACAGATGGTGCCGAACTGACCCTACCATACAGTGCAGTTGACAAAAATAAAAAACAACAAACGACACACATTAAAAAATAAAATGGTGACAATTTACCCATTGCACCCATGTAATCTAGCATTATCAGCAGTTTGCACAACACCAGTTTTGCACACACAAACCTTCATCTTGTAACTTCATGTTAGTGCAACTATTGAAGGTTTCTAAATAGTTCCATCTACCTATTTTGAAGTCACAAGGCCTAGACCAATCTGTTGTATAATTTTCAGGCACTTTCTAAAGATGACACACACTTGGATCCCCTCCCCAAAAACTGATAACATCAAGGAGTTACCTCCCTCAGAGATCAAACATGGTGAAATTTGAACCCAGTTTTTATTGTTGGAAAGCAAATGTTCTAACCACTTGACACGTGCGCACACACACAACACATGATGTATATGATGTTTATGCTCATAATATTAAATCATTTAAGATATAGTTAATAACACAGTATCAAACAAAAATCTATTATTAGAAATTTGTTACTTGACTTTCACCAGCTTTCAAGACAAGCACAAAGATGGCAGGCACAAATTGAAGTAAGCTTACTTCAAGGTCATTAATTTGTACTTATCTGAAATAATTAAAATAATATATCTAGATAAATAAAAATGCTTATGTATTTTATTAATGTTACAAAAAAATTTGTTTGTGTAATATTAGCAAAAAAGTTAGATGTGAAGTTATATCAAAGTTGAAGATTTTGTTTCTGATTTGTTAATAACCAAATATCATACAATTTTGGGCTGACATATAAACAGTGGTAAAGTGTTTTTTATATAGTTCCTTAAGATACATGGATGCAAAATTGAGCTACAAGTAATGATTTTTGTATCATTTTACCCCAAGTAAGATTATAATACCAATAGGAAGCAAAAGTTTATTGTGAGTGAAAAAAAGAAAAGAAGACTTTAGTAAGGAGAAAGGACAATAAAAGAACAAGGCAGAAGATTGTGATTGGCATTACATTTAAATATTTGAAGGTTGTAAGTAGGAAATTAAACAAAATTTGACAGTCAAGGTAAATATTGAATATGCTTTTTTCATTGGTAGCTCAGGTAATTTGAGTTTATTTTCAAAAGGTAGCCTCAAGAGCTTCAGGTTGCAAAATTCAAAATTTAGTCGTACTGGTTTTTCAGAAGTATAGCAACTGTGGAATGTGCATGAATTTCGATCCACTAGTGTGTACCTTTATGGTATGAATAAGAGTAGTAAATCTAACCTGACTCTAGATTATTATGAAATTCATGCAACTGACTTTTGTCAAAGACAAGAACTGTTCAATATTTCTTCTTGCTTGATCAAGTGTAAGATTTACAGATGATTGCTGAAGACAATTGTTGGCAAAATGTTGAATTGTTGTCTGTTCCTGTAGACATTAGTCTTTGAGGTAAAGAGATACTGAGTGAGTTTTAATACCTAAAGATTGGCATATATTGAATGGTTTGGTTGTTCTTGTGCCAGAAAGATACTAAATTGTATTAAGTTCATTATATAACTCATGGTTGATCTTGGAAATTGTTTGTACTTTCATGTAGTTGGTTTGTAAATTGTATATCCATGTTGTGAGTCAGTTGGGGCTCTTATTATGAGGTACTTTGGCAAGCTCTTTAAGTATAATAAATATATCTGTTGGTTTGGGGTTTGGATTTCTAAATAAGAAATCTAAATTATTGTTCTTTGGTCAGCTTTATCTCTTATACTGTGTAACCCTGATATAAGAGAGTTATAAAGACGGATACATTCTCTTATATCCGGGTTTGGTCTATTTTATATACATTACCACAGGCTCTAATTTGGGACCAGAGAAAATCTCTCTTATATCCGAGTTTCTCTTATATCCTGGTCTCTTATATACTGTATTGACAGAAAAGTTATGTGTTTTTTTAAATATCTTTTTGTTTACTTTTGCATTGTTTTGTGACTTGCTTTATAAACCTGTGGTAATGTATATAAAATAGACCAAACCCGGATATAAAAAAACTTTTTCCAGTTCCGACAACTCTGTTATATCAAGGTTATAACCATTTTTCAGGATGTGGGTGATCATGGCTCTCCACAACATCCCATTATTTGTTGTTCTAGCACTCTACTTTGTTCCTATTTTGTCATCCATTCACTTAAACTTTTTTAATACATTACTTAACGTTTCACAATGCTTCTTTTGTGTTAAATTTTCTGGTCCTTTTTCTTATTCTATGCCCTGGAAATTTCAACTGTCTTTTTCTGTTTGTAAGTATAAATCTCTTGTTATTTCTATTTTTCATAAGACCGTTGCTCATATATTCCCTCTCAGTTGTTATTATTATTAGCATTTTTCAGTGGAACTTCATCTCTGTCCACAACAACTGTCTACCTCAAGTGGTTTTGGGGCATAGTACAAGGTGGACATTATTGTAAACAAAAATATTTTACTCAAGGGTTTAAAATATATGAGACTAGCAGTATAGCCCGGCATTGCTCAGGTGTAATGAAAGCTTTAAAACTAATCCATGGTCCTGGAGCTCAGACTCTGTGGATGTTGGCACGAAAGACTAAAAAGCAATAGTTGTTTCCAGTTAAAGCGAAACCGTAGACTGAAAGAAAAATGGATGGATGTAAGTCAAATTTTGATTTCCTGGTATCGATATCAAATAAGTTTTTTTCGTCATAAACTGAATTTTGAAGGCTAAATAAGTCCTCTAAGTAAATGGCATCATGGCTGAGACTAAGAACTACAATTATACCAACTTAGAGACAAACCCGAAGCAAAAACTAAAATAAAAGGACTGAAAAACTGATTTTGATCAGACCCGGTATCTTGCCTTTTATATATATTATTGATTTTCTGCACTATTGTAAGAACTGCAACCTTGAAACTTCTGAATATCGTTTCTTATGTCTTTGTCTATGAGTATATCAAATTTGATTAAAATCAGATCACTCCTTCTATAAACCGATTTTTTCGATAATCGATTTTCGATATTTATCAAATGTACCTCGACACAAATCTTAACTAAGAACACTCGCAGACACTTATAGTACAACTGTGTAAATTTTCAAGGAAATCGGTTCAGCCATTTCGGAGTCTATAGGTAATGGATACACACACACACACAAAGTTCCATTTATAAATAAGTTTAGATTAGAGATTTTGTCTTTTTATAAGAATGAAATGAGTCATGGCAATGTAAATACTACAATTATTTTATTTGAAAACAGTAAAATAAAAATATAACCATGTGCTATATTGATAAGTACAGTAAATTACAGGGAATTAGCATTTCATTTTGATTGTTCTTTCTCTTAACACTCAAGGAGGAATATTTAATACTTTAAATGATGTTTTAAATCTTTCTGTTATATTGCCTATTTTTCAACTTAGTATTGAATCTAACCAGTATGATTTGTAGTTACAATTTATTTAACAGTTTATGCATGAAATCCAGAATTTTGTTAGGAACTCAAAATATAAATTATATTCCCAATGAAGTTGAATTATTTATTCATCATGGTAAAAAGTGTATTACATCAACATACCTGGTACTCCCTCTGCATAAATTTACTGAAGCTACTAGACTGGCAACTAGGTCCCACCCTTTTACAGTGAAAGCAATCAAATGTAACCACAACTTCTACTCTTAGCTTTTTTTTCTTGCACTTCCCACCTGTAGAGTTTTATTCCATATACTTGCTTCCCTGATAGCTACAATCTCCAAGAGTTTGCAATGTCAATTTTCATGTTTTATCTCCTTGAATCCCATCCTTTCTCCAATACCCCCTGTATCTTGTTGTTCTTCCTTTCCACTCTGCTCTCATGCAGCTCTCTTCATACCAGTGTTCTTATCCTTCTCTTGCTCATTCTCCAACACCTGCTTCTCTTTCTATTCACTCTCCTTTTTATATTAACCCTTGCACACCAGTGGCAGTATTGCCTTGCTTGGGGTGAAATGATTATAAAAAGAAAAGTACCTACCTTTATTGAACACAATCATAGTCATTATGAACTCCATCATTATTTCCATGGCTATATAGTATATGCTTTGCTAGTTCTAGCTGTGAATTCAGAGTCTGATTTCCAACCACAGCTAAATACCCTTATATACCCTGATATTTAACCTTTTGCTGAAGAGAGAAAAGATGGATCTATACTTTTACTTTGGGTGTTTGTATTTGTGTAAGTGAATGCAATGAACTCAACTTGAATTTGAATTCAACTTGTGTGTGTGTGTGTGTATATATATATATATAGCATAATGATGATCCACGTATACTGTCTTAATATGTATAGGAAAAACTACTAAAAAGTTGCAAGTCTAAAAATGTATTTTTTTGACAGTATTTATTTATTTCTATTTTTATATATATATATATATATATATATATATCAGACCGGCCTTGGCCTTTAATCAGAAACAAATGATTTTAAAATTACCTGAAAATGAATCTAAGAGTATTTTATAAATTTTATACTTCCTTATGTTATAATAATTTGCATGTGTAGGAAGTGTAATATTTTTATTAAAGATACTGAGAATAGCAACATGTGAGCAACAACAAAGTTTTAGAAAAAATAAAAACAGAAGAAACAGTTGAACTTTTTAGGGAACAATAATGAGGAAAGAAGGCTTGGAAAATTGGATACATGAAATATTGAAGACAAGAAGGACATAGGAAAGCAGCACATCACCTACCTGACCAGCTTGTGTAAATGGTTGGCAGAACAGGTATTAGAAGAGATAGTAAAAAGACAAAATTTACTAAGAGCTTCAAAGGATAAGAAATTAGGAAGGGCTGTGATCGCTCACATCCTGAAGATGGCATATAGAAAAAAAGAAGGTAGCATAATAGCAGCTCAGAATATGAAGTGTGTATATATATATATATAGGAAAAACTACTAAAAAGTTGTAATTTTAAAAATGTAAACTTCTAAAACTGTTAAAAGGTTTTGAAAAGACCTTTTAATAAAAACTGAAATTTGAAATTTAATCTGTGTTGGTTTTCAGTGCTTCACTTTCTCTTTTGAAAAAATAAGAGTTTGAACCTTAATTATTTTTCTAAAACTTTAAAAAACAAATGTTGCTAATCTCCAATTCGGTGATGGTATCATTGACTTAGAGACAAGAAGGATATAACTTCTGAGGTTTCTGAAAAACAAAAAAAAATTATTCAGACAATGAGAAAGAATCATTATAAAAGTTGATTCCATTGTGTGAAGCCATTTTATCCATACGTTAACACTGATAAAATTACAAAATTAGAGTTTCCTGGTAATAACTGACAAACTCTGCTCTACGTTGTGCAGTTTCTGTTTTGATCAAATTTTACTAATCTTTCTCAGTATAAACAAGTGTTGATAAATACAAAAATATGTCACACTATGTTTATAGCTCTCCTTATCCATATGAAAGCATACTTAAATTTATGAGCATCTCAAGGGATGGCTAAAAAACAGGTTGCTAACATATTGAATTGAATCTAAAGTAAGAAGTTATTTTATTACCCAGGAGCCCATTACTAAAATATAGATAATATTTTCACTGTTCAGAAAGAGAACTGCCTCCAGATCTTTTCACTCTTTTCTATTTTTCTGTTTTTTCAATTGAAGTGGATAGACTAAACTATCGCCCAGTTCACATTCCACCCATGTGTATTGAACAGATGAATAGACTTATCCCTTGTTCCCTGTTTAGGATGTGGTTTCCGGCTTTCTCTTTTCCAATCTTTTCACTCTTTTCTTTTTTTTTTCAATTGGAGTAGATAAACTATCACTCGGTTCACACTCCACTCACATCTATTGAACAAGTGAAGAGGCTCATCCCTTGTTCCCTGTTTAGGATGTGGTTTCCGGCTTTCTCTTTTCCAATCTTTTCACTCTTTTCTTTTTTTTTTCAATTGGAGTAGATAAACTATCACTCGGTTCACACTCCACTCACATCTATTGAACAAGTGAAGAGGCTCATCCCTTGTTCCCTGTTTAGGATGTGGTTTCCGGCTTTCTCTTTTCCAATCTTTTCACTCTTTTCTTTTTTTTTTTCAATTGGAGTAGATAAACTACTGGTTCTCATCTTTAACAAGTGAGGCTTCATCCCTTTTCCCTTTTGGATGTGGTTTCCTTTTCCAACTTTTTCTTTTCCTTGAGATAAACATCATTGTTCCAACTCAATCTGTTGAACAAGAAGAGGCTCATCCCTTGTTCCCTGTTTAGGATGTGGTTTCCGGCTTTCTCTTTTCCAATCTTTTCACTCTTTTCTTTTTTTTTTCAATTGGAGTAGATAAACTATCACTCGGTTCACACTCCACTCACATCTATTGAACAAGTGAAGAGGCTCATCCCTTGTTCCCTGTTTAGGATGTGGTTTCCGGCTTTCTCTTTTCCAATTTTTTCACTCTTACATAGCCCCCTGCACATCAGTGGCATTACCGCCTTGTGCTGGGTGATATGATTTTTTTAAAAAAAGTACAGGTTTCACCACATTTCCTTTTTTTATCTTGTTCTTAACTGAACAGGAATGGAAAAATATCAGTGACAATATATAAAGCTCAAGGTGATGCTGTTAAAGACACATTTGCTGAGAGGAGAGTGGACACATTGGATCTTTCTCGAACAAGAGTCAGAATGAAATTACCTGTAATTAGGTACAATTACAACAGAATATTGCCTTAGAAAATTAAATAGAATACAAAAGGGAATGTATGAAGAGATGTTCTTATCATATGTACATATGTGGGAAGTTCCAATGCAAGATTGTGAAAAGAGTCCTTATTTGTTGGTATGATAGTATTATTAGATATGCATGTGTATATTATAGGGTATAGTATGCTGTGTACTATTCTGTGCTGAGTTCAATGCAGCAGGGGGTTTACTGGAGCCAAAAGGTCTCCAAGAGGGGGATATGATACATCTTATCTTTAAGATCCTGTGGGAAAAGAAAAGAATAGTAGAGACTGATATGTTGTTTTCATATATACTGCTTTGGCAACATCATCTAGTGGTTGTTAGCTGAGATTGTTTGGCAGACAAGTGGAGTAATCCCAAAAAATAAATGAGACAGTTTGAATTTACTTACTTTAAACTGTTGAACCACCAGAGAAACAATGTCTTCTTTTCTAAAGCCCAAAAACAAAGGCAAGGTGAGTGAATTTAACAATACATCAAAGGCATAATATAAAGATGCCAATTATAGTCAAGATTGTGTGTAAACTAAAGCCCAAAAACAAAGGCAAGGTGAGTGAATTTAACAATACATCAAAGGCATAATATAAAGATGCCAATTATAGTCAAGATTGTGTGTAAAATACTCAAAACAAGTTAAAAAGAAATATATATATGTATTACCCTTTTATCAATTCATGTTATTATTTTACAGGATTATACTGAAATTTTCAGCTTTTTTTATCATTTTTACTTGTGTGGGATGTATAAAAAAAACTTAAAAAAACAAAAAGCTTAATTTCTTATATACGGGGTGCAATGGATGAATTGTTACCTAAAATACACAAAAATGAAAATAACACTGACATTTCATTTTAACAGATACATTTACCAAAATTACACAAATATATTTTGAAATACACAATGAATTTATTCGATAAAATAGTTAATAATTTAAAAAAAAAATGTATTCATTAAAATTGCCATTGGCTTCAAACAGCCTCCAGATGACTTCAGAATCTTCTGCAACTCTTCTGGGTAGTCTCCTTGTTTAAGTTGGTGAAAGCTACCATAATTCTTGCCTTCAGTTCATCTTTAGTGAGAAACCAATTGGTTTCTCACTCAACCGCACCTCACACATAATAATCAAGGAGGTTACAGGTGTCCAGATGTAAAAGATGATGTTTCCACAGAAATTGTCTGACAGCCATGACTGGGTTCTCCTGCTTATGTGGCATGGTGCAGAGTCCTGTTGTCAGACAATAGATTTTCCAACAGCCACTCTCTTCATCCAGGGAAGCACTAACTCCTCAAGGCACTGTGTTGAGTCTTGAGGCCCTTTGGGAAGATGAATGGATACATAACGTCACCATCACTTGTGATTACTCCAAACATTATGATGTTTACTGGATATATCATCCAGTTCCTTCTAAATCCTCTGCATTGTCCTCAAATTAACACTGAAACACTTGCATTGAATTTTTCGGCATGCTAAGTAGTACAGAATGCCATTTTCAAATTTCTGGCAGAGTGAATTGTATCATAATACTCTTTTTCTTTTTTTTTTTTTTCACAGACGGTGCCCAACTGACTTTAATATACTGTACAGTTGACAAGATCAAAAACAAACAATACACATGTGTGAAATTTAAAATATAAAATTGCGACAATTTACCCATCGCACCTGTATGCATACACATTTTCTTGTATTCTTCATGTATTTTTCTCTGATTCTAAGTTTTGAAATTTGGGATAAAGTTTATTGGATTTTGGCTATAGGGGTACATAAATATACATACATATATGTCCACACATGTACACACTTCCAGCCCCTCTAGTATCATAGACTCTACTTAAAAAATATGGGACCACCTAAGCATTGATCTGGAATGACACTACATTTATCAAACAAAAACTGGAACTTCAGTGTGCTTTGACCATAAGCTGTACACACACACACACACACACACACACAGTGTTTTTTATTCAATTTCTTGATGAAATATTTCATTACAGTTTACAAAAAAAATGATTTTTCCATTATATCAATAAATTTTACTTTTAAGATTGAAAAAACAAAAAATAAAGAAAACTAGCTTATCACAAACAGCTGCAAAGAAAATGGTTTTAATAAAAACAAAAATAATTTGGCAACCATCTTTTTTTAATCCAACATCAATTTATTTCCATGTTGATATTTCAGTTGAAGAAACATATCTAGTTTTATAACAATAACTGTTATTTACCCAGTATAGATGAGATTTATCACAGTGCTACGAATATAGAACACTAAGTGAGGATTGAACTCACTACTAATAATCCCCAAGACCAAATTGATGTTGATTATACCATAATGTGCCACTCTTGTTGTTATTGCCATAAGTGCAACTTAGTTTTTGTACAAAACCTCAAGTATGGGGGTACCCAATGAGGATTGAACTCCTAATGACAAATGTCTAGTTCAGTAGCATATAGAAGGTTGGGAAGAGGGTTTGATGACCCTGGGCATCCATATTGGGAGGAAACCCAATCAAAGAATGAAATATTTAGTTTATATTTACTTTGTATAAAGTGTTTATGTCATATTTCATCTGTTTTTACAGATGTAAAATGTCTTCTTTTCTCACATTTATTCCTATTAAGCCCTATAGGCTTACCTATTTGAATCTTACGGGCATACAATCAAAAAATTATCCTGTTTTATACATATTAAAATCTGAATTGAAATCAAAACAGGCAAAATTGAACTCCCTTTGTAAACCAGCAATGACAAGTGAGAACATTATAACAGTGTTTGCACAAAATTGTTCGAAGTTCATGTTTGTTCTGTTGTATCTGTTCAAGTACATATTCAATGTATTCTGTTTTGGTGTGTTCTCAGTTCCCTTAACCATTAAAGTGAGATCAAAACTTCTCTCTATAAAATATTAGAATGTAGCCAACAAGATCTTACTTACTACATTGACAGCTTGTTGTTCTTAATAATGACTGAGAGAGTCAAATGTACTTGAATAAAATCGAAAAAAATAAACATGAATTTTTGAAAGTTTATTCAGAATTTTGACTCTGATATATAACATCAATACAATAAAATTTAAACAGACAGGCCTTTAAATTAATAAAATTTGTTTGAATGTATACTTGCTGTTTAAATATGCCTTATATATATATATAATCTTTTATAAATTAACCGAGTATAACATGTTCAGGATTTGATATGATTAGCAGAACATGAGAAATGCCTATATTTACATATAACTGTCATTTATTGATTTAGTTTTTTTTCCTTTCATCAAATCTAAGTATGTATCAGTGGCTAAATGCATGCCACAGAATCTTTTGAGAATTGGCTTCTCTTTACAAGCAAGCAATAAAGATAAATTAGAAAGGCAGGTGAGGAATAATAATAAATACAGGTGAATGGCAAGATGCCATTAAGAAAAAGAATGCCTCGATCAGAAGAGACAGTTGGCAAATCGGGAAAATTGACTTCAGAACTGCCACAGTTGTTGTTAGTCCTCCTCAAAACACAACTGATCAGTTGCCAAGCAAGACATGCCTGAATAACATCTATTTACCATTTATAGTTTTTTTATCTTTGAATTCTAATTCTTGTTGAACCTCTTATAAATACTCATGATGTACAAGTTTGGAAAATATTTATGCTTAATTCTGGCTTAATTCCATTTCTGTTGTACTAAGCACTTTAATGTTTTATCAAACAGATCACGGCTGAAGTTTATCAGCCAGAATTGATTCTGGAATATAACACATAAGTCATACGGATATGCTACAGGATTTGGGTACCCAATTTCCCTATTAGCTGGTCACCCAAATTCAAAGAAATAGAAGTTCATTTGTGTACTGTACTTTGAAATGATTTATGCATTTAAATATACAAACTCATGTATCATTATTGCCACATAGAAATTCATAATCCAGTTTAAACAGGATTGGGTGTTTGTGATTATCAGATGAATGGGGGGTGTAATAGGAATGAAAACTCAGGGAGTTTGAATTCCATTCAATTTCATTCAATTCACTTCTGCACAAATAGCCTTGGGAAAGGTATGAAGCCATTTCCTCCTCTAGCTATAGTAGGACTTGTATCTGAAAAAAATCATTGTTATTCTGATAAGAAATTGATAATACAATATTCACTTGCATGAAAAGAAATTATTCTTCCAATCTAAATTAAATAAGCAAATAACCCACAATGGGCTGATAAGCTGTAAAAAATAAATCTATATCTATGTGCTTATCATTTCCATTGACACAACTCTATACTAAGCCATTAACAACATTATATTTATAAAGCTAAATGCCTTAGAAAACTAAGGTCAACAGAATTCCCAGGAATCTTTGATGAGTTCTCTTAATTTTATTCAGATAAAACAAGGTACCAAAAAGGGAAAATTTTATGTTGGCTACATTCCTCAACTTTTATTTTTAATGAAAAAGGGAATAATTTATTCAAATAAAGTAAAACCAAGTTTTTTTTAAAATGGTATCATTTAAATTTATTTCACAAAAAAATATAACAACAATCTAAACTTATTTATAAATGAGACTTTGTGTGTGTCCATTACCTACAGACTCCAAAACGGCTGAACCGATTTTCTTGAAAATTTACGCAGTTATACTATAAGCGTCTGCAAGTGTTCTTAGCTAGGTTTTGTGTTGAGGTACCCCCAATAAATATCAAAAATCGATAATCGAAAAAAATCGCGTTATAGGAGGAGTGGTCCGATTTTAATCAAATTTGATACACTTATAGACAAAGACATAAGAAACAATATTCAGAAGTTCCAAGGTTGCAGTTCTTACAATAGTGCAGAAAATTTGATATCAATACCAGGAAATCAAAATTTGACTTACATCCATTCATTTTTCTTTCAGTCTAAGGTTTCGCTTTAACTGGAAACAACTATTGCTTTTTAGTCTTTCATGCCAACGTCCAAAGAGTCTGAGCTCCAGGAACATAGATTAATTTTAAAGCTTTCATTACACCCAAGCAACGCAGGACTATACTGCTAGTATGATAAAAAAAACAAATGATATCAAAATATCTGATATCACAAATCAGCTTTAGTTTCTATTTAGCTATGTTATGCTTACCTCATTTCATATCATTGCATGACTTTTCTTTCTACTGATTAACCCACAGTTTTATTCCTATAAAAGACTGAGATAATAACACAAATACAAGTAAGCATATTATACAATCAATTGGATACAAGACTTAAAACTTTGCAAATTAATGAATGTACTATATGAAAGTATTAAATTTGATAGATAGGAGTTGAAAAGTATTCTGTTCAACAGATGACAGTATTAAGATCCAAAAAATAAAAATGAGATTACTTTTGTAAATCTATTCTCATTGCAACATGTGCACACTGTGGTATGAGGTGGGCATTCCTTTACAAGTTAATGTTACTTGGCACTGTGTGCTTAGTTTTCTCACCCCCAGGAGAGTGGGTGATGTCAACTTGAATATAAGACACTAGTGAAATACAAAGAAAAAAATATGCTTATTGATACTGTGCAATATAAATTTTGTAGTGAAAGGAATGAACTACATCATACTGGATGAATGTATATGCACATTATATATATATATATAAACAAAAGGAAAACTTTTCTTTTTCAACATGTCTGTCTTTATGTGAATAAAGACAAAAGTAAAACTTTTCTTTTTCAACATATCTGTCTTTATATGAATAAAGACAAAAGTAAAACTTCTTTTTCAACATGTCTGTCTTTATGTGAATAAAGACAAAAAGAAAACTTCTTTTTCAACATGTCTGTCTTTATGTGAATAAAGACAAAAAGAAAACTTCTTTTTCAACATGTCTGTCTTTATGTGAATAAAGACAAAAGGAAAACTTTTCTTTTTCAACATGTCTGTCTTTATGTGAATAAAGACAAAATGAAAACTTTTCTTTTTCAACACATCATTTTGTCTTTATAAATAAAAACAAAAGGAAAACTTTTCTTTGTTAACACCTTCTTATAAACTTTATTAAGGCCAATGGAAGAATTTTATTTTGTTGCATATATTTATAAACAGAAGTAAAAAAATATAGTTAAATTTTAAGAAAAAAATTAATTCAAGAATGCCTAAAAGTTAAGGTAAATTGTGGAGGATTCTAAGTGATATCATTTATAGCCTAATAAACAAATGTTTTTATTTACCTTTTTATTAATGTAATCATTGTTATTTTAATTTGATAAATTATTTATGTATTTATTATTCTAAGGTATACCAGGTAACAGAAAATAAATTATAATTTGAAGAGAAATGACAATATTTAATAGATTTTTTATTTTTTCCACATGTTCATCTTAGAAAAACATGAAAAAGATTATCCAATTAAACAAACCTCAGCCTAAATGCAAACCCATAAGTGACTGCATAACTAAATGACTAACTAACTAAATTTCCCATTCATTATTTCCATCATATTTACAATGGCAACCTAAGAATGTATTTGCTGCTTCATTTCCTTCTGGCTAACACCCCAGATATGAGGGATTAAAATCAGGAAATCTAGAAGGTCACATGTTGTTGATGATAAAACTATGAAACTTCTTGGACAAACATGGATATGTGGGTGGTGGAATGGATACAGGATCAGAATAAGAAATATCAGTGCCAAGTAGGAATTCTTATCAGGTTAATTTCATTCACTTTGTAAATATATGAATCCATGTATTCCTGAAATGAAGTTCAGATCTTGATACATGCTTCAATAAGTTTCAGATTGTAATGCATATTGCAATAATGTCCAGATCATGTTGTATATTGTAATAATGTTCAGCTCATGATGTATACTGCAATGGGGTTCAGATCATGATATATATTTCAGTAGTGTTCAGATTGCAGTGCATACTTTGATAAGTTTCAGATTGAGATTCAAACTGCAATAATGTTCAGGTCATGATTCATATTGTAATAATGTTAGATTGTGATGTATACATCAATAAGTTTCTGATTGGGGTGCATACTACAATAATGTTCAGATTTTGTTGCATAATTTTAGCCATTAAGATAACCTCCAAAAAGAAATCAAGATCAGATCAGCTTTAGTAAACCTCAAAATATAGGAATTGTTTGTACTTCCTTACCTGTCTCAACCAATTGCACTCTTTCTTAACCCAAGTAAAGGAATCCACTTTTGACTATTCTTGGGTGAATAGGTAGTTGTGAGATGTGATGTGAATTTTTTAATTTTTTGATTTATACCCCCCTCTTCTCATCATTGGACTTGCAAGACTGGTTTTTGATTTTTGGAATTACAACCTCAGGGATATGATTGTTTCGATCTGAACCTCCCTATTACTGTTTAGCACAATATGATTCAGATGTTGAGATTCACTAATATAAGGCTCAGTGTGATGAATGCACCCAGTGCAAGTAGAAGTCATGCAATAGAGAGATGTAAATATGCACTTTTTGTTCAAATTAAGATTTTAAATTGTTTTGATGATCATTTCAGATAATTGCTTTGAAAGTTGGATAAATGTTGTGGTAGTTTAATATTGTCAAAAGTGGTGAAATGAACATTCCTACACAACTAGACCAGGTTATGGATGACTATGTAAATATAAATGCTTTCTAAAGTAGTGAGGGCAGCAATGGCAGGTTGCATCATGTCCATAGCTCAGATTTGAATAAGCCATAAGTTAAAACTATTGCTCAATGTTGTTATTTGGAAAGTGATATTGAAGAGTGGTGTGTACATCTATAAATGTTGAAGAGTGCTGTTCAAATTAAGAAAATTGTTCAACTCTTTCTGCTGCCATTCTAGTAACAGGAATGTCATGCAATTTTTTAGCAGCAGAATAATGCCTACTCTACCCAACATACTCTGTGAGATTTTTCACAACCACCTTCTGCTGGCAACTAGCTTTTAAGTAGTTACACACACACACATATATATATGTTATATTTAATGGATTCCCATATTTTTATTTATTTATTAAAAATGAATAAGATTTCTTGGATGTTCATGCCAGTTAATGTAAATAAAAACTGAGCATCTGCTCAAATATGGATATCAATTATGAATCACAAGTGGTCTCTATGGGTGCTGAACAAACACAAATGTGCCTGAGCAAGAATCTGCAATGGGGATTATCTAGCCACTCTGATAGACAGGCATTCTTGGATACGTGTGGCTGACCATTATATATATATGTGTGTGTGTGTGTGTGTGTGTGTGTGTGTGCATGCTTCTATTTTGATGTATGTAAATGTATGCTATACCCATACACCAGCTTTCAAGTTGCTTTAATACCTCCAAACATTATTGTCATGAAAGTCCAAGACATTGTCTTCATCCCTATAGTTCATTAATGGATCCACATGAAGTATGTTAACATTTCACAACTATTGTAATGTGTTTTTTGAAGAACAAAGGAAGTAGTATGAGCTTACTACCACAGGTTGGTAAGTTGGTAGCTTGGGACAAGTATATTGATATTCATAAACTCATTGAATTCATTCTTGTTACTGTATTTTCTGTACTTAGTGACCTTTGTTATTTTCTTATGGAAATGAATTAACTTTTATACATGTGTTTACCATTTGCTAATAATAATAATAATAATAATAATTGGTTTTGATAAATTGAACCTTTGGTTCATTTGAAGAAGTCCTATTCCCTCTAAAAATGCAACATTATTTTCTGAACAATCTCATGTATGTATGTATGTATGTGTGTGTGTGTGTGTGTGTGTGTGTATATATATATATATAGAGAGAGAGAGAGAAAGATAGATAGAGTGTTTAAAATTTGTTATATTTATAAGCTAAGTGTCAACATTGTACTTTATCTCTAAATGCACTGACATATGAATCAACACTTTGTCATAACTCACTTTCATGCATCAGTGTATTCTTCAACCTAAGACTTACTATGAAGATAACAAAACTATTCTTGCTGTCTATATGTAAAAAAAAAAAAAATTTTCACTGACCTGAACATTCTCTATTCAACAATAATTTTGTGCTTCTAGTATTATTTTAGTGAAAATGAATAATTGCATTATTTTGGTGAGTGTGCACATCAATCATTCCACAGTTTAATCATAAAAATAGCCTTTACTTTCATGACAAATATTTTTCAGCATTATCTTCTCCCTTGTCAATGCACTTAATTCAGTGGTGATTATCAATGACATTATTGTTATGGTCTCCTATCTACATTGGAATGAACTCTTCCTTCTTCATAAATACTAACCTGTGAGACTTCCTAAGGGAGACAGTTGAGAAGCAGTGTAACTTGACAATTCAGATGGTCACTTCTATCTGCTGACTAATAACACTTATTTTGTACACATGTTCTGTTATTCTAATACAATGGTTTACCCTAACTTCATCTTTTTGTGTCTTTCTTCCTGGCCCTAACAAAGAGATGCAGCTTTAATCTGTACAACATTTGCTTTGTATCTCTCAAATTCTTTTATACGCCATGTTATATATCTCCATGTTTATATGTGTATATATGCTTTTTAAAGAAATATATGCATGTCTAAATTGTTTATTTACATTGTGTGGATTGTTGTCCTCATTTTTATTGTCATATTCACAACATTTTGGCCGTTGTATACTCTGGCCTTCTTCAGGTGACTGAAATTTTGAATCAAACTCTTTCTTTTGATCACTAGTGGAGATTGGTTTTGTTCCAAGAGTCATACTGCTTCTGGATGTCTTAGCTCTCTCAGATTTTGTTTGCCACGACTGTCATCAGGTATTGAACTCACAACTCTTTTGGTCAAGTCACTGGATCAAACCAACACTTTTATCCACTTGAATATGACAATAAAGATGAAAACAACAGTCTGAACAATGTAAATACCTCATCTCAAAAATATAGACAAATATGAATTGTTAGCCACCATATATTTCATTACAGTCAGTGTTAAAAAGCCCTGTTTCAAAAACATGAAAATATGTTGATGATTTTATCTGTAAAGTCCAACTCTATCAGATCGTCTAAAAAAGTACCCACCGAAAATTCTGCTTATTGCAAAAATTAATCATATTTCACCTCAAAGAAATTGGAAAAGAAATAGAGCATATGCTGACTTTATGAACATTAGCCTATTTTTAGTAAAAACAAATTTAAATATTTTATAAATAACTTTTTTTATGTAGAATGACTCAACAGTTCAAGAGAGTTTAGTTTTACAGAAGCAGAATACAAGTTTTCTAACTTATGTAATTAGAGGATTTATATGGTGTAGGAGTCTGGAAGGATCATGTTCATGGACATCTTCCAAGTGTGATAAAGTTTGCTCATTTTTGAGAAAGTGGAGTAAAATATTTTAAAAGTATTAAAATAAATGATAAAGTAATACAGAAAAGAAAAGAACATTTTCATCTTCCTGCTCAAGAAATAAGTGAAGCATCAACTGAAAAATAAGAGGTAAGTATTTTGCACTATAGACAGGTTTAAATATAGTCAGAGGTTAATTTTGCATATAAATAATCTGAAGAGATTTTCTTATAACGAAAAACTAGTCTCAGAATGAGTTTGATTTTCACTGGGTGCCTCACAATTGTAACTATATTCTTCTGTGCATTCATGTTCCTTTAGAACATCAGCCATCATGACTCTCCACGATTTCCTATTTGTTGTATCTTTTAATAAATTTTGTTTTTGTTATCTGTCCTAGACCTTGCTTTACTCAAGCTTGCTCAGTACGTTACATGTTATTTTCCTCTGCCCCTCTTGCCTTCAGGCTTACAGCTAAATCACATTGAAACACAAGTTCTTACACAATCACCAAAGTTAAGCAACATTAAGCCTGCTCAGTACCTAGATAAGTGGCAACTCGTGGAAACCATGTGCAGGTGGGGCAATGGATGTTACCTCATAATTGTTAATCAGAGTTGAGTACCAATTCCAGTTGGGTTCATTATATTCACTTGCATGCAAATATCCTTGGGAAAGGTATGAATCCACTTATTCTCTACCAGTTATCGTTTAATTAGTAAGACTTGTATTAGTGAAATTATTGTTATATCCCAAAAATAAAATTGTGTGTAAAATAGATACATTTCAGCATCAATCTTGCCTTCAGTATGTCTTGTGAGTATTAAAGTTTCCAAGCCCTTTTCCTCATTATGTTTCTTAGAAATTTCAACTCTCTCTTTTTGATGGTAAGTATAAGTGTCCTTTTTGTTTCTATTTTCTCTAAAACTTTGTCATCACTCATATGTTGGGTTCATGTTATTTTCAGCATCCTTCTGTAGAACCACATTTCTATTTCTTTGCAACAAGTCTATTCTTCATTTGTAAGAAGATTGGTTAGCATTCATTGCCATATAGAAGTTCTGTTTTACATCACATTTTCATAATCTTTTCTTTATTTCAAATGAAATGTTTCTGTTTCTTCATACCTTGATTTATGCATTGACAGCACAAAGCACAGAAAATCTATACACAAACCTCACATAAACTGTAAAAAACATCTTTATAACTAATCCAAATTTGATTTTGCGCCATATTTTAAGTTTTATAATTTTACAAAGAAGAATGTGCAACTTTGGGGATCTGGCTAATGTTTATTTGATTCGGCCTTGTATCATACTGTTATAGTGGAACATCCTGCCATCCCTGAGAATAGAATACTCTACTTTATAAAAGACGGTAACAAGCAGTATGAAGAAAAAAGTCTTAGGTGAAGACATTCACTATTCGATAGTTGATTCCACTCCAACACGTGGCTTGCCTATATGTGTATTATTGTTAATTGTACCTTGGTACAATAAATCTGTATTTCTTATTCCTGGTGTGGAGTTCCATTCTTCAACTGATCATTTTATACTGTATTCCTTTTTGGGATATATCACATACTTAACCAAACTCCCTACAGCTTAGAATTTTTATCAAGAATTATCATCATCATTGTTATCAGAAGGTTGGTTTTTGGCAGATTGGAATTTGTGGAACTGTGTGGAATAGTGTAATAATAAAATATACATTTTGCATTTTAAAATAGAAATTTATTAAAAGGAAAGAATAACACAAGTTGTAGAAGTTAATGTTCAATTAGAAACATTATGAAGAAGTTAAGGGTAGAGTTCATGTTCAATGGTAAAGTTATGGGTATCAGGATTTGTAGAAAATGTTTGTAGTAGTAATTGTTGAAAGAGTATATGCATGCATACATACATATGTATGTATGTATGTATGTATGTATGTATTCAGTAGGAATTTCTTTGAATGAAGAATGAAAAGTAAAAAGGTATCAGCACAAGAGAAAGAAGAAAGAGAACAAGGTGCGACTTGACCTTGTCTCCAGGTCAATTTGAAGTTGAAGTTACATTTTAATTGTTTTGTCTCCTATCTGACTCTGTTGACTGGTCACAGAATGTCCTTAAGTAATTAAATCTCATCATGTGACTGGCTCCAGTGAGCATTTTTGCTTTTAGATGTGAAATAACTTCATTATGAATTTTCTGTTTTTAATCCAATCAAGATTCAGAATTTACTTTTTGCACTGACTTGTGAATAGTCATTCAAATCCACTTTTGCAGGTGTGCAATTTTACTTTGGGTTTTTCCCAAATATTTTTAGTTGTGGTCTGGGTTTTTCCAAAATGTTTTTAACTCTTAATTTCTTATCTGCCACAAATGTTTCATCAATCCATTTGGATCAAGTATAATAGATCGAATAGAAAATCAAGGTAGGCAAATGAATGAAAATAATATAAAGGAACTTACTTTAATAAACTTTGAGTTTCTACCTGTTTTCTATCATTTTCTTTCCATCTTTATTTTCATTTTTTTCATTCATTAATCCATTTATCTTTTTCTTCTTCTTTTCTTTATATCTGTTGTACCATCTTTCTGTGTTGCTTCCGGCACATTCTCTAAATGATTCTGGTTGAATGCCAACTGCAAAGATGACAGGAAATTGAAAACATTCCTTCTTAAAATGATACTCAGTGATGCTAACAATATGGGACACTCAGACATTTTTGTTACTCTCTACCTCCAAAGTAATGCAAAGAGTAAAACAGGAAATAGAAAGTCATGTATGCCATTTTAGAGGAAATATCTACAATGTCCTCATCAAAAAGGAAATATCATTTTAAATGGTCTCCTTCAAGTAAGAAGCTTCATAAATAAGATAAACAAGAAAAAAAAATGTAAACTCAACAGTTGGGTGGAAAAAACAAGTTGGAGCTGATCTTTCAATAATAAAATATAAAAACTGTTCTAGACTGATAAAAATGTATATATGCAGTTTATTAGTTTTCATGTAAAATTTTAAAAACTTGTAATTAACTCAAATTCAATAAAAAATCAATCTACAAATATTTAAAAAAAGTCAAATTTAAATTTTGGTTGTTGTTATACTTTTTTCTGGTTGGAATCTTAAAAATGTTGATTTTATGTGTAAACGAGTTACAGAGTCAAAGTCTTGGAAACTTTTCACAAATTTAAAATTTACCGTTTTCTGATGATTTCATTAAAAGTTCATTTGAGATAACATAATATATGTATTTTTCAGATTTTAATCAACTTATTCCTTTTCAATGAAGAATATAGCATTTCAAGAATTATATTTACAAATTTTTAAACAATGATGATTAACTTTCATTTTTACAACTTATCAACCTTTACAAGTTATTCAGTCAGGAAACATTTTTAGATTGTAAGATAATATTTTTAGATTGTAATGATTTACTTATACAAGTCCTACTAATTAACCCATAACTGGGAGGAGAATAGGTGGATTCTTACCTTTCCGAGGAGTATTTGCACACAAATGAAATCTAACTGGAATTGAAACTCGGCTCTCCAATTTCCAACTTCAAGCTATTATCCATTACACCAGTTGAACACACAAACTTACAACATCTAGCATTCCCAAACAATTATCCATTTAAATTTACATTGTTTAACTTTGGTGTCCGTATGAGGGTAGATGTTTTAATGTGATATGATCATAAGCCTTTTAAAGGATAAACATTTTGTTATCTTTGAACTGCTAACAAATTTTTATAATGGCTTTGAAAACAGACATGTTAAAAGAGTATATATTTAGATACTATATAAAAATATATTAATGTGGCAGAAGTGAGTAATATTTTTTCTTATCCTGACTCTCCGTCATTTCTTTGTTTTAATAAATTTTATATGTTGTGTGGAAATATACACTTTTAAAGTGTCTGTTGTCAAAGCTATAATAAAATCTTATCTTAATGAAAGATCATTTAACAAGGTTTTCTATAATTCAAAAGTACCTGATGTAAGTTTTTCATTTTTAAATGCAATTATGATAAAGTTAAATTGTACAGTTTGATGCTAATCTTAGAAAATCTGAAAATGTCTTACAAAGTTGTGTTTTTTAAATTGAGTCACAAAAGCATATAAAAGAAAATACAATTTGTGTCTAACTTAGCTACAAACTTTCAAAATCTATACTTTGAAATTGATTTTATGTTGTTTGCTAACAAACAACGAGAATACAGAAACATCACTGAAATTGTTAGATTCAGCAAAAATCATTTCATAAAACAATTTTTAAAATATTTTTTTGCTTTTTATCATAACAAGAATTAGGTAAGATATGAATGGAAGTATTTTCATCCTTTCCAGAAAATGCTTTGTTAAATTTATTTGTAATATCAGGGCATCTCCAGATTAAGGAGAATTGTTATTGATAATCTCTAAATATTCAAGAACTAGTATAAATGAAAAAATTTGCATACACTGTTTACTCATTTCCTGTTTATTTCAATATTAAAATTAACTTATAAATAACTCACACAGATAATAGGATTATTTTTAATAACTCATTTAAACACTGTATTTAATGGCCACCAGCCAATACTAGGCCACTTTTTATTTATAGGAATTTATATGCTAATTATCACTAAACTTATTTATAATTGTTATTAAAGTATCATCAAGGATTTTCTTTGCTTCTCTCTATCCTTTTATTATGGGAATGGTGAGATTAACCATATCCATGCAAGAAACATTCATTGACTGAATGGTTAGGGTTACAATTGTTTAAAATTTATAAAATCTTTCTCTTCACAGTTTTTCAGAAAAATAAGTTTCTCACATTCAAGAACTGTTATCACGCTTTCAAGTATGGATGGAGGTTTCTTTTATAACCTTTTTTTTAAATTGTGCAGAAAGCCATTATTTTGATTTTATCATTATTTTCTGTTATAGTTACGTGTGTTATTCATTTTAGTTGTTGCTGCTTTTAGAAGTCTTCAAGTGATAAGGTTTTCATTTATTTCCTGAAGTTCTTTGTGAAATTATAGCACTAGTCTATGAGATCTAATGAAGGATTTTTAGGACCTGAAGTGTTAAATCATTTGAAAACATTTTTAATCAAATCTAAGAAAGCTGTTGTACATGGCTGATATTACAAAAAATTAAAATACCTCTGTAATTAAAAGTTAATATTCCTGAAGTTAACTTCCTTGAACAGGAATTGTTTTACTTAGTTTATGCATAACTAAAACTCGCTCAAAAACTGATGGCCTGAAAAAGGTTTTATCCTTCAAGACTATTTTTACGGTACTGCACTAACAAATATTTTGTGATGATGTGCTGTTTTTACTGTAATAGCAAAAAACATATAAACACATTGAAATCAGATTATTATTGAGTGTAGATAGACTACTGTAGGGTGACAGGAATGGTAATCAGGCCTAATAAAACCCTGTCTCAGGTGATTATAACCACAGATTCCCTGTCAAGCAGAACTCACCTTGCATTGTGAGTTTGAGTTTTGTTTAACAGCATATCAACCTCTGTGGGTTATTTAATGCCAAAAAGGTGCTGTTTTAAGGTATTTTTTTTAATGTTCAGTTATAGTGAGAAGCTTGATTTATTCAGATTTTAATGAAATTTTTATGTTTTTATTCTTTTTTACTTTAGAAAACTGAATATGTTTTCTAGTTTTGTATTCAAAAATGTTTTGCTGAGGATGTTTTTTTCCTTCAGAAATGTGTTATAGTTATTATTTTTTCTTCAAAAATGTATATTTTTCTATAAATGTCTATTTTTATGTATACATTTCTATAAAAGTGTATTTTTATACTTTCATAGTGTTTTGACCCCAGTTTGGGGGTTAACTATTTGCCCATAGCTGGGACCCTAACAGGTGCTACTACTCCAGGTCAGGGTGGACCTGGGAACAACAGCAATTAAGAGGTAGTTCCATGCTCCTCACAACCTTCCAATCAGAGGTCTTGCTGCTGGATGTAGTTTACAGTCATGCCCAGGACTGTGTATTGTGGGAGATTAATCCTGGTCCTGTCTCAGCAAAAAACATGACTATGTATATATGTTTGTTGTCAGACATGAAAACTGCTGTATATCAAAACAAGCTATGTAGAGTACTAAGCCTTGGAAAACGACCTACCTGCTTGCCCCAAAAATGATACAAAGACAGTCTAAAGGGCACCTTGAAGAGGACAAACATTGATGAAAGGATTTGGGAGGAGAAAGTGAAGAAAAGAGATGAATGGAGAAAAGAGGTTGTATGGGCAATAAAGAAATTTGAAGAAGAAAGGATAAGTCATGCTGAAATTAGGCACACTGCTAAGCATATAGAAGATGTGACACCAATTCAAGCAAGAGAATCTAAAGAAGAGTTCACATGTGAAATTTGCAGCCAACTCTGCCTGTCAAAGGCAGATTTGTCCAGTCATATGTGATCTCATGATAATAGGGGACTTAACACTTCTACATATAACATTCAAAATGATTTCTCTTGTAATGTCTCTGGAAAGCTGTGTAAGAATGCAAGTGGTTTAACTTGGCATTTTAAATCAAAACACAAGGATTGACCAGTGGTATACAGTAGATTGATATGTATTATATGTGGGTGCAAGTGTAAATCAATGCCAGGACTAACTGGAAAAAAAAAGAGGGAATCATAATTCATTAAAATCTTTATATCAAAGTCAAAGTAGTCATGCTAGGCCACAAGTGAACTTCCACCATGTATGTATGCCAGCTGAGGGCCATACGTGATACACACTTGGGCAATCATGTCTTGAAATAGACATGACTGACTTGACAGAAGATTATCCCGCAGTAGGTTGCCATTGCTTTCTGCAGTAAAGTGATTGCCAGCCAAGACTATAGAACCCAACCTGTCCTATTATTTAACCCATAACTGTAGGGAAGAGATGGATTAATACCTTTTCCAAGGGTATTTGTGCGTAAGTGAATGCAAGGAATTCAACTGGAATTCGAACTTGGCTCCACGATTTGTCGTTTCGAGTTGATATCCACTGCACTACTACGCACATCCACGTGTATGTATGTATATTTAAAAAAAATATAGATTAAAAGAAAAATTCAGAAAGTCATTTTATTTAATTTGCCAAGTTTGGAATATCACAATTATAATAAAAGGTGGCAACAAAGTTACTGAAGTCATTGCACCTTGGCAGCTGATCCCAAAGACATTTGAAAAAGATGTCAATTGTTTAATTTTAACTTTAATGCTTACATGATATTATTATTTAGTTTTCTCATTTCAGTAGATTGAATTTTAAAAAAGATCTATTGTGCCATTTTATCCTTGAAAAGCCTGTAATTATAAATCTATAGCTGCAATTGACCTTTATAAAATTGTCAGTATAGATTTAATCATTCTATGTACATTTTGAAATACAAGTTGTCCATAAAGTCCTGGTATATTATAAGTATTTATTGCTCAGAAGCCATTGTCGTGTTTGTAAAATGTTGTACATCTCAAGTTTACATGGGGCACCTTAACATGGGGCAATGGTTAGCAAGCTTGTCTCACTAAAACCTGTTACAACTGTGTAGTGAGTTCAATCTTCACTCGGTACTGTTATACTTTCGGCTTTGTGCCGAAAGTATAAAAGTACCCAGCTCCTCAAGTTTACATTCGCAGTTTTCATTGACTACATTTGACATGTGCACCTCTAGCTGCATTCACAATGTCAAGATTATATTCTATCTCCCTCCATATGCACTGTTAACTGTTTGGACAACTTCAACAATGCAGCTATGAAGTGTGGCAAGATCATGAACTTGTTAATCTGGTAGACGCAATCTTTGTTGCACCCAACAAACATTTGGCCTTCTCTTTTGGTGTTGTCATTGTTTTTCAATTCAAGCCAATTTATACCTGCAAAAAAAGAATGTAATAAAAGCTTAAAATCTTCATTAAAATGAATGTAAATAAAACAAAGCATAAAAACTTAAATGTAAAGAAAACTTGAAATTGTGTACAACGCTTTGCAAAAAGATGTATATGCATATTAAAAAGATATTAAGTTTACATATTTAAAAATATTGAGGCATATAAAGAAAAATATGTTAAATTTATAGATATTTATATATTTATATATTAACTGTGATAGCTACTCTCTCTTTCTTCCTCCTGCCATCTCTGATAACCTTATGAAATCAACAGTTAAAATAATACATGTAAAGTTAAATAATGGCTCATGGAAACCGGATCAGTTGATAGCTAAACAATCACACATCACATGTGGAGTCACATGATCCAATACAAAGAACTGTGCTGGGTAAATATGTTTAATCAGTTGAACTGCGAATCTCGAGAGATGAAGGCTTCATCTCATGTTATCGTTGTATTGTAGACCTCAAGGAATGAAGACTCCTTTTTCGTGTCACTGACAAGTTTGGAGACTGAAAAATAAAAAGACTGAATATTTTATCTAACTCATCCACATGAATCCCATGCTGCATATGAACATTTATTCAGTTGACTAAATTGTCACAAACCAAAAAGCAATATTGAATCACTAATTGTGTTAATCCCTGAATATAAAAGCATATAAGATTTTTCCAGTTAAGAAAAACTGAGAACACTTCGGTCAACTCAATGTTGAACTTTTACAACAGAAAGATAATTTTATGCTGTCAAAAATTATGAAGAGAAAATAAACATAAAGTTGCAGTCTTCTGTTGTCAAGTTTAGAAATCATCAAAGTTTATAGTTTAAAGTCAATTTGTGATTACTAACGTGTTAAGAATTATCATAAATGATAAACACATTATACCTCCATTCAACTTCCTACAGGGAAGGCTTACATCAATTGCCTTGAAGACATAGTGGTGGCCTAGCTCAAGAGGGTGGCTTCTGGAAGAGTATATATCTGGCAACCAAACTCTGCACCATGCCACACAAGCAAAAGAACTCAGTCATGGCTTTCAGATAAGACAAGTATTATGTCAGCATTCACCAATTAAACAAGGAGACTGCTCAGAAGAGTTGCAGAAGATTCCAAAGCCAGCTGGGAGCTGTGGTTGAAGCCCATGCTAATTTTATTAAATAAATGTAATCTTTAGTATTTCAAGATATTTTTGTGTGATTTTGGTGTATATATATATATATATATATATATATATAAAACATATAAATAAATTCAAATTTTCTTAAATAAGATAACCATTTTGATAGGTAAATTTAACATTATATCAATAAGAACAAAATAAATATTGGGTTTGTAAATAAATAAATTTAATTACATGGAGCCCTCTGGCTGGATCAGTGTTAATATTTAATATTAATAGGATCCTTTGTGATTTATCCCCCAAGCTATTTTTGAGAGGGATTTATGACCAATATGAAATGTCACTTTTATTTTCATTCCTGCATAATTTAGACAAGAATTTATCCGTTAAACCTTAAGCGTAAAGTTGTTTACATACAAATAGATGAATTTTGAGGTGCTTTTAATGGTTTTTTTATTTATATAAATTTATATTTACATTTTTAAAACTCCAACTATTACCAATTTTTACAGTGTTTATCACCACATATTTATAACTAAAAAGTGTTAATTATTTTTGTCTGATGTTCTTGAAAATAGCCTAAAATAGCCTCAGCCTCTCCGTGTTTAACTTAAAAAGTCCTTGTTATTGTAACACTCGGGAATGTCAATATTTTACTAGCATGCTTTTTTCCATATTTACTAACACTAAAGAGGAGAGATAATTACACCTTTGTACTCTTATACACATTTATAGACATAGTCATATGCAGGGCTCACACAGAAACACATATGTAATACATACATATCTTCAAGTAGACAGAAATATCAGCCAGGCCTCCTATGTCATCAGACAGTAAAATAATATATGCAGTAGGTGGTAAGTGGGCCACTTACGTCATTGCGTGTATCAATGGACACCTATCAGAGTCAGGGTTACTCTTGCATTTGCCAAATCAACTACTCAGCAGTGTTCTAATAAGGCCCTACCCCTTTCTCTGCAAACAATCTTATCTCACCTCTTCCTGGAGGCATTTATTATCTCATTGCTTTCCTCTTTAACTGTTTTGACATCAGATTTTCAGCCCACCTAATCACTTTTTTCCAATATTAGCATCATGAAACCAAGTTCTGAAGATAACTTCTGAATTTTATTTTTATTTTTCAATTAGATTTTCATTCTACATCTGACTCATAGATTGAAATTGAGTCAGCCAAGTTGGTTATTGCTTCTTTTTAAGTTTACATATCTCTTCTTTCTATCTGATTCCAGTCCTATCTTCAGTACTATTCCTGAGCCCAGAAAAATATCACTACCGTAAACCTTTCATATTTGTAAGAGTTATCAGCACATGATTCTGAAAAATAAAAAAAAAAATAATGAGTATTCCACTTTGTCAAATCTTAAAAATGCATGTCATTGGCCACATTTAATACACTTTTCTCTTTAAAAAGAACTGAAACAAAACAAAAATTTGATATTTTTTTTTGCATTATTTAAAAATAGTTTTGTTCTTTTCAAGTTGGTATTTACATTGAGATTTCTATTTTATTCATTCTTATGACATGACAGATATCAGTCATGATCATGAATCTCATAACCCCTTTGAGGCATAAAGGCACCACATACACTGCAACCATAGCAGTAGTGGTATTTCATAGGCAAGACAGCCTGATGAAGTCCAGGCCTTTTCAGGCTGGCTTGAATTCAGGCTGGCTTCTCCTAAACTGGTTGCCACCCAAGGCAACAGGGCCAATCTGTCTTACTAGTTACCTATAGATGAGTTCATACCTTTTGCAAGGGTATTCACACACAGATTAATGAATGAATTTGTCTGTTGGCAGGACTTCAGAATACAGCAACGGCACATCTGTAGAGAGTAAAAGTCCCCCAAGGGACTGTTTGCCATGGATGGTAACCCATGATGCTTGAGGATGGGATACTAGTGGTTGAGGATTCTAGGAGTTGGGCTATACATATACTTCTAAACTGCAACACACCACTTTTGCCCCTACTTGAGCTACCTAGCAGTTGGAGAGGCCAGATTAAATCAAGCAGCTGGTCCCATCAAGTCCTAATTCAAGCTAACAAAAAAAAAATGTGCTTGCATTTACCTTATCAAATATTAAACTGACTTAGTAAGTGGTAGCCGTAGGGTCAATCAGACTAGAAACAAAGGAATCTGACATGGTTGTTTCAACCTCTGAGTGGGCAGATAATACCAGATATAATTGGTGCTTGGATGATCACAGATATAACAGGTGTTTAAGTATACCTGTCATATAGACCAGGAAGAATGGGGCAAATAAGGATTTCCCCCTTCCTCATCTCCTTCTCTATATGGAGCTCTGAGGTGACTGGGGAGTATAGCTGAATAATAGTAATAGTAAATAAAGTATGAGCACTAAAAAGACCAAGGGACTACACATTGATATAAACACAAAAAGTGACACTGAAAATCACACAAAGAAAAGGTTTTTTAAATTCATAGTAATAGAATCAATTGAAGACAAACTAATAATGAAGTTTTCACCTTTTGTAATAGAAAAAATCTTAGCATCTTGGATAACTCCAAAAGCATTTTTAAAAAAACTAGAAATTATATGTTACTGATAGAAGTCAAAGAAAACAGGACACTAAAACTCTACTAAAGATGACCAAATATCATGACATAACGTTAAGAGTCTACCCACACCAATTTTTAAATTCATCTAAAGATGTGGTGAGGAGTGCTAAATTCTCACTGTGTACATTGAAGGAAATTAAGAATAATTCTATAAAAAAAAAAAACAAATCATTACAGACATAAGAATATCTATTTAAAAAAAATTCAACTTATATCATTACTTTTGAGGTACCAGAACCACCAGCTAGAAATAAACATTGTATATAGTTTTCAAAATAGAAACATACATACATACATACCCTTTTTTACAAGCCTTTTTAAATGTTTCAACTGCCAAAGATATGGACACAGTAAGAATAAATATACAAAGAAGTAGAAAATGTGAGGAGAAGGATCCTAACCATGGAGATCACATTCCCAAATAAAACCAAATGCTCTAATTGTAAAAAAAAAATCATAGGACAATTTCCAAAGACTGCAAAACCTGGAAAAAAGAAAGAAATATTAAAAATTAAATGCACCAAAAACTTCCCTACTCAGAAGCAAGGAAAAACATCAAAACAAACTCCAATACACCATGCAAAAATTACCCAAGCAGCATCAAGCTATACCTATGAAAATCTAATATCAAACAAATTACATAAAACACAAGAACCATTATTTTTAATTCAAGAACAAAAAAAAAAACATATTAAAAACATTAAAACCAATTGTAAACTTGGAAACAACCCCTATCACTGAAACAAAACTATGAAGCAAACACAAAATTCACTGACAACCACCACTCAATGGCAAAATACTCAAAACTTCTCAAATGTATTAAACCAAACTATGAGGAAATCAAACAACTCTTTATGGATTACAATCCAAATATAGTATGCTTGCAGGAGACATTTCTCAAAAAATTGACATCTCCTTTAATTGATAATCTAAACTTATTTATAAATGGAACTTTGTCTGTGTGTGTATCTGTTACCTATAGATTCCGAAACGGCTGAACCGATTTTCTTGAAAATTTACACAGTTGTGCTATAAGTGTCTACGAGTGTTCTTAACTAGGTTTTGTATTGAGGTACCCCCGATAAATATGGAAAATCGATAATCAAAAAATCAGGTTATAGAAGGATTGGTCCGATTTTAATCAAATTTGATCCACTCATAGACAAAGACATAAGAAACAATATTCAGAAGTTTCAAGGTTGCAGTTCTTACAATAGTGCATAAAATCGACAATATATATATATATATATATATATATATAAGGCAAGATGTTTGTGTGTGTGTGTGTGTGTGTGTGTGTGTCTGTTTGTCTGTATGTCTTTTATACAAATCCACAATTTTTATCCGATTCTCACCAAACTTCACACAAATATTCTTTACGCTGAGTCTGAGCTCCAGGACCATGGATTAGTCTTAAAGCTTTCATTACACCCAAGCAATGCTGGGCTATACTGCTAGTAAACTTATAAATAATAGTAAGAATGCTTTAATATTGGTTAAAAAAAATTAAAACTTCATAAAAAACTAAAATTAAACACAAATCTACTGAGCATGGTAGTAAAAGCTTCAATTCATCAAACAAGAACCATATGTTTAATTTTTATTCTTCCAAAATAAAGATGTATTAAGGCTGGAATAGAAAGGCAACTTCCCTTTTCCTTTTGACTAATAGGAGATTTTAGTGAACACAGCAAAATGTGGAGCTGTAGAAACCCTAATCAAACTGGTAAAATTATAGAATCTCAACTAGGATCATCTGATTTATGCATCATTAATAACCAAATGCACACATACTAGATCAACATTAGCTATAGACCTAACCATATGCTTCCCATCAATTTTTATGGACTTTCAATGGAAAGTTCATATTGACATGTGGTAGTGCTCATCCCAAATCAACATGGAAATTCTAAATGAACCAGAACCAATAGTCTCCTTTACAAACATACTAACATAAATAGCAAGACAAACAATACCCTAATCTTCCTTTAAGCCATATACCAAATCAAAACCCCGGCTTACAACAAAATGCAGAGAAGCAGTCAAAACCAAGAAAAAAAAAAGCTAAAGATATTCTTACACAGCCCAACTACAATCAACCTACAAAACTACAAGCAAGCTCAAGCAAAAGTATGGTGTATAATTAAAAAAATCCAGAAGAGAATCTTGGCAATACTACATCTCCAGACAAAACAACAAACCCCAATAAATAAAGAATAGGAAATAAGGAAACGTCACAAACTGCAACAGTTCACTTAACCAAAGCAAATGGAGATAAATTCACTGGAAAAAAAAAGAAATAGATAATCTAATAGCAACAGAATTTCAAAGAAACTCAACAAAATCACCTCAATCCTAAATTTCACAAATTATAAAAACATTATGGAACAAGAAATACTTACTTTCCTTTTAAACAATAAAGAAGAATTCAATATTCTCTTTACTCTGACAGAACTAAAATACTCAATAAACAAAAGTAAAAACCCTGCAAATGGTTCAGATGAAATTCATTACCAATTTTAAAAACACCTGCCAGAAAAGTCTCTCTTAGTACTTCTCCAGATCTCCAATGATATATGGTGTTCAAACAAATTTCCAAAATTGTGGCTTGAGTCTGTTATTGTTCCAATTCTTAAACCTCGTAAAGACCCTTCCAACCCAACAAACAACTAGTTCATCAAAAACAAGCAATAACTGGCATCAGTCAGTCAGTTAAGTGCCATACGTGATACATGCTTTGGGCGATTATGTCTCAAAAGAGACATGACTGACTAGGCAGAAGATTATCTTGCAATAGGCTGCTATTGTTTTCTGCAGTAGACTGGTTGCAAGCCAAGGCTATAGAACTCAATCTGTCCTATTATTTAACCTATAACTGGAGGGAAGAGATAGATTAATATATTTCCCAAGAATATTTGTGTGTAAGCAAATGCAAGGAATTCAACTGGAATTTCTGGCATCACATGGATAAAATATAAATATTAACAGATATCCAATATCAACAAAACATTTGGAAGTTCATTATGGCCAGAGGGCACTTGGCTAAAACATTATCTATAATAACATCGATAACAATCAAGATTAGAACAATAATTGAAAGTCATATAATTACAATCATCTCAAGAAGAGACAACAGGAAATATGGTTAAAATAATTTTCAGTGTTCTATCCAAAAATTTGTTTTCTGAGTGTTCCATGTTGCATTTGTTGAGTTAGGTATTTTCATTAATCAAGAATTTAATCTATTCTCTAAAAATCTTTTAATTTTTTTTTGTGAACACAATCATCTCCATAATGTTTATTCTATCAGTTTAAGTTTATTTTTCTTTCTTTTCGAATTAGTCTTCTCTAATCAGAAGGTTGTTTCTCTGTGTCTTAATAAATACTTTCATAAATACTTTCCATAAATACTTCATAAATACTTTCATGGTAATTGTTTGGATGAGCTCTTCCCATTGTTACCTAGATTTTTTTTTTAAATTTAAATGTGCGCTGTGTTGCAGTGGATATTTTCCCTTTGATGCACTGCATCAAAGGGGAAAGACTAAATTGATTCTATTGCTAGGTCAGCTGCTACAAAAGTCTCTCAGAAATCTATCTAACATATCTATATGTCTACCATTCATCCATACTTAGCATATCACTGCCAAACATGGTCTGGTGCAAAATGCTATTTACTTTGAGCTTCTTGATAAGATCCAAAGAAGAATCAGTAATATTATTGGTCTTGACCTGGTAGCTTGGCTTCAGTCAATTAACCACCATTGTAAGGTTGCCTCTCCGAGACATTTTATAAATATTTTTATGGTAATTGTTCGGATGAGCTCTTTCTAATGATACTTTGACTTTATGAATTTAAGCAAAGTACTAGACTAGGATTTACTAGATGTGCGTTGTGGTGCAGTGGATATCAACTAGGAACAACAAATCGGGGGTGCCCAGTTCAAATTCTAGTAGAATTCCTTGCATTTACTTACACACAAATACCCTTGGGAGAGGTATTAATCTGTCTCTTCCCTCCAGTTATGGAGTAAATAACAGGACAGATTGGGTTCTATTGCCTTGGCTGGCAACCAGTTTACCACAGAAAGCAATAGCAACCTACTGCGGGATAATCTGCTGCCCAGTCAATCATGTCTCTTTCAAGACATGATCGCCCAAAGCATGTATCACATATGGCACTTAACTGACTGACTAGACTGGCACTGAGATCACAATTTACTGTTGATTTATGTAGAGGTAGCTGGAAGTTCTATGCTGACAGGTTCTTCTCTCACACTTCTCACTTTTGGAACTCTTTTCTGGCTCCATGTTTTCAGCTAACTTTAGTCTGCAAAAATTTAAATGCAATGTCAATTGCTATCTACTCTCTTGATTATTCTTTTCTCTTTCAGCTCATTATTAATGTTTCAGTTCCTAATTCTTTCACACCCTGTTACTCCTTGTATGGGGTGATACCAATTAAAAAAAAACAAAAATGATTTCGATATGACCCTAGTTCACTTCAGTTAGTTAAGTGCCATACATGATACATGCTTGGGTGATCATGTCTCGAAAGAGACATGACTGACTGGGCAGAAGATTATCCCGCACTAGGTTGCCATTGCTTTCTGCAGCAGACTGGTTGCCAGCCAAAGCTATAGAACACAATCTGTCCTGTTATTTGACCCATAACTGGAGGGAAGAGATGGATTAATACCTTTCCCAAGGGTATTTGCGCATATATGATTGGAACAAATTCAACTGGAATTTGAACACAGCCCTCCAATTTCTTGCTCCGAGTCAATATCCACTGGACCACAATGCACATCCAGTTCAGTTCACTTGATTGAAAACAATTTTATCTATTCATTACTTTTTCAGCCACTTGAATTTCCATTCTTTTTTTATTCCCTTCTTCCACATTTCCTTGAACATCCATTTGTTTTATGTTCACTGCTTATTCAGCCTCGAACCTCATCGATTTAACATCCCTTCCAAATGATCTAATTATCTTACTTTCATATTCTTTCATTAACCTTTCAACATTTAACCAAACTTTGTACTACACAACACTTTTCCACCTTAGAATTTCTACCCTTTCCTCATTGATTACTTCATCCATCTTTACCATACACAAATCTGACCCACAGCAAAGCTCCATGACCTACCTAACCCCTACTGTGTCAGTTACTTCCTCCCATCTTATCAATATAAATTGTGTCATACCCAGTAAATCTTACCCATCCATTTCCCCCTCTGCTTTGCCCTCCTATTTCATCTATTTCAGTCTACCATATCCATTTGACAACCATTCAGATAAACCTTTCCATCTTTCTATCTAGTCAAATACCACTCTATTTATTCCACTTAACTACATCCCTATCCACCACTCCAAAAGTAGCATCTTCCAAATATTTCTCCACATGAAGAAATCGCAATGTTTGCATCACTGCACACCACAATCATCCACATTTTGCCATTGAATCCAAAACATGAAATTGTCTTCATTTTTTTTTTCTGCTTTTCATTATTTCAAAATCTTACAACCTTGGCTCTTTACCAGGCAGACCAGCGTTCTTTTTCTGCAACTGCCAAATTGTCAGATGTTGTTCTAAATTTGTAACCAGTATTTGCTCCCTACCTGCTAACATTTTCCCAAAGTCCACTTTTGATATATTCCCTTATTTTGTGTCAGCCAAACATATTTTTCTTGTATTCATGTCACCTCTAGATTTGTTTTCTTTACTGTCTTTTCCAAAAATTAGATGTGATATTAACACTGAATATTTGTCAAAGCAGTAATCATATTTCTAAACACTGACATTATATTTCACCTAGCAAACTGTTTTTTATATCCCTTATTTGTGACCTGGATCCTCATAAACTGTTCTGTTGTTGTGACTTTGTATCAGACTCACTTAAACAGAGTGCAAAAGAAGTATTACCAAACAAATAGTTTGGAAAAACTATTTTTGGAAACAAAATCAAGCAGGATACTCAATTTTTTAAAAGAAATCAGAATGTACTCAAAATTTAGGACTGGTTGAATACTATTTCACATCCACATAGATATATGTATTTCTACCAAAAAACTTAGTTCTACCGAATGTGTGTTTGTAAATCTTGTATATGTAATATATATATATATATATATATATATATATAGTCATCCGCAGACAGATCTGTTTCACTGTATCATCAGTACGGTTAGACTCTGATTGCTTTTTAACCCAGGATTGAAACCCGACCGAATTGGCGATTCTACCTCTCGGCTATGGGCGTTCAGTAAAAGGCAAACTTTTTAGCTTTGGCTTCAGATAACCCGTGGTGGTTCGTATGCCATAAAATCTAAACAGCCAAATTATATATATACATTTTTATAAAATTATTTTATTAATTTAAAATGTGTTAAATATGTAAATTTGTTAAATGTATGAATTTGTTTAAATATATAAGTCTGTTATATATATTAATTTGTTAAGTATATAAACTTCTTGAAATTGTTCTTAACTTTTTGTTCGATTTTTAATAATTCGATTCAGCGTTAAATGACCCAAGATGGGTTGATATGCTGTAAAACAAAACAACCAACCAACCAACCAGGCTAACTTAAGCTTGTTAAATAATTGTACTCAATATCCAAGAGGATTTAAGTGTTGATTTGGAAATTTGGTGATGAAATAATCATGAGTTCAAGCTTTGGTTTAGGTAGCTTAAACTTGTGCAAACAATAACCTAGCAGTACTAAATAAGAGCTAGATGAGTTATCCACACTAGACATAGTCAGCTGAATGAGAACAATCTACACACACTGTTTAAATAAAAGGTTCAGTTCAGAACTCATCAAAAATTTAAAATCACCTGTGGAAAGGCAGAAGGTACAACAGCCAAGATATTGGGCCGATAACTACAAAGGTGAAGATTTTAGTCTGCATGTAAATAATATCATTAACCCATACTCAAGATGATAATTTTTAATAGGCCATCAAGAACTGAAAGGCATATTGGCTGAATCATAATAGTGAAGGTTCTAAGTACCCTACTATTTAAGTATAACTATACTTAAAAAACATAAACTATCAAACCCAATTTCTGTTGCTTCATGTTTCCCTTTCATCTTGAAATGATTAGCCATCTCTTAGGTATAATTACAGGAGTTAACCATTAGCCTATGAGGGTTTACTGAGGTGTGGCTAACATGATCTGTGCTGTAAGTGGAGCTATGATTTTCATCATTTTAAATAGAAGTTTGTTTTTTTTTGTTTTTTTTTATAAGCGTTTCACCCCGTGCAAGGCATGTCACTGCCACTACTGTGCAGGGGGCTACATAGAGTGGAGAAAGGATGATTAAATATAGGAAATGTCAGAGGGTGGGTGATAGGCGGGTAAGGATACCGAGAATGAGGGTTCGGTAGATGAGAGTGTTCTGAGAATAATTGGGAGTTAGTGTGATAGGAGGTGTCTATTGACCCTACATTTAAACACCTGGAGGTTGTAACTGTTGGGAAAGCAGAGTTGTGGAAGGGAGTTCCACAGGCGGGAAGCGCGAGAAAAGAAGCTGTTGGAGTAGAATTTACGGTTACATCTTATTTGTTTAAATGTAAAAGGGTGGGATCTAGTTGCTAATCTAGTATCTCGTGTAAATTCGTGCTTAGGCGGCACCAGTGATCTAAGCTCATCGGAGCAGAAGCCATGAAAGTACTTGTAGAAGAGGCACAAGGAAGCCACATCATGCCGGTGAGAGAGCGGCTGCAGCCGATCTGCCAAGTCAGTATCAACCACGTTACAGATCCTCCTTTGTATTTTGTCAAGAAGCCCAAAGAGAGCAGCAGGGGCACCCGACCAGATATGGCAGCAATATTCAATACACGGGCGGATGGTAGATTTGTATATGTGCAGAATAGATTCAGGTGGGAAAAACTTCCAGGCCCTACACAGGGAGCCGACTTTCATAGCAGCAGATTTGGCAATGGATTCAATATAGTCATTCTATTTGAGGTCCGCCGAAAGTGTAAGGTCAAGGAGGCGTAGTATTTTACTCTCTGGGAGGCTAGCCTGACCCATGCTAATGGGAGGTAGATGCGATTGTCTATGGTGGTTAGTTGATAACAGCTTCGTTTTAGAGGCATTGAAATTTACCAGCCATTTCCTATCCCAGGCCACTACGGATTGGAGGTCCCTTTCAAGTACAGCAGCGAGGTTCACTTTGTCGTCCAGACCTGGTTTCTGATCAATGCGAGAGTAGATTGTTGTGTCATCGGCATACATGCCAACTTGGGATCTAATGGTGTCGGGGAGATCATTAATGTAGATCAGAAAGAGCGTGGGACCTAGGATAGAACCTTGAGGGACGCCCGCATTTGTATGGTAGTTTTGGGAGGCATGCCCATTTAATACCACCTTCAATGTGTGGTTAGAGAGGAAAGACTGGATGAGGTCAAACAGATGTCCAGTTATCCCATAGCTCCGTAGTTTGCACAAGAGGCCAGCATGCCAGACCCTGTCGAATGCTTTGGAGATATCCAAGGCAATGGTTCGGGCTTCACCATTCTTGTCGAGTGCCCGGTATATGTACTCGGTAATGGTTGTTAGCATATCAGCAGTAGACCTGGTGAAGCGAAACCCGTACTGTTTGTCAGAGAGAAGCCCGTTGGCCATGAGATGCTGAATCACCTTGGCGTTGATAATGGCTTCGAAAACTTTGCCAAAGATTGGAAGGAGACTAATAGGGCAGTAATTGTCGGGGTCTGAGGGCTCGCCAGAATTCTTAAATATAGGAACTATGCAGGAGGACTTCCAACTGGCAGGAAAGCAGGAAGCAGATAGGCAGAGGTTATAGAGTTTAGAGAGGACAGAGGAGAGTTTTGGGGCACATTTCTTCAGTACTATGACTGGGATTCCGTCACCGCCGCTCGCTTTGTGTGGGTCACGTTGTGCAATTATCTTGGCGACCAGCGAGGGTGTAATGTGGACGTTATTTAGTTGAGCCTTAGTTCTGGGTGGGAAGTCTGGTGTAGGTATTCCTAACGAGTCCAGTGTCGAATTGGTTGAGAATCTACGAGCAAAGCATTCAGCCTTGTCGGCTGGGTAGGTGAGAACTTCAAACTCATTGATTAGTGGGGGTATTGAAGTCTTGTTCCTGCCGAGCACGCTTTTGCAGAGACGCCAGTAATCTTTGGAACCAAACTTAGAGGATGCTATGCGTTGCCTAATTCTGGTAGCAAACGCCCTCTTGGCTTCGTTCAGCACTTTTTTTGCTCAGTGCTGGGCATTCCAACCATGTGGCAGCACCTTCCTCATTACACTAAAGATGTTGGGTCAGTATAATACCAATACCAGTATCACAGTAGTCATAGAGGCTGAGCAGTTATCGATTTTTGACTTTGGTTCATATGTATAAATATACATATGGCATTCTTCACATTATAACAACCTAGAGTTAGGTGGGGGGGGGCAGGGTAAATATACCTGGTGTTACTGACTGAAAATATTTGTACATTCAGTCAGTTAAGTGCCATACATGATACATGCTTGGGCGATCATGTCTCGAAAGAGACATGACTGACTGGGCAGAAGATTATCCCGCAGTAGGTTGCCATTGCTTTCTGTGGTTAAAAATATATATTAGTCATCCACATACAAGCCCATTTCACTGTATCACAGCTCATCAGTGTGGCTAGACATATCCACTTGCTTCTGGCCGGGATTGAAACTCGACCGATTTGGTGTCAGTCGGAGTCTCTACTCCCTAAGCTATTTGTACATCAGTTAATACAAATTTGAGCTTAAGAACAAAAAGTGGGATCTTGGACCAGACTTCTGTATCTGATATCAACAACTTTACTATTTTTATTTTATGGAAAACAATAGATTTATTTATAAGAAAATAGTCTTCTGATGAAGAGGATGTCTTTTATAATGTGTACAAATGTTTTGTTGAAGATAGAATGCATTCTGGACATTTGGAATATAAAATTGAATACATCTACCAACCATTTCTCTTTCTCACCCTGTTGGTTGGGATTTCAGAATATACTGACTGCACCTCTGCAAAGGGGTAAAATGCCCTAATGAGGCATCCTGGGTATGATAATAAACTACATTTCGGTCCTGAATTTAACAATAAACTGCATCTGGCAGTAAGGCTTCAAATTAGGAAGTTTTGAGGATCATGGAACCACCTCTTAATTGCTGTTATTCCCAGGTTCACTCTCACCTGGAGGGGTAGCACCTGTTAGGGTCCCAACTATGGGCAAATAGTTAACCCTCAAACTGGGGTCAAAACACGATGAAAGTATAAAAAAAGATTTTTTATAGTGAAAATTCCAGCAATACTTTTATGGAAAAGAAAATATTACCAGCAATACATTTTAAAGAAAAAATATGACCAACAATACATTATACCACTAATGCATCTGACTCTCAACAAAATGCTTTTTACAAAAATACATCAATGAAACCTGATCTACAAACTGATTTCTTACAAAGAATATATTTTCTATTTATACAAATCTATTGTAAAAATCTTGTCAGCATTAAATAAACCATTGAGATGTTGACATGCTGTAAAACAAAACAAACCAAACCATTTCTCTCTGTAAGCAGAAGGGGTGATTGGTGGGCTTAAATGTAATTAGCCTTTAATTTTATATTTTGTTGTTTGTATATAACATTCTGAGGTTCTATATTTTTTTTAGTCACTGTGTACATTTCCTTTGTCCTCGATTTTTGCTCTGATGTAAGATGACTAATAATCTAGTTTAGCTGTTTTTTTATCATTATATTTTGGCATTTATGGTAATATTCTTTGTCTCATCACACTATTCTGCAATGGACTGTTATGAATTGCTTTTTAATATGACTGATTTTAATTCTCTAATGAAAATAAATCCTAAAAAAAGTTTTTTCTGTAGACTCTGTAAAAGAGATATTGTTAAAGAATAAAAATATGAGAAAAGAAAGCACAAGTTTGACCAGAATGTTATTTCTAGTCATTTTTTGGTGGGGGAAAATATAGCACACACTTTCTCAAATCAACATTTCCTTAAAAAGAGCCTCCAAGATTCATTTATGCCAAAAATAGATACTTGCTCCTGAATAACTCTGATGGCTAGTTTATTTTTGAATATTTTAAAAACCAGAAAAAGATTCTTAAAATACTTCTACAATTCATCTGCCAGGTTTTCCTCTGATCAAATATTTGTCCTTAGTTGAAGCTATTTTGTTGTTGTTAAAAATACAAAAAACCATCAAAAAAATTATGAGATAAAATCTTCTCAAAATTAGTTCTTACTCTCCCCAGTTACATCAAAGTTATATGACTTAACATTAAATTATTTACAGTGTTTCTCTAACAATATTACTAAGAATGTATTTTATATACAATCTTCATTTCATTATCTATTTTAATATTCAAAGTTACTAAATGAAACACCTTGATACAAAAAACATTTATATAAACTTCAAATAGTAAAAAATATCCTAACCTCTGAATACTATCTCCTTTTTAAAATTTTAAAAACCATGACTGTATAGTTTTCTATTTTACTAAATCTATAACTATTTTTTTATTAAATCTATAACTATATTGATTTCTAAGATCAGATTTAACCTAAAAACAGTGTTAAAATGATATTCAAAACATAGAACAGATGTGGTTTATGCAAACACACACATACATATACATTCCACAGTTAGATATTTACTTTTAAAAAGTGCTCAATATGAAAGTAGCGCATAGATATCTCATACAATAATTCTGCTTGTTCCTTCCTTAGTTACTTAGTTCATCTATCTGTTATGCCACACTCTCTACACAAGCTTTTCCTTCCCCTCTATCTTTTTACTCTCCTCAGCCTTTCTCTCACCTTTGCTAAACAGAAGAGTCGTAAAGTGTGAGAGAGTAGGAGGAGGGAGCCTATAGCATTACCGTATCAGTAGCAGCTTAAGCTGGTGGTTGTAGCAGTAATTGTGTGCATGTATATGTGTATGTACTGTACAATATAATAAAAATAGGTAGGTTTGCTATTGTATCCCGCAACCTAATAACAAAATTTCTAGCCTCTACACCCTTGGCCATTACTCAGTTGGTCTTTTCTGTTTACAATGGACACAGGAGCCATGATTTTTCAGTAATAAAAAAAATATTTTCTTTTTCAAAATCTCTCACAAAATAGCATACAGTATTTTGGTTATGGTCTGTGCATACACCACTTAATATAAGATTACAGTAAAGTAGCTTCTATGGACTTTACTTTTATAGATATTTTAATAAAATTACAATCTGTGTTATTGTTATTTTATTATCCAATACCTTTATGTTTGAAGACGTTACTATCAATTGTAGTATGACAAAGTAAAATTTTTCCAGAAAATCATAATTATCCTTCCGTGGAAATTCCACTGGTTCCACTAATAGTTATTATAATAATAGCATACTGCAATTTATAAGGTTTTGGTGTTTAATACACCATCATCAAACAGTGAAATGTTACTACCTGATGATGGTGTATTAAACACAGAAACTTTATAGCTATCAAGTTTCAGTATGCTATTATGATAATTATATATATATATATATTCAAGCATTTTTCATTAAATAATATAGACATATTATGTCTATTTTTATAATAATCTTTTCTAGTTTTCTAATTAACTCCTTGATGTTAAGTTGATATTCATCAAGGAAAGTGCCTTTCTTGATAAATTTCAACTTAACATCAAGGAGTTAATTTTTAATGAAACATGCTTGAATGAAGATATGCTGCCTATATATATATATATATATATATATATATATATATATATAATACCATTTTCCTTCAAGCAATCATGATTATGCATTTTCATTACTGTCTGTGAATTGTCATGCATTCTTGGGAATGATAGTAGTTTCCTGTTGTCTTCTCTACCACTTTGAATTCAGAGCTGAACTTCTACATTTGGTTGCCATCCAATGCTTGAAAGCCTAGTCTACCCTACTATTTAACTGGAGAGTGAAGTGATGAATTCGGCTTTTTACAAAGAAAGCCAATGCAGCAGAATAACCCAGAATTTAAATTTAGTTCACCAATTTCACTTTCCATGTTGATAACTAACACTACCCACACATCATTACATATAATAAAGGCTTTGAAAAGTAATTATCCAGTATTTTATGAAAGTGAAGGTAAACTCAGCTGGAATTCGAACTCAGCTTGCTGATTTCTCATTCCAAGTCACTAACCATTTTACCACCATCACACCCATTAAAGGGAATTTATATTTAGTCAACTAAGTGCCATACATGAAACACGCTTGGGTGATCATGTCTCAAAAGAGACATTACTGACTGAGCAGAAGATTATCTCGCAGTAGGTTGCCATTGCTTTCTGCAGTAGATTGGTTGCCAGCCAAGGCTATAGAACCCAGTCTGTCCTGTTATTTAACCCATAACTGGAAGGAAGAGACGGATTAATACCTTTCCCAAGGGTATTTGCGCGTAAGTGAATGCAATGTATTCAACTGGAATTTGAACTCAGCTCCCTGATTTCTCATTTTGAGCCGATATCGACTGCACCACAACACACATACTATAATTAATATTCATGGTCTTTATTTTATTTTATTCATTTATTTTTTTTTGCATGGTTCATCCTGCACAAAGCCCAAGGACTATTCAAGGGTAGAGGGTTACATTCAGGGGTAGCTTAGATGAATAGCAGAGGAACATAACAGTTGACTCTAGACATGTCAAAATCATAGTGAGCAGAAAAACATACTCTCGGGAGTCTGTTCTATAAGTCAGTAGTTCACAGGAAGGAACTGTTTGACTGGAGCTTATTTCTTGAGAGATGGGTGGTTTGCTATTATGTACATGGCATGGCAGGTCTTAGTAACACCGGGAGATGCAGTCATCTGAGCACTTTCCATAGTAGTTGCAATTGAGCAGTGAGAGACTTGCCACATACCCACCTGTAAGAGAAAGGGGAAAGAGTGTGAAAAATAATTCTGCTCTATCAAGGATTCAGTGATGCTTTCGAACTCTATCAAGACTGTAAAGTTAGGTCTTGGTAGCTTCTACCCAAACATGACAACAGTACTTCATTTTCAGTCTGATCTGGCTCTTATAACAGATATAATAGAGAATAACATGAGGAGTCAGGTACTTACTGGAATGGTCAGAGAACCAATCATTTTATCTGCATCATTTGTGATGGATCAGATATAGAAATTGTATTTGAGGTTAGATGTGAGACTAAGGCCCAATATCCTGCACTCATGGCACTGGACCTCCTCAAGGGGACATCCATCTGTTCATTGTGACTGGCAGTAGTTCAAAGTCTGATTAGCAGTGATGGAAGGAAACCAGTTTGGTTTTCCCTATTGGGAAGTTAGAGAGCAGCATGTTTGAAGAAGGTTGCAAGAGGAGCTTCTATCATAAATGACCAAAAACTGTCCCAGTCTGCCTTCTTATAGCAAAAAAATGTTCTATAGAACAGTAAATCAGAGGATGTCATTTTTTAGAGTCAGTCTGGACACTGACTAGGAAATGATTTGATGTGCAAATGAAGGGTAAAAATTTTGCTGTGCATTTTTTATGTGTATGTAAAATGATGAATCAGTCTACTTAACTTAGTAAGTCTATGTTACTTCTCCTTTCTTGTTGATGAGAGATGTGAAAAGTTTTATGGCCATTGCAGGTTTTTCCTTTCTTCTTTCCGTTCATAATGATTGAGTGGGCGAAGGATTAGTTTGTCAGCACTGGTCTCTTTGATGTAGGCTGTTAAAAAAGGTCGAAGAGGTTCACCTGCTGTCCCATTGCATCCTGGACTCGGATGGGTTCTTCAATGATGTGGGTCAGATCATAAGTGATGGGGAAGTCTCTGCAATGTCTGCTTCCTAATCAGTTTTGTTAGAGTGGACTAACCACTTTATGTAGTGAACATTGAAGTTACCACATACATGAAAGTTGGCTGAAGGAAATTCAGTGGGGATATTGTCAATACTCTCTGATATTTAATTGAAGATGACCAACTCTTCATCATAACAACAATGCAGAACAAAGACAAATGTGGTACTATAGATAAGTGCCACACAGAAGCACATATACTGAAAATCATGGTCATTGTATTTTGTGTCCCTGCCACAGGTGAAATAATTCATATGTTAAATAAAACTTTTATAATGATTAAGTAACTTCAACACTAATTCTGTTATGACAATGATTTAAGATAAATATTTTGGCCAGTTGAGCTTCAGTATACATGTTGTTCTTTTAAAATGAGTTAAAACAAACGTCTTTACCATGTCTGCTATGCCTATATTGATCGTTTCTCAAATTGTGTGCACAGTTGCAATATTATTGTAATTTGTGAGCACATGTTCACAGGTGAAATCAATATTCATTTGTCTCTTTAATAATTGAATTTAATTTTTTCTCTGTAGCCATCAATGTCTTTCTTTTATTCTGACATGCCCACTTTTACAATTTAATTTCTTAACTCTTACCTGCTCTATTGTCTTTTTTGTATCAGTTACTTTGGTAACTTTTTTAATTTCTTAAGTATACAATATAATCGATTCACAAACCAATCATTAGTCATATTCTGCATAAGAAAACTAAAAAAATGTATGATCTATAAATTTCCCAAAATATGACCTTTCTGCCTGTTACCTTGACAATGTCAAGTCATTGTAATATTAAAATGTAATTTGAAGAGAGAGTGCAAGGTGATGCAGTACAAACTTCCCTCTGTAGATTCTTTACTCTCTCCATTTATTAAGAGATTTTAAATTGCGAAAATAAAATATTAAAGGGCTACCTGAAATAGCCATCGAGGTGAGGTGATGGTCTAAAACTTGGATTGTAGTTTGTTATAATGTATAGAATGTAGATTGTAAAATGATTTCATAATGAACTAAGTTCTTTTTCTGTCAGAGTCAAGTTATACAAAATTCCATGATATATATATATATATATATATATATATAATTTGGCTTTATAAAGCCAGATTTTCCAATTTTTTCACTTATGACTCTATCTAAAAGTAAAATCTAAAAATAGACGTTAATTGCTAACCGAATATTTTTTGTGATGTAAATTTCTTAATTTTTAACTGTCATTTTTTATTTCTTTTGAAATATGTGTTAGTTGCTGATGGGATGTGAAATCTCTCTTAGGGATTTCATTTTGAAATGATCATTCAACACTTTTGAACATTGAAAATTTATTTTATTTTATATTAGCTCTGTAATTTTAACTACATTGAGTTCTCCACCTGTATCATTTTTTAATATTAAAATTTTAATATTAATTAGGATCAGGTTTTTGGGATTTATCTTCTTACTTTTCTGTTTGGATTAAAGTTATTTAAAAAAAAAAATATATATATATATATAGACCTGAAATGTCTTAGATATTTTGCAGGGGGTAAATGGTAATATTAGCCCTTTCCCTATAAGGAAATATTTTGCATTTATTGACCAAGCAGCCAATACTGATTTTAGTTGAAATTTATAAAATCTTTCTCTTAAAACAGTTTTTCAAGCTCAGAAGTTATTATTACTTTTTTCAGTTTTACTGGGGTTTTTCTTTCCTAATCTTTTATTTGAGGTAGTTTGTAATGACAACACTTTGACTATGTCATTATTTTCTCTCTGAGTTACATGTGCTAGCCATTTTAGTTGTTGCTACTGTTGGTCGTCCTCAAGTGATGTGGTTTCTGTTATTTAGTACAGTTCTTTCTTTGTGATTCTGTAGTGCTAGTTCACAACTTTTCAAAGAAAATGTCGACTTAATTATATTATAATATATATATATATATCATATGTAAATTCAATATTTTACATTTGGGGACTAGCCATTTCTATACAAGTTCTTAGAACCCACTTTATTCAACCCCAACCGGAAGTAAAATGAAGAAATTCTAGTGTGACCTGAAATAAAGGTTAGTTTAGAAAAGGAAATAGCAGGGAAGGTTGGTTAAGAAAGGAAGAGGTCAAGAAGGAGAGAGAAGGAGAATTGTAGCATGGGAAGCATAAAAGTGAAGGGAAGACAGCTTGCCTGAGAGGGCAAGGGTAGCTGATAGAAATAAACTTAAGAGTAATCAAGTGTATAAAATTTATTTCTAACTGGTATCAATAAATTTAAGCTAAAAATTAATATAATGATTAAATTGGAGGACAGGAACAGTTAGTACCTATTCAAGGGAGTTTAAATTTGCTTCTACGATGACACTTGTTAATCAACTTCTTACATTGATTAAGAAACAAATTGTGATTATACTTTAATATCCTAATTTTTGCTATAAATCACAGATTACATTTATCACTTGGAATATTTCTATAATCGTCTCCTCCTCAAGCAAGACATCACTGCCACTGGTGCACAGGGGTTACTTAATAGGAAAGTGAAGAGAGAGGAGAAGAAGTTACAGTAGTTGCTAGAGAATGGGTAAAAGAAGGACGGATACATTGGTGTAAAGAGGGCTGCATGAGAGGAAAGTGTAAAGTGGGAAGAAACATGGGAGTCAAGGAGGTAGGAAATGACAGTTGACATTGCATTTAAATTCTTGGAGATTGAAGCTATGAGGTAAACAAGAATACGGAAGGGAGTTCCACAGGCAGGAAATGCAAGAAAAGAAGCTACTAGAGTAGAATTTGTGTGTTATATATAATTGTTTTCATAGTAAAAGGGTGGGACTTTGTTGCTAGTCTAGTAGCTCTTGTAAATTTGTGCAGTGGGGGCACCAAGGAGCTAAGCTTGTCAGAACAGAATTGGTGAAAGTATTTGTGGAAGAGACAGTGGGAAGCCACATCTCATCGGTGAAAGAGAGACTGGAGTCAAGCCATTGCTGATTCTTCTTTGGATTTTGTCGAGATCCCCAAGGTGAACAGCAGGGGTACCCAACCAGATATGACAGCAGTATTTAATGCACAGGCGGATGGTAGATATGCATGATGAATTCAGAAGAGAAAAACTTCCTGGCCTTACACAGGAACTCGACATTCTTAGCAGTAGATTTAGCTATTAATTCAAAGTAGTCATTCCACTTAAGGTCAGCTGAGAGAGTGAGGCTTAGGAGGTGCAGTGTATGCTTTCAGAGAGATTAGCATGATCTATTCTGATGATGGATAGGGAAGATTGTCTATAGTGGTTGAAGGATAACAGCTTCATTTTTGAAACATTAACATTTACAGGTCATTTCTTACCCCAGTTCACCACTGACTGGAGGTCCTTTTCAAGAACAGCAGCAAAGTTTGTTTTGTCAGCATCAGCAGATTTCTTAGCTGAGCAGGTGTAAATGGTGGTGTCATCAGCATAAAGGCCTACTGGGTATCTGACTACATCAGGAGATTGTTGATGACAATCAGAAAAAGCATAGGACCTAGGATAGAGCCTTTAGGGACACTGCATTTATATGATAGCATCTGGAAGCATGCTCATTCAATATGACTGTTATTATACAATTTGATAGGAACAATTTCATTGAGTCAAACAAGCATCCAGATATTTCATAGCCCTGTAGCTTGTGCAGAAGGCCAGCGTGCCATACTGTCAAATGCTTTGGAGATATCCAGGCCAACAGCTCGAGCTTCACCATTTTTATCAAGAGCCTGGTATATGTACTCAGTGAGGATTGTTAGGATGTCAGCGGTAGACCTGGCAAAGCAGAAGCCATACTGTCTGTTGGAGAATAGGCAGTGGGCTATGAGATGTGTAACAACTTCAGCCTTGATGATGACCTAAAACACTTTGCCAAATATTGGTAGGAGGCTGATAGGGTGGTTATTGGAGGGGTCTGAGGGTTCTCCCAAGTTCTTAAAAACAGGAACCACAAATGAGGACTTCCAGTAAGCAGGAAAGCAAGAAGAAGAGAGACAGTAGTTGTAGAGTTTGGAGAGGACAGAGGGAAATTCATTCAGTTGAGCCCCAACAGTTCTAGGTGGGAAGTAGAGTACGAATATTCCAGAAGAATTAAGTGAGAAGTTGGAGGAAAATCTGCAAGCAAAGTACTCAGCCTTGTACGCTTTAGCTGTGAGGACCTCATATTTATTGATTAAAAGAGGAATGGAAAGTTTGCTGTTATTTGGCACACTTTTGCAGAACTGCCAGTAGTCTTTGAAGCTGAATTTGTACACTGCTATACACTGCTTCATTCTGTTGGCAGACAGCTTAGTGTCATTGAGGATCCTTTTACACTCACTATGAGCAGAGACAAAATGGCGCCTATTATGGTCAGATGCATGGCTTCAATAAAGCTGGAAGTAGTGATTCCTGTAGGCTATGACGGCCTAGCAGGCAAGGAAGAACCCGGGGGGGGGGGGAGGCCCGGGGGCGGTGAATGGGGTTTAAGGTGGTATTTTCTGGCTAGAATAAAGGCATTGATGTCAGCTTTCACCCAGGAGGAGACCTCAGAAGCACAGTCTTCAACACGGAGACTAAATACTTTCTTCTGAGGGACATCGCACAGAAATTGACAGTTTTGCAGTTAGAGATTCTGCTGGTCAGGAAGGGAAGTGGAGAGAGATATTAACAGAAACTACAGCATGATCAGAGTTGCCACGAGGGCAAAGTTGCATGTTATGGCAGGAGTCAGAGATTGAAATGAAGCAGAGAACCTTTTCTTTGCACATACTGGGGAAACATGTGGGGAAGTCCACCACTTGCATGAGAGACTGGGTAATAGCAAAGTTCAGAGTGTTGATGTCAGCAAGATCAGTAACAGAGTTTTCCAGCCAATTGGCATGGTGGGTATTGAAGTCACTGAACACAAATATGTTGGTGAGTGGGTCAGAGGCAATGGCCTTATCTATATCAGAGATACTGTCCAGCAAGGAACAGTCGAGAGAGGAAGGGTAGCAATAGAGAAAAAAAAATAGCAAACTGAGTTTCGTAGAGCGAAATGGAGACACATATGGATGGTCAGCAGATTCAAGAGAAACCTAGCCAAAGGGAGATGTTTGTTGACATCAATTCCCAGACCATGCTGGAGTTCTTTCTAAAGTGGAGAAAGTAATCTGGGATTGAGAAATCATAGGAGGGGATTGTGGGTTTCAGGTTAGTTTTGCAGAGAGCTAGAATGTCTGAGAACCTTTTGTGGAGAAACGATCTCACACTGCAAACGTTGGGACATATACCTCAAATGTTAGTGAAGGAAATGTTGAGGGGTTTGGGTGATTTTTGTGAGGCTGGTTTAGCATTGTATTTGTAGTTGCGTGTATTCATTGTTATTTTTGGTAAGGAGGGGCCTTGAGTAGTAGTAGAGGACGACCATCAACTACAACATGTGTAGGAAGAGAACTGATGCTGAGTGTAAGATAGTGTGGCCTCAGGGTTGCCCACCAGAGGAACTTGCAAGAGCACCTATGTAGTGCCATAACGTGCATAAATAACGTCATTTAACAAAGTTAAATGACATGGCTAAATTTTTAACTTTTAAACTCTTAACACTTGTATGGGGGAGGGGTATGTCTTCTAATTTAAGATATAGGTATCTGTCTGCTTTCCCCTTTTTACTTACTTAAATTCAAAAATTGTTAATCCCACCCCATTTTATTTTTCTGTGTATGGAGGATTTTTGTTGCACTTCTACCAGTATAAAATCTTTTAACACATTTGAATTTGAGTAAATAAAATTTTCATTTCACCGTTGCCAAAGAAGCAAGGATTTCGTCATAGAAATGGCTATCCAATGGATTCAAATATTGAAATTTTTGTTTTATTATATATAAACCTATAAAAAAATTAATTTCTTTGTATTTTATGATTAAGTTTTTCTTGAAAACCAATGTATTTTTTAAGAAAAATAACTTTTTGGCTGAATTCTTATTCAGTTTTATTTTCTCAAATCCAATTTAAAATCATTCTATATTTCAGATCGAGGTGCTAAGTCCTAACCACAATGGTGCTGTTGAAAGTGCCGATCAGGAGCCAAAAAAGACCCATTCTTCAGCAAGTATTAAAGGCATGTGGAAAAAAGCTGTTAAAAGTCTGAAAAGTAACAGTGGGGAACCCAAGCCCACAAGACTGGTGAGTACAAAATGTTTATTTTTGTCTTTATAATTAAAAGACTCTAATGTTGTTTTCTGTTGACAGTTTTATTTTTTCAATCAAAAGTGTATATATATATATATATATATATATATATATATATTAGTACACAAAGTTTTGATATAGTTTTGATTTTTATATATTAAAGTTGCCAAACATTTTGAAAATAAAGACCATTCAAGCAGGCAGGATAAAAGTTGATATGATCTCAATGCATAAAACTGTAAGAATTATAGAAATGTTTTAATTTGTGTTTAAAAACTGAGGCAGTGTCTGTGTTTATGATGATCGCAACCAATCATAAGAGACAATGCATAAACATCAGATAAAAAATAACACCCAATTATTAAAATGCTTAAAAAGACTTTTTCAACACGATGATGATAACAATAAAGATGAGGACATTAGTCTGTACCAATGAAGGATTAACTGAATGTATTTTTGTCTTAGCGGAGAGTTGGGGGTGGGGGATTGATTGCTTGTTTGGTGCATGTGTTTATCTGTTGGTTCTGTACATATGTCTTTGCATTAATGTTGGCGCTGTTCCATAAATTCCTGCTCATGAACAACACAGGTTTATGTTTAAACTCACAAGTTAAAGACTAAAATCTTTAAACAGAGCAGCCATGAAATAAACCCATAATTCTACATGGAATTTATAAATATCAAGATCGTCTTTGCTTTATCATATGGTAGACATTACATAAGTAAACCAAATCATTTGATATTAGTTTACATGAATATTGAAGACAAGGTAGATATTCTGTCTGACTGAGGGTTTTTTGGGTTTTTTAAAATGATATTAGTCTGGTCATAATTGTAGCCACTTTAATAGCTTATATTCAAATTATATTTATGGTAGTAATTAGTTTCGTTAGAACCATAATAGTTTTTATATCAACATATTATGACACTGTAGCTTCAAGATAATTATATCTTTTGAAAGGTAAAAATAAAGCTCATTTCTGCCATTAAATTTCAAATTTGGCTAAGTAATCTGAAATATCAATTTGAGCATGTAGCAGAATTAGACTGGAAATTTTTTTTTTTTTTATAGTCATATCACCCCAAAAAAAGGCATTTTACTGCCAATGTTGTGCAGGGGGTTTCAAAGAAGGAAAGTTATGAGAAAGAGTAACAGGTTATAGGGGGTTTCAGGTAGTGGGTAAGAGAAGGATGAGAATACTGCTGAGAGTGGAGTGAATGGAGAAAGGTGCATGAGAGGGAGGATGTAGGTTAGTGATAGAAAATAGAACTGGAACATGGACTACAAGATTTATGCTCAGAATGATATCAGAATGAACAATACAAATGAAAAAGGATGTGTACCCATGTTTTATAGATTAGACAAAAGCATTGGATAAAGTACATCACAAAAAACTGCTAGGTAACCCTGACATATTTGCGAGGGATATTAGAATCATCCAGAACCAGTAGTAAACTACCCTCATATGGATATAAAAAGAATTCAATATATATACAAAAATTAAAAGGGTCTTAAAACAAGGATAAGTCTTCTCACTGGATATATTTCACCTACACAGACAATTCTGAGAGAATTAGAATTCTACCAGGATTTCTAAATAAAAAAATAAACAGACTAAACTTATATTTTCAAAAACTTTAGAAAAACCCAACAATATTCAGAAAAAATAGATCAAATATATATCCTGTCTCTGATACAGAAAATGACATTGTTAGACTATATTTAACACTCAGAGCTGAAAGATAAATAAAAGAAACCCAATGAATAATGAGAAAGTGTAAGATTACAAGAAAATTATGAAAAAAAGAAATAACTATGACATCATAGTGCACATGTAAAGAGACACACACACAAAGAATAAGAAAAGTCAACTTAACACCAATAAAAAGCACATAAATTATGTTTTTTAACAACATTAAAATAACCAAAACAAGAAAATTGATAGACAATTGCCAATACCTTCTATCAAGTGGACTGAACAATTACACAAATGGTCATTTATGAAACTCTGGAGTAGAAGTGCTGAATATAAAATCAGTCAGATAAGTGACAAATTTTATATTTGAATTAATGCTATATATATATATATATATATATATATATATATATATATATATATATATATTGCAAATATTGTGTCTGCTTATTTTTAATAAAATCCATTCATACTCACAGATAATCTTTTGCATATTATAATTGAAAGATATCAGAAATGAGCTGTAACATTGACAAATGTTATCATTCATTTCTCAATGTACCCAAGTACTTTCAATCTCCTTTTCTAAAAGACAATTTGCTGCCTGGATACACAAATTTTATATATATATATATATATATAGTCTTCCTTTTAGTGAATTGCTCCTAGAATTATTGCTGAAAGTACTAGATTTTTACTTAAAAAGTTGAGCATTAACATATATACAATATGTGTGTCTGTCTGTCTGTCTATCTCTCTCTCGATATATATATAATCTCTGAAGATGGTTCATGTGAGCCGAAAGCTTAGAACCAACTTAATAAAAAATTATCCAAATGTTGGAAAATTTGTCTTTATTTTCAACTGAAATTAAACCCAAAATATGATGTTTAGAATAGCTCATGATTAAACATAATAGATATTCATTGTCTTTTATATTTAACAGTATATATTTAGAAAAAACAAAATATATATATATATATATATATATATATATATTCAATAAATCAAGAAAATTCAATTGATTTATCTAATTGACTGACTGACTCTTAAATATTTTTATCTGTTTTACATTTTCACTTCTTAGTTAAATATCTGCTGTTTTATTTCTCTTAAAGACTTTTATGAAGTATTCCTATGAATTGAATAGACATCAGCAAAACCAGAATGTACCAGTACAGCCTGTTTTGTTCTGTTGTAGTTCTCTCACAAAGATAACTGTTTCTGGCAGAACTCTGACCATTAGTGTAATGGCATTGAGTTCTTTCAAACTTGATACTCAGAGGAAATTAGATTTTGTGAAAAGAATCATTCTCTAGGTAGGACCTGATAAAATTTGTATATGTACTCAGAAGCTTGCCACTTTAACTATTGGACAGGGTTGAAAACTGGTTGGTCTTTATACTGTTTGTTACTACAGACACAGACAAATTGTGGCTAGCACCGAGTATGATAAAACTTGAAGTATTGTCCAGCTTTGTGCCATTGGCAGAGCTACAAACTGACAAAAGCCTTAATTTGCTATGCAGTATATTGTAGATTTCCTCTTTTAATGCACTTTTCAGGAATCAGAACTTTTCTTAAATTAAATTGGGAATGATTAACAAAGATTATATCTTCAGTCTTAAGGCTGTTCATTGTAGAATATAGCTTGTACTTCAACTTGTAATGACTTGAGCAATTTTATGAATTCTTATATGCATTGTGGTGCAGTGGATATCAATTCGGAATGAGAAATCGGGGAGCTGAGTTCGAATTCCAGTCGAATTCCTTGCATTCACTTACGCACAAATACCCTTGGGAACAGTATTAATCCATCTCTTCCTTCCAGTTATGGGTTAAATAACAGGACAGATTGGGTTCTATAGCTTTGGCTGGCAACTTATCTACCCCAGAAAGCAATGGCAACCTACTGCGGGATCCCAGTCAGTCATGTCTCTTTTGAGACATGATTGCCCAAGCTTGTTTCATGTATGGCACTTAACTGACAGATTTGACAAGTAATTTTGATAAAGAAAAACCTAACTGAAAGTATACATATGTGTTTAAATATCAGTCAGTTAAATGCCATATGTGAAACACGCTTTGGGCAATCATGTCTCATTCAAGACATGACTGACTGGGCAGAAGACTATCCCGCAGTAGGTTGCCATTACTTTCTGCAGTAGATTGGTTGCCAGCCAAGGCTATAGAACCCAGTCTGTTTCACTATTTTACCCATAACTGGAGAGAAGAGACAGATTAATACCTTTCCACAGGGTATTTGTGCATAAATGAATCCAATAGATTCAACTGGAATTCGAACTTGACTCCCCAATTTCTCATTTCAAGCCGATATCCACTGCACCACAATGCACATCTCCGTTGAAATATACTGTATATAAATTATGAATGCATAAATCATTGCAAAGCATAAATCTGACTCTCTTATTTTTATTCAGCAAAAATGTTTTATTAACATTTCCTATTTATTTTTACTTTTATTTATCCATAGTCTTTCAGATATTTTAGAGGATATAAGTATCCCTGTGGATATAGACGTTGGTTAGTTTCTGTGACCTGACCCAAAGAGTTGTGAGTTCAATACCAGGCTACAGCAGTGGTGAACAAGTATCTTACAGAGTTAGAGGGAGATAACTACCTACCAAAAGAGGCACTACTTCACAAGGAATGAAGATCATATACCCCAGTGATTGTTTGAAATTCCTAGTATCTGAAGAAGGCTGAAGCGTACAACAGCTGAAAGGTTGTACAAATGGCAAGAAAGATAAGGACAATAGTCTGAATAATGTAAATACTATATGACCAATTAGTTCACCTAACTTGTCTTTGGATCCAAAGAGAAAGAAATAGAACTTGACGAATTTTGATTATTTTCTTAATTTCAAGAACTGTGTTTTAAAAAATAACTGATGCATGTACATTATTTGTATTTGAACAAATGTCTTCACTTTGTTTTTCCCAACATTTCAACCATTGGGCTCTTTAGTCTTATTTAGATGCTGATTTGTTCAGGTCACCTTCAGGGAATTTCAAACTAAAACTTTTATTTATGTGGGAAGACTGTTCTCATTCTGTTTGGTTCTATATTTTTTTCACAAAAGGTCAGTTATTTCTAGTCCTGTTTCCACTGCTTTTATACTATCCAGCCTGTGGATTGAACTCAGAATTACTATACCACTAAATTCACAAACTAGCACTTTCATCAATATGGTTATTGTCTATTTAGACAGAAACTGTTGAATTTATTGTGTATCATAACAAGCTTAAAAATATATGCTGCATTTTTTTTTTTTATTGGAGGACTAAAAAAAATAATATCAGTTCCCACCAGTTATAAAAATTTTGGTGTGGTAGGTACTCATGATAATGTTTCTAAATGTACTTTATACTGATATTTTTTTCTTATTTCAAATTTTTGACAGCATTAGTTTCTGCAGTCAAAGCTGCAAAATTAGATAACTCATCTTATCTGGACTCGAGCAAAAACCAATGTTCCTTGTGGTGCAATGGATATTGGCTTGGAATAATAGTCAAGTTCAAATTCCAGTCAAGTTCATTACATTCAATTATGCACAAATACCCTTGGGAAAGGTATTAATTCATCTCTTCTAATGACAACCTACTGTAGGAAAATCTTCTGCACAGTCAGTTATGTCTCTTTCAAGACATGATCGCTCAAGCATGTATCACATATGGCACTTAATTGATTGAGGAGAAAGGATGAAATATTTGAATTATTCAATATCAATTAATGTTAAAACTGAATCCAAATTAATACCATAATCTGAGTTTCAAGTTGGTAAGAAAAAGATAATTGTTTTTTTCTTTTTAGGCTTCCATACTTTAAGATTAAGGATATAATCTTTTGTTGAGGATTAACTTGAGGCTGGCAAAAATTTCGAACTAGACTTGCTTTAAATAGAAGTTTGATAATTTTTCCTTAATATAATTTGTGTATTTCGAAAACTATCCAGGATATCATTAATATGCATAAAATAAAGAGAGTTAAGCACATAATCTTTATTGTAATTAGTGAAGATTATTCTTTTTGTGGAGTGAAAAGCCATGGCCAAATGCAAAAATAAATAATAGAACTGTTCAACAAACAGAATTGACAAAGTTTGCAAAAACAAGAGAAAGAAAAGAAAGGCAAAATAAATATAAAGCAAGCAAACAATATATGCAAGACAAACCAACAATAATATGGAAAAATGTTGAAAAACAAAGACTAGGCATTGACACACCCAAGCAAGTTTGGACAAGTGAACATAGTATTCTAACTTCAAGATAAAACAAATTGGGACAGTCATATGAAACTGCAAACTGGTCTATTTTATTGGCTAGGAAAAAAATCCTATTGTGCATTCGTGTACTTTTGCCTATAAAAAAATCCCAGTGTGCATTCATGTACTTCTGCTTATACAAGTGTAGATACAAGAGTTTTGCAGTCATTCCTCCAGAATTGAAAACAATACACTTTTGATTTCTTCTTGTAAACAATTTCTAAATGGAAAAAGATTTCAAAATTAGTTCTCTGCCATTGGATCAATCCCTTATACTTAAAGTCCAATCTATATGATCACATTTTAGTCTTTCATAAATTAGAAGTAGCATTAGCTATAAGCAGAAGTTTTCAGGAACATCCATTTTGAAAGCAAGAGACTAAATATCCAGTAGAAAAATAAATAACAAACATGTGAAAGTTTTGCAGACATCTAATACTGTGGATGTAGATTTACACAAAATTTTTTTTATCATTATCACCTCATGCAAAGCAGTAAAGCCACTAAAACAGAAGCGGTTAGAGGGTGTGGAAGAATTAGGAATGGAAACAATAATGATAAAAGAAAAAAGTAATCGGGAGGACAATAGATAACAATTGACATTGCATCTAAATTTTGCAGATGAAAGTTGGCTGGAAGGTATGGAGCTGAAAGGGAGTTCCATTAGTGAGAAAAGAAACTCTTAGAATAGTACTCATGTCTACATTTTTTTTTTTAATTGTATCACCCCGAGCAAGGCGGTAATGCCACTGATGTGCAGGGGGCTACATAAGAGTAAAAAGATTAAGTAGAAGAGAGTGAAGAGGAAGACGAACCAGTTAGAAAGGAGCACGAGAAGGATGGGAATACAGGTGTGATGACAGTTGCAAAAGTGGAGAGAAAGGAAAGGATATCCAGAGTGGTGAAAGAACTAGAGTCAAGTGGTTAAGAGATGAGCATCTAGTCAGCTCAACAATAAATTGATGAGATCTCAATGCCAGATGTGCTTAAATTAAAAAAGTCTTAGTATGATAGTGAAGAGCTCATCCAAACAATTACCATGAAAGTATCTATAGAAAAGATACGAAGAGGCAACCTTATGGTAATAAGAAAGTGAGAGTTGTTAAAATAATAATTTCAAATATGTCACAATAGGTTTCATTTTTATGTATGATTTTTTAAAACAATTTATGATCAATCTGACTCCTCTTTAACTCTTTTTTTCTATTCTAAACACCAAACAAAAAAGTTACTGTGGTTTTTGTATAACTTTCAACAACAATTATGACAGAAAGTCTTTAATTTCCAGTTAAGTGCCTCTAATTCACAAAAATATTATGACTAAAGCAAAAAACTCCTTGTAATTTCAGAGGTATTCAGAAATTACTTGACTAATCATAAAAATTTGATATGCCACTTGATTAATTACTTGATTAATTAAGTAACATTTTATGGGCTGTTGAGTACTAACAGAAGGTTAAAATCAAAATTAGGACAAAATTTCCCTGGTTAAATGAAAACATTTTGATCAATGAGAAATTTTTAGGGAAAATAAGAACTACAAAGAAACTTAAACTATTTACATTGCTCAGACTATTGTCCTCATCTTTACAACATTTCGGCCTTTGTACACTCCAACCTTCTTCAGATGCTAGGAATTTTGAATCATACCCTTTATTATGATCACTGGGGTATATTATTCTCATTTCATGTGCAATGTCACTTTTGGTAGCACATGGAATGAGAATGATATACCCCAGTGATCTTAATAAATGATTTGATTTGAAATTCCTAGCACCTGAAGAAGGCCGGAGCATACAATGGCCAAAACATTGTAAATATGGCAGTAAAGATGAGGACAGCAGTCCAAACAATGTAAATAGTGTAAATACAACCTCATCTCAGAAGTATAGACAAATAATGCAGAGAAACTTATGCTTACAATCAGAAATTTCTAGGCCTAGAGAATCTAACACTTGATGGTTCACAGAACATATTAAAGGCAAGGGCAGTAAGAGTAAATAGTGAGTAACCTGCTTCATGTTTGTGTGAATGGATAGAAAAACAAGAACATGAAAGGATGGTAAAGGGTAAAAAGTTACTAAAAGCAACAACAGATAGAAAGTTGGGGAGAGCCGTGATTGTGCACATCCTGAATGCCCGTTATTCTTACTTAAGGTAAAATGTTTACCTAGCCTCATGGCAGTGTGGATGTCTTCAAATGAAACAACTGGATCTCTAACCACTACTTTTCATTACAGTCAATCTGTGTGTTTGAATAAATGAATAAAGATTCAAGATAAAACCTACAAGGCATTTTTAAATATTGCATGCTGATGACCACTGGGAATACCACAAGGAAAGACATTTGCCAGTTTATGTACTATAACTGTGTTTCTTTGCATGGATTGTGACGTAGAGAGTGAATACATTGCTACTGTATTTGAGTACATAATACCTCTCACGCACATTTTTAAAAAATGGTTAAAAAAATATTTTCTGGTTCAAGGTATCTGATTGTCTTGTATCCAGACAGAATAGACTATCAAGAGTCTCTGAATCAGCAGTGGTTAAAGAGTGCAAAGAATCTCAATCAATAGATTCAGCCCCAGTGCATTGGAAGCCAGGCAGGCTTGATGTACCTAATTCTTGGAGCAGAGTTGGGATTGGTGTAACCCATTTTGGAAGCCAGCACTACCTGATACTGATAGACTGCGGTCCCAGATCAAATAGATTATTAATATAAAGCTATTTACTATAAAATAGATATTTTTATACTTTCATCGTGTTTCTTTTTGTTTTGGGGTTCACTATTTGCCATAACTGGGACCCTAATAGGTGTGACTACCCTGAACCAGGATAGACCTAGGATACCCTGCACCAGGATAGAACAACAATTAAGAGGTTGTTCCACAGGCCTTAAAACATTCAATCTTCTGATCAGAGGGCTTGCTGCTGGATGTAGTTCATTGTCATACCCAGAACTGATGTTGCATTCAACTTGAAGCTTTTTGTGTTTACTTTTGTAGTAATATCAATAGGAAAGGCGTGAACTCACCTTTCCTTATATTTTTTATGTCTACGAAGTAGAGGGGAAGGTGGTAATGGAATGGCTATAAGAATGAAAGGGAGAATCAGCAAACTGAGATTGCATTGAACCTGAGACACATTTGTAGGAATATTATTAGAAAAAGCTTGAATTAACAAAATGAATTCAGAGATGCTGTGAAGAACAAAAATTGAAAGCGTAATTTTAGTATTCAAATTTTTACCAATAATTTGAGAATCTCTAAAAGTTAAAAAATGTATATTAAAAGTATTAATAGTATATTATTTGTATAAATTCTGATAGAATAATGCCCCAAATCAGGACCTATTCTTCCCTGTTGGAGAAATCCCTGCTTGCTTGACCGTGCTTGAAACTCAAGTGGAATTGAAACTTGGCTCTCCAATTCCTCAAATCAAGCAACTATATATTACTCGATTCTATCTAAAACCCCCTAAAAAAATCAATTACACATTCTTTATATCAGTACCTTGTTTAAGGATATTTAACTTTTGAGCCTTTGTTTCTGAAGTGTATCCTTGGTGAGCAAGGCTAAAAAAGATTATTAATTTATTTAATGGCATCTCTCTACATATTTAATGTGTATACCTTCAACTGTGTATGTATTTGCCCAAGAATTTGCTCCAAGTTAATGGATTCAAATATTGCTAACAAATTTTGTGCATAATGCTTTCTATTTCAAACAAGCTATTAAAAAAAATATGAAACTGATTAAGTTATCAAGCAGGAGTAAAAATAGGCAAATGAATAATGTATGGTTTTCTGCTTCCTTGTTCCATTAGTTTTGAGGCAGCTGTTGGATGAGTAGAAAATTAATAAAAAGATAAAACCTGGAATTTTCAGTTAGGTCTAATGCAGGTGAGAAAGAGAAAGTTTGGATGAAGAAAAAATAATAAAAGAAAAAATATTTTATTCTGGCTGATATATATCCAAATATAAAGAGTGATATATATACAATAGAGAAAAAAAATTAATATTTTGATTGTAAAAGGACGTCTTTGAACATCATAAAGATTTTAAATTACATTGTTATATCTCAAACTGAAAGCTAATAGCAATCATTAATTTTTTTTCTTTGTTTTCTATCAGTTTTGCCATAATTTTGATTAGGATTTCTTTCATCTTAATTTTAGTTCATTTCTGTTGCAATTCCTCAGATAGTTTGTGGCCATTAGTAAACATCATAGATTAACACTGATTAATTGTGATAAAAAGCATCTAAAGTTGAGATGAAAGAAGGCCTATCGATAATACTTCAGCTAATAAAAAATTGATGTAATATTTAGTCAATCAGTTAAGTCATACAAGGACTGAGCGATCATGTCTTGAAAGAGACATGACTGACTGGGCAAATTTTGTCACAGTAGGTTGCCATTACTTTCTGCAATAGACTGGCTGCCAAACAAGGCCATAGAACCCAATCTGTCCTGCTATTTAATCCAAAGCTGGAGAGAAAAGGGATGGGTTTAGACCTTTCAAGGGTATTTGCGCATGAGTGAATGCAACAAATTCAACTCAGCTCTCTGATATCTTCCACATGACAAAGATATAATGTTACTGTTTCAATAACTTGTTTTTAAGAAACACACTGAAACTTTACATTTTTATATAGACAATATTTCTTTGTAGCAGAAACTAATGTTTATTTACTTTTTTAAAGTTTTTAAGGTTTTTAAAAACTTTTGCTGATAGTCATAATCATAGTCTATGAAAACATTTGTTTTTTTTAATATTTTATCCTATCAGATACTCTTCCAGTTGCCAGTTTGTAGTTGGTAAGTCGAACTGGTAGATGTTTCTATGACTGTATTTGCTGGATCAATGTGATTGAGCCAGCAAGCACAGAACTGAGTGATGGTGTAGAAAATATTTTGCTCATCAGTAGAGCTCATCATTGGATGCAATTTCTTTGCAATTTTACTACCCTTTTATAAATCATTATTTACATTGTTCAGATTGTTGTCCCTCATCTCTGTTGCCATATTCACAACGTTTCAGCTGTTCTACAGTTCGACCTTCATCAAGTGATTGGAACTTCAAACCTAATCTTTTGTTTTGATCATTGAGGTATATTATTCTCATTCCATTGACCATGCTTCTTCCAGATGTCTTAGTTATCTTCTTTTAACTCCACTCTCAGAAGTATAAAAGTTTTTTGTTTTTTTTTAATCATATCAACCCAAGCAAGGCGGTAATGCCACTGATGCGCAGGGGGCTACTTAAGAGTAAAAAGATTGGAAAAGAGAAAGCCGGAAACCACATCCTAAACAGGAAACAAGGGATGAGCCTCTTCACTTGTTCAAAAGACGTGGGTGGAGTGTGAACCGGGCAATAGTTTAATCTATCTACTCTAACTGAAAAAAAAAAAGAAAAGAGTAAGAAGATTGGAAAAAGAAAGCCGGAAACCACATCCTAAACAGGAAACAAGGGATGAGCCTCTTCACTTGTTCAAAAGACGTGGGTGGAGTGTGAACCGGGCAATAGTTTAATCTATCTACTCTAACTGAAAAAAAAAAAGAAAAGAGTAAGAAGATTGGAAAAAGAAAGCCGGAAACCACATCCAAAACAGGGAACAAGAGATGAGCCTCTTCACCTGTTCAAAAGACGTGGGTGGAGTGTGAACTGGGCAATAGTTTAGTCTATCTACTCCAATTGATAATGAAATGCTATCATACTGTCTGCATTGTGTACTGATAACGCTGCAAATTCTTCTTTGGATTTTGTCAAGAATCTCTAGATATATAGCAGAAGCACCAGACAAAGTGTGGAAGCAATATTTAATGTATGCACAAATGATGGGCTTATAAATGTGCAAGCAAGAGACTGATGAGAAAAATTGTCTAATACAACACAGTGAACTAACTTTTCGAGCATCAGACTTAGAAATTGATTTGATATAATTGTTCCACTTCATATAAGTAGAAAAATGTTAAACTCCAAGCCAGACTACGAGATAGATTTTATTTTGTGAAGATGAGAAAAGAATTTATGTCAGAGTTTTTAGAGGGAGAAGAACTGGTAAGAGGAAGGCTGTGTGTGATTTCAGATTTTCAAATTCAAATGAAATAGAAAAAATCTTTACAGAAAGAATTTATTTCTAAATTTTAAAATTTTAACTAAAATTTCGTTTAAATTTACAAGCAATCTATATATGTCTTCTGGTAAGATGATGTTTCTCAGGTGATTGAGGAGAAAGGATTGTAACAGGAGCATTTGGGAAAAGGTTTTATTCTCTCATTTACCACTACTCCCCATTAGAGAAATTATTATACCAATGATATAACAACAATATTTCATGGACAGAATGGAATGGCTGAAAGAAAAAAAATAACAAACATGCTTTGTTTTCAAAGAGACTTTTATATAACTAAAATATACACAAAACCATATTCCCCTATGTAACCCTTTGCGCAATAGTGGCAGTGGAATGCCTTGCTTGGGGTGAAATGATTAAATATACATATATATACACACATATACACACACACACATATGTTCTACACAGAATAATATATCACATATATCTATGCAGCAAAGCAGAGTGTAAGGAGAAACAAAAAAGAAGGATCTTACATATGATATCAAGATACTGCTGTGACTGAAGAAGCCATGTTTAGGACTCCAGATTCATATATGTCCAAGATAAGAACTTATCCCACAAATGGGAAATGATGAGTATTAGAGTTTCCTCAATTAAGGACTGCATTCTAGAGTTTGATCCCATACCTTGAAAAAATATATTCCCAAAGGTAAATGACTTCATGGATTTGAAAGCTGTAGGGTAGGCAGATTTAACCTCAGGCTTGGCCAAAGGGGCCTACACTAAAAGAAAATAACTTTACCCTTTGGTTTCTGTCAACAAACTGAAAAATGATGGGTGCTTTAGTCTCTGCATGGAGTGATGTCATTAAGTGGCTGTCATGTAACCTACATGACTTATCTCTACTGAAGATAAGTGCCTTCTGTATCCTTATTGAATTTTGCTAATGAATATCTGGATTTGATCATTTGCATGGAGAGCAAATGCATAAAAACTGTATCTTCTATACATGAAAAAAGTCACAAATTGCTCATTTCAATGCAACATGGAAGCCTGAAAATCAGTATAAATTATATTTTAACACAATACTTATCACTGTATTTAAGTCTTCTCCATGTTTATTATTGATAAAAATACAATAATCAGAGTTAATGCTTGTATATAAAAAAAATACATGACTTATGTTCCACTAATGAAATAATTGAAACTAAAAGGTTAAATAATGGATAAATACATATCTATAAAAAATTGGGACTATTAGATTCAGTTAAATGCGCACATGTTCATCTATCCAGATATACAAAGTCTGTCTGAAAAGAATTAATTGAAAAAATATAATCCTAACAAGAAATATAAATTTAAATACATGATACAAAACATAAAAGTTATGATTTTTGAATGCAAATTTGTTAGTTAAATCTTATGCTAAGAATTAATTAGCATCTTATTTCACTTATTTAAGGAAAATATCAAAAGAAAAGTTGTTTTTTCTATTTTGTTGAATACATATGTACCATTATTTTTACACATTTTAATAATGCTTTTGAATACTGATGTACCACCTTCACTCACTGGAGATTATATATAAATCTACATATCACTTTGAAAAACAAGTGAAACTTGAACATAATTATTGTTCACCATTTTATTTGATCCCAGTTTATTTCTACATAAGTCTTTCTTCCTTTTATTTTATTGAAAATAAATAAAACTAGAAATGTATCCAAATTTAGTAAATGCAAAAACACCAATTCAGATTTTGCAGATTTTTATACATTTCAGTCTGTAAATTCCTTGTATTATCTCAGTGATTTTCTAAAACATGAAAAAAACAAAAAGCATACTAGAAACCAATTCCAAACAACATATTTCTAAAAATAATGGAGTGTGAATAATATATCTGTGTAATGAAACCAAGCTAGAGTTCAACAACTGTGGATGATCTCATTGAAGATCTATTATCCAGTATATTGTTGACACAAATAGGCATTGGTTGGTAGTTTGTTGGATAAATGGATAGACATAAAATATTACATCATTCTTTTCATCTTGGAAATTCCTTTTTTTCAACAAGTTTAAAAAAAATGATAAACAATATCTAAAAAATACATTTTTATTATAAAGTCCATTTAATAATCATTTTTTGGGTTGCCTTTTCACTTCATTTTTATGACAGTCTTTCTTCTAAGTCTTTAGCTAATATGAAATGGATAGTGTCCAAAGGTATTATTTCTTTTTAAAAACAAAGAGGACTGAGTCTGAAGTTACTCATATGGTGCAGTTAAATGTCAAAAGCTTACTATGTAGTCCGTAGGAGTTATAGCTGACAAAAATCAGTATGTTGTATCTGTGCAGGTATGTATAGACAAGGCAGATAAAAAGTTTCAGGGCCAACCCACTTCCCAAAATTTGACCAAATAACCAAACATCAGATTTTTTGGGAGGAAACTTTCTTCACTGAGTCAAGAATATTCCAGCAACCCTCATATATATATATATATATATATATACCATGACTCCTCCAGAGTCATAGGGTGACCACAAGTACTGCAACTGTATTCCTTTGAGCAAGATAGCCTGATGGAGCCCAACCCTTTTCAGGCTGGTTTGAATTCATAGTTTTTCTTTCTCCTACACTGGTTGGCATGCAAGTCTATAGAATCCAGTTTGTCCTGCAATTTACCCATAGCTTGGGAGCAAAGAGATGGATTCATACCTTTTCCAAGTGTATTAGCACAAAAGTGAATGTAATGAATTCAAACTCGGATCTCTGATTTCTTAACCCAAGCTGCTATCCATTACTCTATCATACCTTCAATAAATAAATATATATATATATATATATATATATATATATATATATATATAATTATTAATCAGTTATTGATCAAAGTCAAAACAGACCAGTAAACAGTTGTATCAAAAAGTGCTCAATGCAAATTTAAAGAAAAAAATAAAATTTGACATGTAGAGCTTTTAAATATATAGATGTTGACCTAAATGTCCCTTTTTACACACACACACACATATATATATATATATATAATTCAAATTAATTTAACAAAAAAGTGGTTAATGTTTTTATGCTATTATTATAGTGGATACTTGTATTTGAAATAAACACCACATTTCTATTTTAAACTGTTTATTACATCTATTGATCTGAGCATTCCATAAATCTTAATAAAGAACATGTGCTCAAACAATAATTTTTGCTAGAAGTGGGGGGATGTGGAATGAAGGAAATAATCTCTACAATTACAAATGACTCATCGCAAATGTATAGAATCTACAAAAATTCATATTTCAAATAGAAACTGGAAAAGCATTTCATGATTCTTTCCTATAAAAAAAAGTTAGTGTTGTTTTCATATTGGCCGTTAAAATATTTTTAACTACAACTTAACTTTTAGTTGATCCCCTGACCTGTCATTCTGACTGGATATTTTGGGTTAACCCACACAGTTCTCTTGGCTCTAGGAAAGGAGAAGGTAGAAAGGACAATTTCCACCAGTGACACATGCACATGGGAAAACATTTTAGTTTTTCTTGGATTTTATAGATTCACCTACTTTACAAATAAATTGGCTTCCATTAATTCACTCCTATTTATACATGCAACAATCTTTTCTAAGAGACTAGAAAATACAAAGATTAAACTATAGTCCAAGGTAAAGCTGTCTTTTCACCAGCAGTAAATGAACCGATCCAATTGATTGGATCTTGCAAATACTAAAAGAGTTACATTACAGTTTGATTTTACTCAGAGTTCCATAAAATCCAACTCAGAATATTTGTCTAGTGCCAGCTGTTGTGTTTCATCTGACAAATTTATTGCCCTTTTATTCACTTGTTGGCACAGGTTTGATTTAAAGTATAGACATTTCTATTTTATATTCTGATTTTGGTATATATACACACGTACACACACATTTATTTCATATGTAAATTCAATATTTTACATTTGTGAAATAGCTATTTATACAGGCACTCGGACCCTGCTTTCTCAACCCCAACTGGACATATAATGAAGAAATTCTAGTTTGACCAGAAATAAAGGTTAGTATAGAAAATGAAAACAGCAAAGATGGAGGAGAGAGTAAATAATAGCACTAGTTTAGTAATAGTAGTGGAGGGAAGGCAGCTTGCCTGAGGGATCAATGTTAGCTGGTAGGAATAAACTTAATGGTTATCACATGTATAAAATTAAATTCTAACCATTATCAATAAACTGGTTTAAAATTAATATAACAATTAAATGGGAAGGAAGGCATTTGCAAATATATAAATTTTTTTGCATCTAAAATATTCAAATTTTCCAAGATCGTATGGCCATTTCGATGAGTGAAACTAACATCTGTACCATATGCAAAATCCTAAATATCCAGCTGATATAAACATAAACAATGCAAAATTTTGAGATGAATCATTATAAGCATTCCAGGAACAGTTCAGATTAATATTTACTATTTACTATTCTTTACTCTTGATTGCTTCAGCACCATATTTTGGTTGATGCATCCTTCAGCTTTCTAATACTTTCAGTTGTAGAGGTTTCCGAAAATTGATACTTAATTGTAACTGATAGATTAGTTGTGTAAGAACTTTTAGCAGATACTGTTGATCTTCATATAAGTGTTAGATTGATTCATATTGAAGGATTTTTCCAAATAATTTTCTCAGACAAGGAATAATTTGCAGTTTAATCCAAACTGGCTTCAATCACTTCCAAACCACTAACATATATTTCCTGTGCATTCTCTATAAATAGTTTTCTGGTAATAGTTCTGATGATCATTCACCTGTGGTACCTTGACTGAATTTAAGTGTAGTACTAGATTGGCAGCTAGGTCTCGTTGTTTTACTGTTGAAATTGTTTAATATATTCTGATAGCTGCATCTACATTATTCGGACTATTGTCCTCATCTTTGTTGCCATTTGTACAACATTTCGGCCATTATACGCTCCGGCCTTCTTCAGGTGCTAAGAATTTTGAACCAAACCCTTTATTACAATCCTTAAGAATACATAGCCCAGTGGATATAGACGTTGGTTAGTTTCTAACTTGACTCTTAATGTAGTAAGTTCAATACCAGGCTACAGCAGTGGTGAACAAGTAACTTGCAGGGTTAGAGGGAGATAACTCATGACTTCCAATAGAGGCTTTACACAAGGAACGAGGATGATATACCCCAATGATTGTAATAAAGGGTTTGGTTTGAAATTACTAGCACCTGAAGAAGGCTGGAGCATACAATGGGCGAAGCATCATACAAATGGCAACAAAGATGAGGACAATAGTCCAAATAATGTAAATAATACTTCATCTCAGAGATATAGACAAATTCTGATAGCTTCTTCTTTGCACTTGTTGTCTATGGAACTCTCTTCCAGCTTCTTGCTTTCCTGTCAACTAATTTCAATGCAGCATCAAATATCATCTTCTGCTCCTTGAATCCTGTTCTTTTTTATGCTGTTTCTCCTCAAAAACATTTTCTCATTTTTCTTTAGTTTGTTGTCTTTCATCCTCAGTAACCCTTGCTGTCATAGCGACTTTCTCATCTTGCCTGAAATTAAATGATTAAAAGAGAAATGCAATCAAGATACTAAAGATCTCATTCAAAATAATTATGCTTCAGCCTCCAAAACCATGTCTGACCCCAGAGTCATTATCTAATAGAGGTTTTGTTGTCAGTCCTGGTTTTGTTTTTATAGAAGTAGTTACATGAATTTATTATATAAGAAAACCAAGTATAGATTTTAATGCCAAATAGGAACCAATAAACAGAAGCACTATTTAACAGTTAAGGTCTCTCATATCAGGGGTCAATATAAGATCAATTCCCTGATAAATGTACATGAAATCGTAACATTTGGTCTCTTCAGATGAAAAAGCAAAATTATTATGATAAAAACAGCAGAGTAGAAAGGATCATTATTTTTTTATATACCGATACTTTTCAGGACATGGACAATCATGGCTCTCCACAACTTTCCATTGTTTGTTACTCTAAGTAATTTTTCACCATTATCTTTGTCCTTTTTCTACAGTCCACTCACAGAAAATAGGTCATTCACTGTCTGCCTCTACTTCTCTTACCTTCATTATGCCATGTGATTGTTAAATTTTCTAAGCCTTCATTTTACACTATGTATCCCAGAAATTTTTCCTGTCTTTTTTTGTCTCCAACATTTTCTTTTTGTTTCTGTTGTATAAAGCATATGGTAGCAGAACAAAGAAGAAACAATGGAGGTTTAAGAAATAAATAATTGTATTAATAAAAAAATACAAGTGATAACTCAGTGTGGATGTCTTCCATTAAAAGAAAGATAGGTAGAGTCATAAAAGTCATTTGTATTGTAGGAGAGTGAGTTGTGATTTACTGTGGCAACAGCCATTTGCGGGTGTCATTGGAGATGGAAGGTCACTGTCAATGAGCATTGTGAATCATGGCTGATGTACCAAGTGACTGCCAAAGAAGTCCTTGATATGGGTTTTTATATCCTTTTTTTAGGATCAGGTCAGCTTCAATTTTTTTTAGTTCTTTAGACGGGAGTGGTTGCTGTTTGTGAAAATTCTGGGTTGTATTTTTCTTTGCTTCCATTTCACTTACATAATCAATGTGCAGAGCCTATGTGCAGTCCAGTAAGTTTTTAGTTCAGCCTTAAGTTTTGGAGTGTTCACATCCAGCCAGTGGGCAAGTGGTAGAAATTTGTGTAACATGAATCAGAAAATGATTTAGTTTTAGGAAGATTATAAACATTTCTATTCTTAAGACTTCTTCATTGATCATATGTTCTATTCAAAATATTCTTATCAATCATTAGTAGAACCATATCTTCATTACTTCAAGTCTCTTATTGTTCAATATTCACTGCTGTATAGATCAGATATTACATTGCAGACTAGCACCTTTTTTTTAACAATATTTTCTTATGTCTTAGCAATTAGTTTGGAAAAATATCTTTTTCTGTTCCTATACACCGGTAAGAAATTCTGTTGCCCAGGTTTATGAGGATCTAAATAAATTCTATACAATAACTAGCAGTATAGCCCGGCATTACTCAGGTGTAATGAAAGCTTTAAAACTAATCCATGGTCCTGGAGCTCAGACTCAGCCTAAAGAATATTTGTGTGAAGTTTGGTGAGAATCAGATAAAAATTGTGGATTTGTATAAAGAACAGACAAACAGATACACACACAAACATCTTGCCTTTTATATATATATATATATATAATAATATATAATAGTGCAGAAAATAGATTATATATATATATATATATATATATATATATATATATATTATCTATTTTCTGCACTATTGTACAAACTGCAACCTTGAAACTTCTGAATATCGTGTCTTATGTCCTTGTCTATGAGTGTATCAAATTTGATTAAAATCGGACCACTGCTTCGATTTTTTCGATTATTGATTTTCGATATTTATCTGGAGTACCTCGACACAAAACCTAGCTAAGAACACTAGCAGATGCTTATAGTACAACTGTGTAAATTTTCAAGAAAACCGGTTCAGCCATTTCGGAGTCTACTGGTAATGAACACAAACACACACACACAAAGTCCCACTTATAAATAAGTTTAGATAAAATAAAAATAAAGAGAACATGGGTATACCTGTTAAATAACTCATCTGTATTTACGAACGTATGTACATGAATTCAAGAGAATAAAATAGTCTTTGAGTTAAAGTTTTTGGCTAGTTTGTTTACAGAAAAATTTGTGACTTAGGAAAGACTTTGATCATCAGTGAAGATTCACTATCTCTGCTGTTGTTGCGGGGGAGGAAAAGGCTATGTAGCCATATCTTGTATTTGAACAACTTTAAGACAGTCACATCTCTACTCCTAAAATGCAAAATCTGTGGAGTTTTGTAAGAAATTTTCCCTGAAAGTAAGTTTGAGAAAAATAAGGTTTTAGTTTTCTCTGATTGGTGAAATAGTTCACATGGTGGTGTTAATTTCTCGCCAATAGATCCTCTGATTTAAATGGTATGTGTTGTATTGTGAGATTTTTTTGACATATATGTAAATATTGACTATTATTGGATAGAAAATAAGGCTTGGGCATGTTTGAATATAGTATGTATCAGTGTATGTAACTGTGTTGAAAATAGAATTTATTTCCTATACATATTCTGATTTCTATGTCTGTTACTTTACAACCTGAATAGTTGAATTTATTAAAAAAGAAGACTAATACAAAATATTAAAAAAATGAGGAAAATACTTCATCTAAGAAGTTTAAACAGGAACTTCATTGAATGTTTCTTTCAAATCTTCATCTTTGAAAGTAATAACTTCTATTTATTGCCATGAAAACTACAACAGATACGAGGAGCACAATAACACTATTGGACAGAAAACATTTTCAGCCACATAGTCACCACCATTGGAAATATGTTTTTGCCAGCAACAGACAAGCCTGCATGACCATTGGTAAAATCCATATAATAAGAGAGGACCAACTTTTCACAGCAACAGTGTTGAAAAGATTACCCAGAGCTTCAGTTCATATCATTTTTGTTTCATGTAAATATTCAGCAATTATAGTTGAAGGTCGTTTTCTCCACATTTTTTCTTTGCTTTGTACTCATTTTTATGGCAGACATCATTTTACCAGATTGCTGCTAATAGCAAATTAAAAAAAATCCATCCAAAAGTAGAAAAGTTCAGCTGCTACTTTTTTTACCGCAAATATCTGTCCCTGACATCATGGACTAACATAATATGAAGCATTACTTTTGGAGTGATCTTTAGATATATGTAATTCTACATGTCAGTTCATTTGAATGTGTTTATGAACATCTTAGTGTTTATGTGAAAACATTACCTCATCCTTCTTAAGAGCATTCAAGGAATTTTCTCTTTTACTGAGTACATGATAAGGTTGCTAATTATACATAAAAGAAAGATGGATTGCTTTAAAAATGATGTTGAACATTAATTTTTGCCTTCTTTGTGTCTTTTCTGAAACAGAAGACAAATGTTATCACACTGGAAAAATAAAATAAAACTGTCTCTTTATTTTATGGTTACTGCTCAACAGGCGCAGTCAATCTGTCTGGAAGAGAAAAAGGCATTAATCATTAAATTTTCTTAAACACAGTTACGTAATAAATGAAACCAAAATGTCCTTTTCAATAATAGATAATCATAATAAAGAAAAAGTTTTCAGTGTTCACTTTTATCCACTAAATCAGTCAGTTAAGTGCCATACGTGATACACGCTTGGGCAATCATGTCTCGAAAGAGACATGACTGACTGGGCAGAAGATTATCCCGCAGTAGGTTGCCATTGCTTTCTGCGGTAGACTGGTTGCTGACCAAGGCTATAGAACCCAATCTGTCCTGCTATTTAACCCATAACTGGAAAGAAGAGACGGATTAATACCTTTCCCAAGGGTATTTGTGCGTAAATGAATATAATGGATTCAACTGGAATTCGAACTCGGCTCTCCGATTTCTCGTTCTGAGTCAATATCCACTGCGCCACAATGCACATCTTATCCACTAAGACAGGAAAGAAAAAAAGTAACAAAATAAAACAAATTATGAAGAAAAAAGCAAATATTTGAAATGTTTTGTTTGAAAATTTTTAATATGTCAAATTAGAGATAATCCAAAACAAATCCAGTGTCATCTTAATTTTTTTTCCTATCAGTGAAAATATTTCTGTACCAGCAACAGTATGCTGTGAATGCACACATTTATATAGTTTTATGCATTATATATATATATATATATATATATATATATATATATAGGCCATTTATTTCAAATATGAAGTAATTAAAAATTTGTCTATACTTCTGAGATGAGGTAGTATTTACATTATTTGGACTATTGTCCTTATTTTCTATGCTGTGTTTATGATGTTTTGATGATTGTATGCTCCAGTCTTTTTTCAGGTGCTAGGAATTTTGAACCAAACTCTTTATTTTGATCACTGGGATGTATCATTCTCATTTCGTGTGTGATGCTACTTCTGGTAGCCATGTAGTTATCTCCCTTTAATTTAACTTCTCTAAGTTATTTGTTTACAACTGCTGTAGCCTAGGTTCAAACTTACAACTCTTTGGGTAAAATCACTGGAACTAACCAACATCTATATCCACTGGGCCATGTGTCCTTGAGTTCTCAAGGAGATATAGCCCAGTGGCTAGAGACATTGGTTAGTTCCAAGTTATATATATATATATTTACACACACATTTTGTAATATGTACCTGATAATTGCATAATGTACAAAATTCTGAGACATGCTATTGACAAAGGAGAATATGTATATTTTATATATATATATATATATGAAATTATTTAAATATTTAGTTTTTGGTCATAATTAAATTAAACCAGTGCGCAGTAGTATTAAAAAGTATTCAATACAATTATATTCTAGAAATTTTGGATATTTTTCATTTGTAAAGAAGTTATTATATAACCCAGGTTTCTACCTTTTGGTGTCTTCAGTAACTGATTTTGCTGTTTTTTTGAAAATGTTCATGTAACAGGGACTTTTTATGAATGCGCAATTTTCAAAATTAGAAGTTAGAAAATTTTCAACCATGATTATATGATCCTAATAGGTATTTGTTGGTATAGTTTTAATTGATCATAATCTGTGTGTGTGTATGTATATATATATATATATATATATATATATATATATATATTCCATTTTTAAATGAGTTATTTCGCTACCTAGGTTTCTACCATGAGTGGTGTCTTCAGGCGATTTTTAGTTTTTTTGCACTAATAATTTAGATAGTTTCATAAAAAAACAAAACACCAGAAACTTAAATAGCATTGTACAAAACAAAACCACCAACAAAGAATGCAAGTGCAGGGACAAAAATAAATGTCCACTTCAAGGTCTGTGCAACACAAAAGAAATAATTTAGAAGGCAGAGGTACATGACTCAGATGGCCAAAACAAAATATATTTGGGCTCAACCAAAGACACCTTTAAGACCAGGTGGTCCAACCACAGATCTATATTTAAAATAGAAAAATTAAAAAACAATACAAAATTGGCTAACCACGTCTGGAAATTGAAATCAAAATATGAAAAAGATCCACAAATAATGTGGAGCATTGTAAAAACAGCCAAGCCTTACAACGGTGGACAAATATGTAGACTGTGCCAAGAAGAAAAATTAGAAATTATGACATACCCAAATAAAGACGAATTGTTAAATGAAAGAACAGAAATTATGACAAAATGCATCCACACTAAGAAATACCTCTTAGATTCATACAACCATGGATGAAAACATCATAATTCGTTTGAATTTAAACAATGTGTGTCATAAATTCTCTGCCATGTGAACGTTCAAATAAAACACCGTTACAAGAGCATTCTTAAAAAGAAAAACGGTAACAGGTAAAATCAGTTTTAAAAATTGCCTGAAGACACCACTGATGGTAGAAACCTGGGTAGCAAAATAACTCATTTAAAAATGGAAAATATTCAAAAGTTCTACAATATAATTGTATGGAACATTTTTTAATACAACTGTGTATTGGTTTAACCCTATTAGGACCAAAAACTAAGTATTAAACTATATATATATATATATATATATATATATAGTGTGTTGAGTTGTGATGATGTTTAGTGCCAAGATTGTTGTTTTTCAGTTGTTTACTGATAAAAAGATAATTTGGCAAACAGGTTTTTGTCATAAAATACTCAATATAGAGATACACTCTTAATAGGATTAATGTGTAGAAGTTTGTCACTTAACTGAGCAGATTCATGCTGACTTTTGTGAAGGCACCATTATTACAGAAGCACGAGTCAGGGCTTATTATATATACTTAATACATAAATATATATATATATATAACTCGTTTACAAATATAAAAAAATATATATATATATATATAGACACATGAACACAAAAAAGGGTGCAGGATATGGGATGTGTGGTTAGCATAATGATTACCAGCTTGGAAAGAGAAATTGCCAAATCGCCAATCTGAGCTTGAATTATAACTGCATTTGTTACATTCATTTTTGCACTTCTCACTCCAGCAATGAGTTAAATAGTAGAGCAGACTGAGCTCTCTCACCTTGATTGTCAATAATTCTGGAAGAAGCCAAACTCAAATCTGAGAGAGGTTTGTTTGCAGACTTTGTGGCAAACTGTGCACCATTTCCATCTTATCAGTGTATTTTGGAAAAGTGTACACAAGTCTTCACCACTAGAAACAAAAATCATACGTGCAGGTAGTCTGTCAGTTCATTTCTAAAACTGAATTGCTAAACCTTTATGCATTAAAAGCTCAACAGGACTGTTCACTCTTTTCCTCTCTCTCTCATTTTATATATCTAAATCTAAACATATTTATAAATGGAACTTTGTGTGTCTGTGTGTGTGTCCATTACCTATAGACTCCGAAATGGCTAAACCGATTTTCTTGAAAATTTGCACAGTTGTGCTATAAGCATCTGCAAGTGTTCTTAGCTAGGTTTTGTGCCGAGGTACCCTGATAAATATTGAAAATCGAAAAAAATCAAGTTATAGAAGGAGTGGTCCAATTTTAATCAAATTTAATACACTCATAGACAAAGGCATAAGAAACGGTATTTAAAAGTTTCAAGGTTGCAGTTCTTACAATAGTGCAGAAAATTTGATATCGATACCAGGAAATCAAAATTTGACTTACATCCATTCATTTTTCTTTCAGTTTATGGTTTCGCTCTAACTGGAAACAACTATTGCTTTTTAGTCTTTCGTGCCAACGTCCAAAGAATCTGAGCTCCAGGACCATGGATTAGTTTTAAAGCTTTCATTACGCCCGAGCAACGCCAGGCTATACTGCTAGTATTTATATAAAAGAAATATTCTGCTAGCTTTTTGGAAATCTAACCATAAATTATTTTCCGGCTTATATTTTCCAACTTTCACTTCTCAGCTCCTATGCATTGGGAAAGGTTTATATTCTTGTTCTATTTGCCCATTTCTCAAAGAGACATAGCAATCATAGCTCTCCACAACTTTCTATCCTTTGTCGCTCATAGTATGGTTAGTTTTTTACTATCACTCCTTCTTGTTTTGTCATCCATTTACAGAAGTTCAATAGATAAGTCACTTGCTGTTTTCTTTCTGGTCCTGTTGCAATCTATATGTCTTGTGAGTGTCAAGTTCTTCAAGTTTTTTTTCTTCATTGTTACCCCCCTATGTGTCTTTCTAATTGTAAGTATAAGTGTTTTTGTTTCCATTATCCTTAAAACTTCCTTGATACTCACATGATATTCTCAGCATCATTCTGTTACCTTTTATTCATCTGTGATTGGAGATTGTCCAACATTCACAACTGTATAGAAGGATAGATTATGTACCAGTTGAATACACTTCTTTATTTCTAACAACATTTTCCTGTTTCTTAATAAATTGCTTAGCTTTTGGAAGGCATATTTTGCTATCCTACAATGTCTTCAGTGTTGCATTTTCTATTAGAGCACTTTCTAGCTATTTAACTTTTCGTACTTCCTTGATTTTGACATCTTCAATTTTTGCAGTTTCTATTGTTAACATTGTCATCTGCATATTTTCGGCTATTAAGAATGTATCCAGTAATAATAAATCTTGATAGGACTTTTAGTTCTTCCAGGATCACATCACTCTAAAGATTGAATACACCTGGTGAGAAGATAGATCCTTGTCTTATGCCTTTTACTTTTTGTCTATTTACTTAATTTATTTTCTAGAGGTATACAGAATGTTTGTGAAACTTTTCAGAGGTTGACATAGGTATATTTAACATTCTAGAGGCTTCTTAGAATCTGTATAGAAATCAATTTAATTTGTAAAAATCAATATATTGTGTGTGCCAATCTCATTAGGGAAAAATCATTTTAGATACTACTTTTATGTATGTTTGTGTATGTGTATATATATATAGAGAGAGAGAGAGAGAAAAGAGGGAGAAAGATATATAATCAATATACACCTATATAAATGTATACATCATATATATAGACATTGACTAAAATATTGAAATATGCATTGATATTCACACACATCAAGTTCTTTGAATTCAAATTAAGCCAAAGATCATAATTTTAATTACCTAAAACAGATAACAAATGCTCTTTAAGCAGACAACAGTATAATTTTGACATCGACTATTTCAAGTGTATTTATTTATTAGAAAAAAAAAACAGTTATATTTACCCAGACATAATACATGATTGTTAATTCAATTTATACTTTCTCTTCCCTATGACATAAACAGAAAACAAGTTGTACAGAATCAAGAAATGAATTCAATCAACAAATATTTCAAGTTAGAATTGTCAAAAACTTACATTTCTAAATAAGCTACCATTTTATTGCAAGTCTGTAAAAATAATCATTGGCTCCAAATTATGGTATTTGTGGAAATAGATTACAAATGTTATATATTTACATTGATCATGACAAGTGTGAATTTATTAATAATAAATAAAGAAATGGCTGTACGAGGAACATCTTATGATCATCATTATCTATCAAGCCATTTCTTTTTTTATACAAGTTTCATTAAAAACATCTGACAAGGTACTGCAGTTATATTTTTTTATTTAACTTTTTATGTGTTCTTATAATTTTCTTCTTTTCTGGAAGTAAATTCTATAGAAATTGTCCAAAAAAGTATGCATGTCCGAGTGCTTTTGGCTATATTTTTAGCCATTATGAAGGATTATTTTTTTTTTTTTACACTTAATGTATGGATTGTTTTATGTTTGTATCTGGAGTTATAGAAATGCTTTATTTTCCAAACATGGTTAGTACCTTGTGGCCATGTTCATAGTTGATATTACTGAATGTTGGCTTTTATTTTATTAATAATGCTTCCATTGTTGTTAATCTTTTGAGGTTATTATGTTTGTATTATCAACAAATATGTTGCGGATATGAGTTTGGTAGGTTTTCATGTGTATTTAAATAATACCTAATTGAGCTATAGTCAGAGAAATGTAACGAGTCTTTTTGTTAGGCATCTTATAGTATATTTATTATAATTATTTATGAACTTAGATTGATCAGAAACACAGTTTCTAAAGGGACATGTGAAATTGTAAAGATATTGGTTCTCTGTAATTTGGACCTTGTGGGTAAGTTATTATTGTTAACATTGAGATTAGCAGTTTAAATATGTTTTTTCTTGTTTTTTTTCAACTAGATCTCTTTATAATATTTTTCAGTAACTTGTCAGTCATTTTTAATGAAACATATATATATATATATATATAAATATATATACACCTATATATAGGTGTATGTATACACACACACACATACAGCCTTTGAGATTTGAGAAAGAAATCACTTGACTGGCAGTCAAGAGCGAGGGAAATTTTACTTGACTGACTCCATTTTTTTAATAGTCACCTAACGTAAACATAGCATGAATCACCAACGGAAAACAAAAAATGAAATTTTAGTTAAAATTTTGAATGTGTTGCAAAGGACTTAAAATTTTTTTAAAATAATAAGAAAATTTGATCTTTCCTCTTAATAAAAACAAAGTTTTCTCATCAAAATGTTTATGCTATTATTAAGTTTGAGCCCTTTTAACATCATGATATGCTGTTTCTTTTTTTGTTTTTGTTTTTTTGTCAGTTGAGTGGAGGTACCTAAATTCATAGTTTCTTTTTTCTGTTTGACTACAACCTCCATCTCATAGATGATAAAAATGAACAAAGCTGATTTTCTCAACGATTTATATAAAAAAATTACTTACTTTTTCTTTTGCTTTTTCAGTGCATTTTTGAAAGAAGTAAGCATATTTTTTCTTTCAAATGTTCATTTTTACTTTTCGTAAGCAAGGAGGAAATACAGGATAATATTTTTCCGAATGAGTTTCTAAAAATCTGTGAGCGTCTTTAATCTGGGTGACAGACATTTTGGCTCCACTCTGGAAATGTTAATTAAATGAATGTTTACACTGACCAGGATGATAAAAGCCAAGATTTTAATAATGTCAGTGTAGGTCATTCTAAGTAACTTGTGAATCTTCAATGGCATACTTTTGGGTTGTAAAAAGAATCAGATTTCCTTTTTCTGTATTTGAAGGGACACGTTTCATTGTGAGATTTTTAATCGACTGCAGGCAAGTAAAGCAATAAACTTTAATCGTTCAATTAAGTTTTTAATCGACTCAGTCGATTGGGCAAGTGAAATCTCAAAGAGTGTGTGTGTGTGTGTATATATATATATATTAAAGAACCTCACTATCCACAAAATTACTTACTTGTAATTGGTCCAATCAACTAAAACATTTATTAAACTCAAACTACTTTGCTGAACATATTTCAAAAGAGTGAAACAGAAACAAAAAAAATATACACATACATAGCATTTTTCAAGATATCAGCTTGAATGTTTTAAAAGTGATCAATGTCTAAGTCATCAAATCTTTTTTCGAACTAAAGTTCACATAATACAAGGCTCGTGAGCCACTTAAGGTAGAAATTACTGTTAAAAAGATGTGATATGAATGAAAGATCAAGTGGTAAAAATTATGAGGATAAAGAGGATAGATAACAACTGGTCATTGACTAGAAGAGGTTGTTATGTTCATGGAAACATTCCTGTTGGCATCTCTTCCATAAAGTAGCAGTTCTTGGAAAAGACAAACTGAATCTTTTCATGTTTAGTTTATATCAAGACAAAACCTTTTTGTTGAATGTTTACTTCACAGCTTTCTACTAACTTTGTTAGTGCTTGGAGATCAATCTTAGAACAAAAGAAAAAAATTGTATTGCAAATATAAAATCGGTTTGTGAAAATTTTAATGATCAAGAAGGAAATTACTTGAAAAGTAATTGAAACTCACCTGAAAGCAAGCTGAATGTATAATGCTCCTCATGTCAGTGACACTTCCACCAAGCTTCTCTACGGCTTATAATTTCATTGAATTTACATTTCTTTTGAATATCTTCCTCTTGAATTTACATTTAAATTAATTTTGAGTCATCAGGAGAAAATGTGCACCATTTCAGAGCCTTCCTTTCAACAATTTTACTTGCACACCAGCCCTCTCACTGATGTGAGGCCCCATTATAATGATATACTAGTTCAAATATCCAACTGTGAAATTGAACATAATCATCAGATTAAAGAGAAATCTAAGACGAATTAAAAAAATAAATATCAGTTTATTTTTAAAAGCTTATCAGTCAGTCAGTCAGTTAAGTGCCATACGTGAAACACGCTTGGGCAATCATGTCTTGAAAGAGACATGACTGACTGGGCAGAAGATTATCCCGCAGTAGGTTGCCATTGTTTTCTGCAGTAGACTAGTTGCCGGCCAAGGCTATAGAACCCAATCTGTCCTGTTATTTAACCCATAACTGAAGGGAAGAGATGGATTAATACCTTTCCCAAGGGTATTTGCGCGTAAGTAAATGCAATGAATTCAACTGGAATTCGAACTCGGCTCCCTGATTCTCATTCCGAGCCGATATCCACTGGACCACAACAAAAAAAAATGATGATGTGATAAATAATCATGTTTTTGTGGATAAAGAGTCTCCAAATAAATTTATATTAATTAGACTTGTATTAATTTAAAATTTCAGATTTACATTAAGCACTGTCCAAATAGTATAAAATCCTATGCCCATGATTAAGTCACCAATTACATTTTTGATAGAACTTATGCAGTGCCCAAACAGTATAACATCCTATTCCTATAATTAAAAGGTCACCAATTACAATTTTGATAACACTTATGCAATATCCAAACATATATTCTATCACCAAAATTAAAAGGTCACTAATTTATATTTTAAAAATAAATGTGACAGTGTGGGAAATAATGAAGCTGTTAACTTGAGATTGTTGGATAAAATTTTGAGTTTTAAATAACTCAAAATGTAAACTCTGAGAGACGTAAACTGTCCTCGAATCTAAATTATTAATGTCAATAGACTTGAAAGAACCTGATGACTAAAATAAAAGAAAGCTGTTATTCACATAAAAATATTTAATCTCGTCCCCTGTCAACTTAATTCCATCAGATGTGATATTTTATCTGATCTTATTCTTTCATTTTAACTTTTGTTACTTGATATGCAAAAATTTAGAACGTTTAGTTTTTCTGTGTCATCTTCAGGGAGGTAGAAAGGAGGTTTAATTACATTTTTTTAAAAAGTATAAATTTCAATTCTTTTCAAATACAGAATACCCATCTTCTGATGTATCTATTGAATCTGTCTTTATAAAATAAATTATTAAAATAATCATTTCAATCTGTTTTATTGATAGCATGCATTAATAGCTAGAAAGATAAGGACATTTTTGTCTTTTTTTAATATATGTAAACAGAAAATACAATTTTAAAACTCAGAAGCTCCCCGACACCATTAGATCCCAAGTTGGCATGTATGCCGATGACACAACAATCTACTCTCGCATCGATCAAAAACCAGGTGTGGACGACAAAGCGAACCTCGCTGCCGTACTTGAAAAGGATCTCCAATCCGTAGTGGCCTGGGGTAGAAAATGGCTAGTAAATTTCAATGCTTCTAAAACGAAGCTGTTATCAACTAACCACCATAGACAATTGCATCTACCTCCCATTAGCATGGGACAGGCTAGCCTCCCATAGAGTAACATACTACGCCTCCTTGGCCTTACACTTTCAGCAGACCTCAAATGGAATGACTATATCGAATCCATTGCCAAATCTGCTGCTATGAAAGTCGGCTCTCTGTGCAGGGCCCGGAAGTTTTTCCCACCTGAATCTATTCTGTACATATACAAATCTACCATCCACCCGTGTATTGAATATTGCTGCCATATCTGGTCGGGTGCCCCTGCTGCTCTCCTTGGGCTTCTTGACAAAATACAAAGGAGGATCTGTAATGTAGTTGATACTGACTTGGCAGACCGGCTGTAACCACTCACTCACCGGCGTGATGTGGCTTCCCTGTGCCTCTTCTACAAGTACTTTCATGGCTTCTGCTCTAATGAGCTTAGATCACTGGTGCCACCTAAGCACGAATTTACACGAGATACTAGATTAGCAACTAGGTCCCACCCTTTTACAGTTAAACAAATAAGATGTAACCGTAAATTCTACTCCATCAGCTTCTTTTCTCGCGCTTCCCGCCTGTGGAACTTCCTTCCATAAGTCTGCTTTCCCGACAGCTACAATCTCCAGGTGTTTAAATGTAGGGTCAATAGACACCTCCTATCACCCTAACTCCCAATTATTCTCAAAACACTCTCATCTACCGAACCCTCATTCTCGGTATCCTTACCCGCCTATCACCCACCCTCTGACATTTCCTATATTTAATCATCCTTTCTCTACTCTATGTAGCCCCCTGCACAGTCGTGGCAGTGACATGCCTTGCTCGGGGTGAAATACTTATAAAAAAAATAAAACAAAATATGTGTATCAGTTAGTCAGTTAAGTGCCATATGTGATACATGCAAGAATAATACTAATTTTGAAAATGTGACTCCAGAAATGATAAAAACTGTTGAGAATTGTTTACTTGAAGCAGGACCATATGGTATTCATGTTTAAGCCAGACTTTTATTCTCAAATTAACATCATCATGCATGTCCCTGGTGGTATTATCATGGGGCCAGTTACCTAGGAGATCAAACATGTTCTGTAATGTTCAATAACAAGAGGAATTTCTGCAGTCATGCAAGTGATGGTTGTTTGCATATGAGACATAGAACTACAGAGTCATATCATTCCACAACACAGTAGTCTAAAGCCTGACATCCTGATATACGGTGCATTAAGTTACAAATCTTGCTTGCTTTTAATGTTTGCAGAGGCACGATGTACAACCAGAACATTGTTCAACTCTTCATGCTGCTAGGCCTGCAATGGGAAAGTTATGAAACAGAATAGTGAACATTCACATGATGCTCATACTATTCAACATACATTTCAAGCTGTTTGACAACTTTTCAGACTAACATTATTTTTCCAGCTTTTTCCTTATCTCATATATGGCTATTATGAATAGGAGGTAAAAGATTAAAGGTCTGATCTTTTCACTACATTGCAATGTGTACTGAAATTCTTCAAATCCCACCACCACAAAAAATGGCTTTGTAAAATGGTTATACCTTAAAAGTGCATAAATCTTAGCTGGCATATACAGGATTTCATAGTAAAATACTCTTATCTGAAAATACAAAATAATTCCTTCAAGAGCATTTTAGTATTGTGTATTATTTTTCAGTTATTTTATAATTATATTTATTTTAAACTACTTTTCTGTCATTTCATTTTCCATACAAAATGAAAGTCAATGATCATCATGATAAAAGAAAATGCTTTCTTTATTCTTTAATACAACAAGGAAAGATTTTCAAGATTTAACTTTCTAAGGTTCCTCTTGGTTATCCTTTTTTTCTTTTTTCTCAAAATCATTGAATAAAGAAGATAAAAAAAAGCAAGGATTTTAACTTAGGTCCAGATAACAATTTTTGTAGTGGACAGTTTCAGTAAAAAATAATTACTTATATTCTCAGAATACTTATAGATACTAAGTTTGTCCTCACTAATCTTGAAAGTATAGGACCAGACGAGTTTTGGATTAATGAAAATACCGAATATGATACAAAAAAACAATTCAAATCAAAGCAGTGTATACAATTATTTACGATTGTATAATTTTTGCAGGCATAAACTTATCTTTGTTGACTGAATTATGATACAAAAATGAATAAAGAGACTGAGCAAAAAACAATGTATATTATAATTGTACTCAAGTTTTTATCAATTTTCATAATTAATGCTAGAAAACCATTATAGTCAGGATTATTTGTTTTTAAAAAAGCTACATCAATAAAATTTTCTTTCAAAATTTGTCTGAGATAATAAATAGAATTAATTATTTGACTACATAGATATGATAAAAGCATTTTCTTCAATTTTTCTCTCAATAAATTTATATATATATATATATATAGTCATCCGCAGACAGATCTGTTTTACTGTATCACAGCTCATCAGTACGGTTAGACTCCGATTGCTTTTTTACTCAGGATTGAAACCCGACCGAATTGGCGTCAGTCGGCGATTCTACCTCTGGGTTATGGGTGTTCGGTAGAAGAAGGCAGACTTTTTAGCGAATACATTATCATTATACACGCCCAATAGCCAGAGTGCTTTAATTCATTAGTGAATGAGCGATGCGTACATGCCAGAGTAGCGACTGTTTTTCAAAGTCTCCCATTCTTCCAGAGTGCTCAATCAGGGTGTGAGAGCGTAAATTGTGTCTTTAATCTAACATGTTTCACTTTATTAAGTTTCTCCAGGGATTTGTTAATATGTTGCAGATTTTTTAAATTTGTGGCTTATTAAAAATCTCTGAAGAAACTTAATAAAGTGAAGCATATTAGATTAAAGACACTTTTCTTATGTGTTCTTTACTTATTCTATCATCTTGTCAGATTTCAATCCATATATTCAGCTTCTATATATACTAGCAGTATAACCCGGTGCTGCTCAGGTGTAATGAAAGCTTTAAAACTAATCCATGGTCCTGGAATTCAGACTCTTTGGACGTTGGCATGAAAGACTAAAAAGCAATAGTTGTTTCCAGTTAAAGTGAAACCATAAACTGAAAGAAAAATGAATGGATGTAAGTCAAATTTTGATTTCCTGGTATCAATATAAAATTTTCTGCACTATTGTAAGAACTGCAACCTTGAAACTTCTGAATATCGTTTCTTATGTCTTTGTTTATGAGTGTATCAAATTTGATTAAAATTGGACTACTCCTTCTATAACCCGATTTTTTTCGATTATCGATTTTCAAAATTTATTGGAAGTACCTCGACACAAAACCTAACTAAGAACACTCACAAACACTTACAGTACAATATAGTACAACTGTGTAAATTTTCAAGAAAATCAGTTCAGCGGTTTCGGAGTCTATAGGTAACGGACCGACACAGACACACAAGTAAAGTTCCATTTATAAATAAGTTTAGATTTAGATTAGATTAGATATATAATAGTAAAGAAAAATTGTTCACATATGCTTCTGATAATATGTAGATATAGTAGGTTGATGAAAGAAATTCAAGAGATAAAAAATCAACAATAATAATAATATTTATTGCATGTTCTTACGCCTCTAGACAATATCATCAAAGATGAAGGAAAAACTTGAAACAATTATAATGTGATTCTACAGAAGGATGCTGTCAATATCATAGACCAAGCATGTGAGTAATGATGAGGTTTTGGAAAGGATGGAAATGAAAAGAAAATTAATACTGAGCATCAGAAAAAGACAGCTAAAGTTCCTGGGACAAGCAATGAGGAAGGAAGGCTTGGAAAACCTGATACTAACAGGCCAGATAGAGGGAAAAAGAGACAGGGGAAAGCAGTAGATAACATATTTGAAGGGCCTGAGCAGGTGGATGACAGAACTGGAGTTGTGTGATATAACAGGAGAAAGCATGCTAAAAGCCACCAGGGATAGGAAGACATGGAAAGCCATGATTGGCTACATCCTGAAAGGACAATGCACATAAAAGAAGAAAGAATTAGGCCTATATAGAAACTTGATGTTGGACATTTGCAGGGGTAATTTTTTTTTTTTTTTGCACATGTTTTATATAACTAATGAAATTGAGTAGTTTTGAGCTAGTTGTTCATCACAATTAGGTTTGTAAAAGTTTTATAGATTTTGTTTTTTGTAGAAACTGTATTTATTGAATATGCTTTAATTCTTATTTAAACATTGAATATTCATTGCTGTTCTTTTCTTTCTCAAATTGTCTTCATTGTGGTAGAGTGGATATTGACTTGGAATGACAACTCAGGAAGCCGAGTTCGAATTCCAGTTGAATTCCTTGCATTCACTTATGCACAAATACCCTTGGGAAAGGTATTCATCATTCTCTTCCATCCAGTTATGGATTAAATAATAGGACAGATTGGGTTCTATAGCCTTGGTCAGCAACCAGTCTATCACAGAAAGCAATGGCAACCTACTGCGGGATAATCTTCTGCCCAGTCAGTCATGTCTCTTTCGAGACATGATCACTCAAGCATGTATCACATATGGCACTTAACTGACTGATCTAAATATATACATACATACATACACAGGGAAAGAGAGAGTATGCGCATAGGGATCTACACTGCATGGTAATTGTCAGTTTCAAATTTAAATGTCCACATTGTCTTTCGCAATAAATGCACTCCACTGTCCACACTGTCTTTCACAATGAATGCACTCAACAAATATAGCAAATTTTAACAAATACATGTTAAATTATATAGTTTCCAGATATACTATTATGAGTAAAAGTGCTCAATATCAGGAATAGAACATGTGTAAATATAAAAGTGGACACTAAAGTCAACACCAAGTGGTGAAAATCTGTTTCATGCTTGTAGTCCTGTTACATTTAACTGACAAGATCTGTCTATTTAATTTTTTTTTTTTTTTTTTTATAATTTTGGATAAACTGTCCATGATGTTCATGAACAAATCAGTTATCAAATCATCAGTCAGTCAGTTAAGTGCTCTACATGACACAGGCTTGGGTGATCATGTCTCTTTCAATTCATAAGGCAGAAAATTTCCCCACAGTAGGTTGCCATTTCTTTTTGCAGTGGACTAGTTGCCAACCAAATCTATAAAACCCAATCTATCCTACTATTCAACCCATAGCTAAAGAGAGAAGAGATAGATTAATACCTTTTCCGAGGGCATTTGCATGTAAGTGAATGCAATGAATTCAACTGAAATTTGAACTCAGCTTTCCAATTGCTCATCCACTGAGTCACCAATAACAGCCAAAATACAACAATCAACAGGAGACAAATATTAGTAAATAATATCAAATTATTACACAGCACTTCTTGCAAGGACTCAAATTTCTAGAAGCTATAATTATACAAAAGAAGCAATCAACTTTAAAGAATGGTATCTTCAAGTGTGTACATTTAATAATATAAATATTTGATACATTCTCTAGTGTGGTCTAAATTTTTATAACCATCTTACATAATACATTTCTTTGGGTTACTTTGAATCTTAGGGTTTCAAAAACAATTCCAGGGTATAGCAAACTTATATAGCACACTGAGAACACCAAGTTCTTGATAATGACTGAGATGATTGAAAATACTTAAAGAGAACAGAACAAGCCTGAACTTTAGACAATTTATCCACAAATTCAATTCTCATGTTCAAAATCTTATTCAAAGATTTGGAAAATAAAATAAAAATTAAGCAGAAACACCTTGTCAGTTGAATTTAACAAAACTTGTTTGGAAAAATTATTGCTGCCTAAATATACCATATATATATATGTGTGTGTGTGTGTGTGTGTTTGGCTTGGCAAGCCAACTTATCCAGAAACTATGGGAATTATCTGTTTCATCAAACTTATGTCAGATATACCTTTTCATAATCATCAAAACTTTTTCAAACTCCCTTAATTATTTGCTAAAACGAGAGAAAACCTCCAGCCTTGGAATTCTGCTACTATTCATTCACCTTGGTGCAGGGTCACAAGTAAATTTTTAGTTTAAAGGTTAGTATCAGTAATTTAATTTACATACCACATGCTACATGGAAATTTCATTGTGCAGGGTTTGAACGTTTTTCATATATCAAATCCTCTGATGAGAGCAAAGCAAAAATTACCAGTAGGCTGGCTGTCCCATACAGGCGGTGTCAGTCATCAGTAAAACCACAGCAGATGTGAAATACCCTCTTTAGTTTTCACTGATAAAAGCAAGCCAATATATATATATATATATATATATACACGCACATATATATTGAAAGAGACAGTGTGTGTGTAGATATAGAAATCAGCACTTCCTACATAAATATAAGAAAATTTAATATAATTTTATATATTTTCAATAAATCAATAAGTGTTCAGTTGACTTATCTCGTATCTCTTGATCTTGGTCAACAGACAGGAAATCTTCAAAGTTACTTAACTCCTAATATATTGAACATTGTAGATCTAGTTACCTCTTGAGTACTTTGTAAAAATTCTGCTGGCCTTAAAATACATTATATTCTCATAATTTTTACATATTTTGAGAGTCATTGAGTTTTGTTACACACACACACACACATATATATATATATATATATATATATATATATATATATAACATAGAAAAATGAGCGCATGAAAATTAAGATTCTTAAGATTATAGTAAACCTGGAAAAGTAAAGGAAAAGATATTCTAATGAATTAAAAAATAATACATTTCTTACTTAAAATATTGCAGGTAAAAATAAAATTTGAATGCAATATTTTAAGTAAGAAATATATTATTTTTTACTTCACTAGAATATCTTTTCCTATTCTTTTCTTGTTTTAATATAATCTTACCAGGCTCTCAACAAGAACGGCAAAGATCAAACTATTGCTCTGGATATCTCCAAAGTGTCTGGTATACTGGCCTTCTACACAAGCAGTGGGGCTATGGACAATTGTTTGACCTAATCCAGTCTTTCCTTTCAAAGCACACAATGAAGGTAGTATTGAACGACCATGCCTCCCAATACTATCATATGAACATGGGTTTCCCTTAAAGCTCTATTCTAGGTCCTATACCTTCCCTGATCTTCATTAATGATCTCTCCAATGTAATCAGATCCCAAGAAGGTATGTACGCTTATGACATAACCACCTACTCTTACCTCGATCAAAAATTTGCTGAGGCTGACAAAGCAAACCTCACTGCTGAGCTTGAAAAGGACCTCTAATCTGTGGTGGACTGGGGTAAGAAATGACTTGTGAATTTTAATGCTTCCAAAATAAGCTGATGTCTATTAACCATCACAGACAATTGGTCCTACCCTCCATTAGCATGAATCAGGTTAGTCTCCCTGAAAGCAAAACACTGTGCCTCCCTGTGTTAACTCTCTCAGAAGACTTCAAGTGGAATGACTATATTGAATCCATAGCTAAATCCACTGCTAAGAAGGTTGGTTTCCTGTGTAGGGCCAGGAAGTTTTCTTGTCTGCACATATATAAATTTACCATCCGCTTGTGTAATGAATACTGCCATCATATATAGTCAGGTGCCCCTGCTATCCACCTCAGATTCCTTGACAAAATCTAGTGGAGAATTTGTAATGTGATCAATCCCGACTTAGCAGCTCAGATACAGTCACTTTCTCACCGGCGCAATATGGCTTACAATTGTCTCTTCTACAAATACTTCACATCTTCTGCTTCAATGAACTTAGCTAACTGGTGCTCCTATATATAAATTTACTCAAGCTACCAGATTAGTAACTAGGTCCCACTGTTTTATAGTGAAACCAATAAAATGTAACCGCAATTTCTACTCCAGCAGCTTCTTTTCTCACACTTCCCACCTGTGGAATTCCTTTCTCTATACTTGCTTCCTTGACAGCTACAACCTCCAATAATTTAAATGGAAGGTCAATAGTCACCTACTATCTCACTGACTCATATACTTTCTTTCATGCTCTTTTCTCCGTCCACTCTTCTCTCATCACACCAGTATTCTCATCCTTCTCTTACCCATTTCCTAACACCCCCCATAACCTGTCCCTTTTTCTCATCAGTTTCCTCCTATGTAACCCCCTGTACACCAATGGCAGTAAAACTACCTTGCTTGAGGTGAAATGATTTTTAAAAAAATTACTGATCATGTGTGCATTTTTCCATGTAATCCATGAGTTTTTTTCAGGTATTGCTATTAATTTAATATAAATTTAATGCTGAAAACCACATTCGAAATATTTAAAAAAAAAAGTTTATATGCAATTTATTGTAAAAAAAAAAACAATAAAAATTAATTATTTATAATTAATTCTGATGAAATGATAAGTGATAAGCAAAGTTTGATTGACAAAAAAGATAAAAGATATCATCATAATTTAAATGTTGAAAACCACATGCAAAAATATTAAACAGAAAAAGTTATAAAGCATAAGAGTTGTTATTAGAAACATTAGTCACTCTCTCACTTATGTACTTATGTAGTTAGTCTCCCTTTTCGGACATCACATATTTTGATGTAACTTTTTTTTCTACTGAACCAAAATTCAAAGATTTTTTTTTTAGGAGGTGTCCTATCTAGGTCTTTAAACGGTTTGAAATTTTGTTGAGAACTGAATTAGTTGTAAAGCTTGAAAGCTGCCTAGATTCCCTCAATGTTGGACTTAAAAATATATTCTGTGGTTGAATGATATATATATCGGATTAATAGAAATATAAAATTTATCACTTAGCCAATTGATGTTATATTCAGCACCTCTATTCTAGAGTTTCATAGACAAACTTTTCTGTAATCATTCGGTTCACTCATCAGGAGTTATTTGACAATTGTCTGTCAATGTTTTGCATTTTCATATGAATTTAAAAGAAATAATTATGCTGCTTTTTATTGGTGTGGACATTTATACCAGTTTGTGCACATGTATAAAATTTGGTTATTTCTTTTTTTACTAATTTTCTTTTCTCCTTATACTTTCTCATTATTCTTTTTTTTCTTTTGGCTCTGAGTGTCAGAAGATTGTGCTACAATATTATTTTCAGTGTCAGAGATAGAACTTATATGTAGGCTAATTTTTCTGAATATTCTAGCATTTTCTAACATTTTGAAAATATAAATGTATTCTGTTTTTTTTAAGCTCTTGTTAAGATATTTTTTTAAATTAATGCGTAAATGTTATGTCCAAGGATAGGGTAGGTATGGATAAAAAAATTCTGTATCCCAAAAGAAAACGCTTTTCTTAAAAAAGTGCTCAATATAAAGTAGAGTGAATAACATTTATTTAGAAGTTATAACGTAAATATGTTATAATATCACTACAAAAGTAACTGTTTTGTTTTGACACTGTCTTATCAAATGATGTTGATTCCAAATTGAAAAGTTTTGAATCTTTTAAAACTCTTCAACATCATCACTTGATGAGACACAGTTAGTGTCAAAGCAAAATGGCTACTTTTCTTGTGGTATTATAACATTTAAGTTATAAATTTTAAATATATACACAAAAGAAAAAACATTTTTTACTAACATGTTTCATCCTTTGATGGTCTTTATCAAGGCATATGTGAGGATTTTATTTTGTGATATGTATTTATAAAAACAAGTACATATATTGTTAGGAATTAAAAAATTTAAGTTGGTTAGACATACCTTCAGCAGTTTTGAAGCCCAGTTTATAATACCCCAAAATTTCAGCATCTCAATATTCACATGTCATTATAACATCCAAAACAAAAAGTACCTCTGAGTAGTATTAATAATAAAATTATTTCAACCAAGTAAGGTGATGAAGCCACTAAGATACTTAAGTCACTGAGAATGAAGAAAACTGAGAAAATATTAATGATGAGAAAGAAAATAAAAATAATGGAATTAATTAAAACAGATGACAGTGATTAATATTGCACATTTAAATTTTTGAAGATCATAGTTCACGAGAAAGCAAGAAGCCAGAAGAAAGTTCCACAAGCAAAAAGTATTGTTAAATCTAGCAATTTAAAGAGTAAGATGAGACCTATCTACCAATCTAGTACTACACTTAAATTCATGTAGACAAGGTATCAAAGAAGAATCTCACACCAGAACAAATGTCCTGAAAATATTTATAGAAAAGGCACAGGGTAGCAACATCACAGAGGTGGGAAGGTGATTGATGCTAAGATGCTATATCAGAATTGATAATATTGCAGATTCTCCTTTGTGTTTTGTCAGGAATATCTAGATAGATAGCAGACACACCAGACTAGATATAACAGCATTATTCAATGCACAGAAGGTACAAGGTAGTTTCTGGTGAAAAATATTGTCTAGCATGACACAGTGAGCCACATTTCCTCATTTAATAATAATTTATAATAAGATAGTTGAATCATTGATAAAATTATGAAAAGTACAAGAGAAATATATATTTTGATACACCTTAATATCATGTTTATTAATTTAAATTATATCATGTTTATTGTAACTTAAGAAATAAAGAGCATCATTTCATTTCAATTTGTTCTGAAAAGTACAGAACCTTGTTGTTTATGTAGCTGCCATGAATATCTTCACTTTTATGTCTAAAGTTACCAAACAGTTTAAAAATGTACTTTGTCAAAAAAAAAAAAGTGGTCATTAGAGTTAAATATTACATAATGTGTCTTTTAGCAGAACAGGTAAGTGGAATATCTGAGTTTGGCAAAACAGACTGATGCCAACCAACCAATCAAAGGCCAACTAGACATTTGATGTCTACTGAAACTGGTATTAATGGCACACGTACAATAGGCATATTTAAAGTTGGTGGTGTCTCAAAAGGTCAAACTTACCTTCTACACTTGCCATCCTGAAGGTTAGTTATTTCTTCTGTACTTTTCAGAACAAAGTAAGTGAAATTAAATTTGTGAAGCCCAACCTCCTACAGTCATTCTCAGCCATTGATAGTTTGCCTTAGAAATTAACATTGCAAAACTTTGCTTACAAGTTCCCCTCCTCAAAACGTGCCAGCCAATGATTATAAGCCTTACAGTGAAACTACTTCCTCTTTAAAATGCAATGTTCATACCATAGAAAAATATTTGTTTCAGAAGAACATCAAATGAGGAACATTTTTCTTAAATTTCTCTTTTGGATTTGAAATCAAATATTTCGGACTTCAATTTCTAAGTAAAATTTGTGATTAGTTGTCACTTTCTAAGATTGTTGATCTTTGGTAGATTAAAAAATGATTTAATAATCTGGCAACTTTGAATAGAATATGTTGGGCCGAAAGGTAAGTATTTTATTAACTTTTTACGGACATTTTCTTACTGCTTTTGTCATGAATGTTACAGTATACGATTTAAATTTTTAATTTGTTTCAGTCTTTATTCATTAAATTTTAATTCTTGTCAAGAATTTCAGCTTTTCCCATTTAGAGAATTGTATGAGATTTTGTGAAAATGCCTTCTCTTTTTATTTTTCATGTTGCGTTCACCTTTTACCATATAAAACTACAATTGAATTTAAAAACTAAAATTCAAGTGGGAATAATTTTGTAAACATTACAATTCATGAAATATGTTAAAATATCTTTTAGGAAAATTATTGCATATAAAGTCTTAAATACATATTAATACTTTACAATTATTTTACCTGGAAAATTTTAAACAATTTTTTTGTAATTCCATTGAATCTGAAGTATATGTCATGGCCTAAGATTGAAAGATGCCAGGTATTTATTGAAATGCTTTAAGTCTAAAAGGAAAAAAATCTCACAGATAAGTTAGTTTTTCTTTTAACTTGATTTTTTTTGTTTCAAAATCCAGATGGTCTAAGAAGTATAATACCTAAATTTACTTTTTTGTAATTTTTAACAATATAACCTTGTGGATACAAATAATTAAATTCAAAACAATCTGCTTATTTACTTATATTTACAATGAAAAAAAAAACCGATTTTCTCCATCAAATCCCACATGACTTTAAGATAAAAAGAGAGCTTCAATTCTGTTTGCTTTTCCTCCTTCACAGAGAAAAGCTTAATAATATTAAATGGTATTATGTGTTTTGATTGACTTCCAAAGTGTCATTGATGGATTTTGCATCAAGTGTTCCTCTGTTTGTCTAGATAGATTTCAACAGTCTGAGATTGATAAATTAGGAAAAAATGTATGCTTGTATGTCAGGCTGAGATAAAAAGCAGTGAAAAAAAATAAATGGAGGTTAACTTGGGTTGTAAGAATCATTTTCCATATGACTTATTCTGTTATTTATATACATTGAAAAGAAAAGAAAACTATATTGGGCTATTTTCAAAAGGGGCACTGAGCAAACAAATATATATACTAGCAGTATAGCCTGGCATTGCTCGGGTGTAATGAAAGCTTTAAAACTAATCCATGGTCCTGGAGCTCAGACTCTTTGGACGTTGGCATGAAAGACTAAAAAGCAATAGTTATTTCCAGTTAAAGCGAAACCGTAGACTGAAAGAAAAATGAATGGATGTAAGTCAAATTTTGATTTCCTGTTATCGATATCAAATAATTTCTTTTCATCATAAACTGAATTTTGAAGGCTAAATAAGTCCTCTGAGTAAATGTTTGAGACTAAGAACTACAATTATACCTACTTAGAGCCAAACCCAAAGCAAAAACTAAAATAAAAGAGCTGAAAAAAATACAGACATACAGTCAGATATGCACACACACACACAAACATCTTGCCTTTTATATATATATATAATCAATTTTCTGCACTATTGTAAGAACTGCAACCTTGAAACTTCTGAATATTGTTTCTTACATCTTTGTCTATGAGTGTATCAAATTTGATTAAAATCGGACCACTCCTTCTATAACCCAATTTTTTTTATTATCGATATTTATTGGGGGTACCTCGACACAAAACCTAGCTAAGAACATTCGCAGAAGCTTATAGTACAACTGTGTAAATTTTCAAGAAAATCAGTTAAGCAGTTTCAGAGTCTATAGGTAACAAACACACAAAGTTCCATTTATAAATAAGTTTAGATTTAGATATATATATATATATATATATATGGGTGTGTAGCCAAGTGGTTAGAATATTTGCTTTCCAACCATGAGACCCAGTTTTGATTCTCACCATGGTTGATTTGGTAGGAAGTTGTTGACTTTTTGATATTATCAGCCACTGGAGTGAGGTAGGCTCTTTGGGTGTTAAACAAACACAAATGTTCCTGAGCAGTTGTCTGCAATAGGGATTGGCTAGCTGCCCTTGCAGACAGACATACTTATGAAACAATCAGCTAGTCATTATTTATTTATGTATATATATATATATATATATATATATAAATACAAAATTAACAGGATTGTATGATCATTTCAGCAAATTGAATTTGCTTCATCAGTGATTTTTAATATTATAGAAAGTTCAAAAATTTGTGTATGTAAAGTATTTTAGATTTGCAGACAGGCCAAAATGCTGGCTAGGAGGATGTGGGAAATAGACAGTTACAAATAAAAAAGATAAAAATGAATATAACAGGAAGGATGATGGGTTTACCTTTCACCCTGTCTGTAAATCTAACTTTAACTCTTCCCACTTTTCTTTCATTTTTCTTTACTTCCTTTCCTTCTTCCATCCCCTTCACTACACTACACTTTTCTGTTTCTTTACACACACAGTTTTGAATTTTCTATAATATTAAAGATTGTCCATGAAGCAAATTCAGTTTGCTGAAATGATCATACAATCCTGTTAATTTAAAATTTTTATATGTAAAAAAAATATATATTGGCTCAGTAAGTAAATTATTTTAATTATATTGAACCTTCTGGCTGGATCAGTTTGAATATTTAATAAATTAATATTATTAGGATATCTTTTGGGATTTTACCTTCAAACTGTTTCCATTTGGATATATATATATATATATATATATTAATTCAGATACTTTAATCCAAGTGAAAAAAAAAAAGCAGGAAGGTAAATTCCAAAAACCCGATCCTAATTAATATTAAAAATTTTATTTTAATATTAACAAATGATACAGGAAGAGAGCTCCATGTAATAAAATATTACAGAGCAAATATAAATTAAAAAAGGATTAATTCAATGATGTTGAATTCACATTTCGATGTGAAAATCCCCACGGGGGATAACACATCACCTCAGCAACCGAAAAATCCTTTCAGAAACTGGAGAAAAATCAGTCTAATTTTCCTTTTTAAATAGATTTGCAAAGAAATTTTAAAAAAAAGAAGAAAGAAAAAGATAAAACAAAATATAAACAAGAAAAGAAAAAATTGACATCGTCTGGGTTCACAAAAAAAGAAAACAGGATTGTAACTTAAAAATTAACAGACGGCGTGTTGAATAGATGTAAGGTTAAGCAACACGGAAAAAAGTTGGGAGATAAGAAAGAAAAATGAAGGAAGTGGGTGGGGGTGGAAAAAGAAAAGAATGAAAATTTTTTTATATATTACAGACGCTGGACATATTCAAAAACCAAACTTCCTAAAAACGTTGAAGTATTAGAAAAAGGCCTTTACTTAAAAAGGCATAATTATTTTTAAAAGGAATAAAAAGATATAGGATTTAAAATAATTTTTTTTTTTTTAAATTAGGTCATTTGATATAAACTAAATAAAGACATCGCTAGGTAAAAAAAAAAAATCATTTACAATTATACAGACATATAGAAGTACACACACACATACATACATACACATACACACAATTCTTCGATTATGAATACATATATACATACACATACAAACACACACAATTCTTCGATTATGAATACATATATACATACACACACACAATTCTTCGATTATGAATACATATATACATACACATATACACACACAATTCTTCGATTATGAATACATATATACATACACACAATTCTTCGATTATGAATACATATATACATACACAATTCTTCGATTATGAATACATATATACATACACAATTCTTCGATTATGAATACATATATACATACACATACACACACACAATTCTTCGATTATGAATACATATATACATACACATACACACACATAATTCTTCGATTATGAATACATATATACATACACATACACACACACACATTTAATTCCATACACACTTATATATTTATATACTTATATACACATACATGCGCATACACACATATATAAAAATTCACACACACACAATATATATGTGTACACACACACATGCACACACATATATATACATTATACATATGCACACACACTCATACATATAAAAATTAAATGAATATTAAAAAAAAGCATTTAAATAGCTAAAAAAATTTTTCACATAAATACATATATACACACATACATATATACAAAAAAGCACATACTCACACAAACATACACATATATACATAAAAATTTAAAAAAATTAAAAAACTTTAAATTTTAATTTTAAAATCCGCCCTATGACGGCACTTACTTTTGAATCTTAGGAAGGAATTCATTCATAAGTCCTGATGAGGATACTTCAAAATCAGAATCTTCTCCAATAAACATAGACGGCACCTATCACAAAAATTTTTTGGGGTACAAGCTGAGCCTATTAATTTCCAGCTGATTATAGGGTCCTGCCCTTTACATTACTATTCATTGCTGTTACATGACTTGTTCTGTTTAGCCAAATTCAATTTAGCTTTAAAAAAATAATACAATCTCCGTAAAAAATGAAGTATGTTCTTTGTTCACTTCCACTTTCTGATGATGAGTGAAAAGCTTGAATTATACAACATGAAATTTGGGCAGTTTATTAACAAAAAGCCACATTTGTGAAAGATATTCATGTACAAGAAAAAAGAGCACTCATAGCTCAGAGGTAGAATCACCAACTGATGTCAATTCATTTGGGTTTCAATCCTGGCTATAAGCAATCAGATGTCTAACCATACGGATGAGCTGTGATACAGCAAAACAGACAAGTCTGCGGATGACTATATATATATATATATATATATATACACACACACACACAGGTTGAATGTTAACAAAATAAATTCCAAACAGCCAAACAGTAAGCTAAGCATAGACATAAAGACTGTGTAAAAGTTACTAATTAGGAAAAAAGAAGTCATGTGATATGACCACATGGATATAAGCATCGATGAAACTTATTTGGTTTCCTGAAAGTCATAAGTTCAAACCTCAAGTTAACTAGTGAAGAAATGTATTCCAGTTCAGAAGGGAAATTATCATCATAAAAAAGAATTAATGGATTCTGAAATTTTCTATGAAGGGCATCAGATGTAATAGATATAGGAATATAGGAATGCAAACAACATATCTTCAGAGATCAAATAAAGGGTTCTAGAAGGCCTTCAAACCTAAACCTAATGGGTAATTGAGGAAGGCCAGAGAGTCAGTCAGTTAAGTGCCATACATGATACATGATTGGGTGATCATGTCTCAAAAGAGACATGACTGACTGGGCAGAAGATTATCCCACAGTAGGTTGCCATTGTTTTCTGCAGTAGACTGGTTGCCGACCAAGGCTATAGAACCCAATCTGTCCTGTTATTTAACCCATAACTGGAAGGGTATTTGTGCATAAGTGAATGCAATGAATTCAGCTGGAATTCAAACTCGGCTCCCCGATTTCTTGTTCTGAGCCAATATCCAATGCACCACAACGCACATAGTGCAGCACCCAAAATCCAAGAAAGTTAGCATAGTGCAGCACCCAAAATCCAAGAAAGTTAGTCAACATGAATCAATATCTAACACCATATTTGTTGAGATATATAAAATTACTATATTTGATGACATATATGACAATGCCTATTTAAATTTAATATTGGCGATATTCTAGGTATATACAATAATATCTGGGTAATCATTAGTTGACTAGGTAAATAAATTTCACATTTAAAAACCAGTAGATATTTTTAGTCATTTTTAGTAAAAAATGAAGTAATTAATACATTTGGGAATCAACAATGACTTACCATTCATTCTAAACTTTTTAAACATTTTTAACATTGGAGAAAAAGGATAGAATATCCCAAAAAATGAGTTTGTGGGTGGGTGGGTTTAAGAATAAGTCATATCTAATTATTCCATTTATTCATAACAATAAAATCAATAAACTCAAAAAACCAAAAAACCTTTTTCTAAAGTAGAAGAAAAAAAATTCACCTGTTAGCATTTTTTCCTTTGAAATCAGTTGCAGCAAGATCTTTTATATTTTTTTATTCAATCCATATTTTTATCCAATTTTACCTCCTAATGTTAAAAAAAATGCTTTCCACAGTTATTAGGAATGGTCCAATGGGGAGAATCAGTAAATGAAATTTGCAAGCGAAGTTGAACATATTGTGTGAGAATGCCATTCTAAAGAAGCATTGTCTTCAGAACATTTACTTTTTACTGCTAAATTAGAAGAATGTATTCTGCTAAAGACTTTAAAAGAAACATCTGACACATCAAAGCTAAATGATTTTAATTAAATGTTCATTTGATAAATAAAAAACACTGACCTCAAATTTCAATGGCTGATAATATTATAGCAACTACTGTGTATGCATTCATGTGTGCTGATGTATATAAATATGTCCATCTATGTTCAAACTCACTGATTAATAGTGTTACTTGGCATTGCCCTGATTGAAATAACAGCTGAAGGTATCTTTATTCTATAATTTTACTTAAATCATAGTTAACTAGCAGTATAGACCGGCGTTGCTTGGCTATAATAAAAGCTTTAAAACTAATCCATGGTCCTGGAGCACAGACTCAGCCTAAAGAATATTTGTGCGAAGTTTGGTGAGAATCGGATAAAAATTGTGGATTTGTATAAAGGACATACAGACAGATAAACAGACACAAAGATCTTTGCCTTTTATATATATAAATTATTGATTTTCTGCACTATTGTAAGAACTGCAACCTTGAAACTTCTGAATATCATTTCTTAAGTCTTTGTCTATAAGTGTATCAAATTTGATTAAAATTGGACCACTCCTTCTATAACCTGATTTTTTCGATTATCGATTTTTGATATTTATCAGGGGTACCTCAACACAAAACCTAACTAAGAACACTCACAGACACTTATAGTACAACTGTGTAAATTTTCAATAACATCGGTTCAGCCTTTCAGAGTCTATAGGTAACAGATGCGCACACACAGACAAAGTTCCATTTATAAATAAGTTTAGATTTAGCAGTTACTCATGTAATAAGAAATCTTTTTTTTTATTTTTGACAACTTCAAACTAAAATACGTTCATGTTTTTAAAAAATAAGTGATAAAAAATAACAACATATGGTCATTAAAAAGATTGACAGACTCAAATACAAACTACAAATTGAAATTTCTGAATCCAGAAACTACTGGATCTGGATCAGGGTTTTTTCACTCTCATTTGAGGAATGCTTCCCTGGATGGCTTCTACTGTTTTCATGTCCGTCATTTCAGGGGATATGCCATACTCACCATGCTTAGCAAATGCGGGTTGGCAAAACTATTTAAACCAAAGCTGGTTACTAAAAATTATATACATAAGTACATAATTTAAGTGTCTGGGAAATCTTATAACAGATGACAGAAGATGCAACACACAAAGCCAAAGATGCCTTGAAATAGAAAAAGATGCTTTCTAAAAGCTAAACAAAGTATTAGGAAACAAGAAAATGATTCTGTCTGCAACTTCAGAGGTCTGTGTTAAACCCCAAGGAGTATATACAGTACATTAATATTGTGTCTGAATACATTTAACACACCTTTTATTTTGAAATCTGTGCAAACGTTGATCTGGATATGTGATTATTTACTATAATCCAGCTTTAATACCTTTAGGTTTAATCCTCAGTAAAGTAAAACATATTCAGAGGGTTAAAATTGTATTTTCTGCTAATGTCTATTTAAACATTTTATTTTAAAAGTTTATTTTTATAGTTAATTGCATTTTAAGATTTAATCTGATACAATATGTCTAATGACATATTAATGATTATAGTAATATCATTAATATCACTCCATACCTATCTACTAATTGTAGCATTAAGTTCACCCACTAATTCCTTCAAACTCTTCAATTTACAATCTAAAATCAAGGTACTCTTGTGTCTCTCAATGTCGAAAACTTATTTGCTAAAACCATTGACATTATCATTAACTCCATATATAAACATACTTCAATCTCACCACCATCGATCAATCCTAATACTCTCAAAAAATTCTTGCTTGCTTGTACAGCTAAGACCTCTTTTTATGACCATGAAGGCTATATTTACACACAAACTAACAGAGTAAGTATGGGAAGCCCTTTTGGTCCATGTTTCTCTAACTTTACATGCCCCACATAAAAAATAGTTTTTCAAAAATTACTGAAAATATGAATCCACGATGTAGTTGATATTTTCATTTTAGCTGAGAACAAAAATCTTAAAACTGCATTTGAATCCTCAAGTTTACACATGAGCTTAGCCAAAAAAAATAAATTCTCATTCTTAGAATTACATTATTTTTTGATAGAGACTCTACCTTTCATAATTCACATGCAATTTGGATATTTATCAAAACTAAAATTGATTATTACAGTTATTCATCATGTGCCCATGGACAGTAGCTTTTGATAAATTTTATGTTTCTGCTAATTTCTGCATTGTGTAATGCAGGTTATTTTCAATCAACATCTTAATTTGGTTGTCATCTGTAGCATTCTTCATCAATAAGGCTACAATCATCAGCTCTAAACTTAGCAAACCACTTTCATACAGTTCTGTCAGCTTAAGCACTGTTACTATACACAGCACGTATCTTTTTGTGACTTGCAAGGTATTTTTGGCCTTTACAGCAATAAAAAAGCATCAAGTTTCCAAAATACACCTTACAATCTTCCATTTTTATTGATATGCTAAACTGACATGAATAAAGTAATTTTTAAATTTTCTTTCTCAAGAAAGAGTTTGAAGTGTGCTCTAACTGGAAATGTAAGCATATTCAGTCAGTTAAGTGCCATATGTGAAACACGCTTGGGCGATCATGTCTCGAAAGAGCCATGACTGACTGGGCAGAAGATTATCCCACAGTAGGTTACCATTGCTTTCTGTGGTAGACTGGTTGCCAGTCAAGGCTATAGAACCCAATCTGTCCTGTTATTTAATCCATATCTGGAAGGAAGAAACGGATTAATACCTTTCCTAAGGGTATTTGCGCATAAGTGAATGCAATGACTTCAACATTACATTAACAAAATGGTTGAATTTCTGCACCTGCTTGATTTTTCACATCTTTTTATACTCTGTGTCATCCCTTTGCTGACAAACTACATATTCCATCTTATTGGAGTCAACAGATATTCATGTCTTCTTAATTTCATCATCTACCTTGTCAAACAATTCTTTTAGTTTTTCTTCTCAGTCAACAAAGTGTTTTCAAGTGTTGCTACCAACAGGGTGTTGCCAATGTAGTGTCTACTGTTACAGCCGTGTTCACCAGTAATAAACGTTTGTAGGTTTTCTCATGTAAAATTAAATATATCTGTTGTGAAAACACATCATTCCAAAATTCTTCTATTTTTGTGTATTTACTGAATTCATGTTTAGTGACTACACATGTTTGAGTAGACATCTCCGTTTTCTAAATATTCTAATACAATGCCTACCAGCCTGAGTATTTAAGAGTCTAATTAAAAAATTGTGCGTTTTGGTGCAGTGAATATTGAACCAAGACAAGAAATTGGAGAGCCAAGTTTGAATTCCAGTTGTATTCACTTCCACAAATATTCTTGTGAAAGGTATTAATCCATCTCTTCCCTCCAGCTATGAGTTAAATAACAGGACAGATTGAGTTCTACAGCCTTAGTTAGCAACCAGCCTACCACAGAAATTACTATGGGAAAATCTTCTGCTCATTCAGTCACGTCTCAAAAGAGACGAGATCACCCAAATGTGTATTACATATGATTCTTAACTGACTGAATTAAAAACAGTGTATCTTCTGCCAGGGTTTAATCCTGATTCCACCTTATACTTTGCTAACAACCTTTTTACCAGGTGTACTTCAGACTGAAAGACTTCACATCAAAGCAAGACTTAATTCCTCTTTTTTAAAAATAAATAAATAAATATATATATATATATATATATATATATATATATATATATATATTTTTCAGACTTTTCAAAGCCCATATTGGGTAATTTTATTTTCATATCCAAAAATTAAACAAAATTTCTAATGACATAACCTGACATTATTATAAATTACTATAAATGTTATATTCAGTGGTAACATATGTTTGGGTAGTGTAATTTAATGTTTATCAGCTTGATCATTTGAGAGTCTTAATAAAGAAAATGCGATTTTCAGCAAGGTTTTTACTCCACTATATTGGGGAAACCACTGTTTATTTCCAGTTCAGATTATATTTTTTGTAAGCGGACTAACATTTCAATAAATTATGTCACACTTTATCAAATGCTATTTTTAATCTGTCAAACAGAGATATCTGCCTTTTTGTTGCTTGTTCTGATGAAATTCTGGTCTTGAAAATTGTATTACCTGTTCCAGAATCTCAAATAGTCAAATTATTCTTACTTCCAGTACACTTCATTAAAATCCTCATAATTAGTTTTGATATTTGACTAATTAAGCTGATTGTTCAATGAAGTTTATAATCATTTACACTTGGTTTCTTTGATAGTTCAATAAAAATTGATTTATTTAGATCCTATGGTATTTCACTGCTATGATATGTTTCATTTATCATTTCATTAATCTTATTTCTTTCAGTCATCTAAGGTTGTCAGTGTCTCATTGCTTTGTTCCTCTTAACCTCGGGTGATGCTGTGCTTACCCCAGAGATTAATATCACTGACCCTTCACTGCTTTTATGTATTGTAGATTTCTCCTCTCAGTAGTCAGGGGAAAGCTCTCCAATGTATTTACTCCTCTGTTAAAATTTCTCTTTTTTTCACTATTATCATTCTTAAAATTACTATTCATAGATTCTGGATGTATAATTGTTGAATTTTTTTCAAGATCTAGCAAGTTTTTTTCTTTTTTAATTGCTAAATGTTTATCTATATATAAAATGGATATGTATGTATGTCTGTCTGTCTCCATTCTAACGAACCATACTCCTCCAAAACCCTTGGTTTGATTTCAACCAAAATTGGGTCCCTTGTCAATCATGGCATGAACTTTTGATGTATGCAAAAAATTTTCTGAATCAATTTACATGGTGCAACAGAAATTACCAAAATGCTAAGAATTTATTAACTCTTCTCCTCTGAGACACCTCATGTGAATTCATCCAAAATGGGGTAACTTGTAGATCAAGGTTCGAACCTTTGATGTACACAAAAGTCTTTTGAATCAATATACAGGGTTTGTCAAAAATTACTATCAAACATAATTTCAGATGGTCTTTTGCACAGTTTTATGCATTTCTCAAAGACGCTTCACTCAAACTCAAGTCACTGGTAGATCAAGGTTTGATGCCTTGATATGCAAATTTAAAATTTAAGTCAACACACAGTGCAGCAAAAACAAACAGAAAATATTGCTTCTTGCGATCATTTATTTCTCCAAAATGCTTAGTTATATTCGAAACAAAAATCATGTCTTTTTGTAACTTCTACTCTATCATATGTCATAACAATTTCATATTTTCTACAAGGTGCTAACCTCTCCAACATTGCAGGGACAATACATCCATTTCTTTTGCATCACATTACAGGCTCTCATAACACCCACCTCTATTCTTCCAATTGTACATACCTCATTCCTGTTTATTGACAAAATTGACCAAGCATGAATCCAGTGTTACAAATACAACAAAAACCAATGATTACTTTACATTTTTTCACTTATACATCACGGCAACCTTATACTGAAGCTTTTTGAATAAGCACTAGACCTTACCATTTCAACATAACCACTAAAAAAGCCCTGAGCAATGCCAGGGCTATACAGCTAGTTCATTGTATTTTACAAGTATGAGACTAAAAGAAGACAACACTTTATCCTAATCTGAAATTATGTTCTTGAAAAATATGAATAGATTGTAATAAATCTGATTCATACTATTCAGATATTCTTGGATTTATCAAACTGTTAAGGATTCAATCAATTTGAAGGATTAATAATTTTCACTGATAAAGCTGAATACTTTTCCTTGAACTCTACTCTTGACTCATCTGGATTATCCTTGCCTTACTTTCCACTGAGAACAGAGTTTCTGTTGAGGGATTTGTATATAACACCTTCTATGATTCTTCTTCCATGTGCCATGTCCCTTCAGGATGTAGGCGATCATGGCTTTCCAAGTCTCCCTATCCCCTGGTAGCTCTTAGCACGCTTTCTTCTGTTTACTTACCCAAATCCCACTCTGCCATCCACCTGCTCAGGCCCTTGAAATATATTATCTGCTGCTTTCCCATGTCTCTTTTTCCATTTATCTGACTTGTGAATATCAAATTCTCCAAGCCTTCCTCCCTCATCACATTTCAAGAACTTCAGCTGTCTTTTTCTGATACTCAGTATTAATTTCCTTTTCATTTCCATCCTTTCTAAAACCTCATCTTTGCTTACATGCTCAATCCATGATATCTGCCACATCCTTTTGTAAAACCACATTTCAGTTGTTTCAAGTTTTTCCTTCATCTTTGATGATATTGTCCAGTATTCACTGCTATATTGAAAAACATACATCACATAGCAATCCAGTACTCTCTTCTTTGTTTCTAGTAACTTGTCTAAATATTTACCATGTAAATAGTGATATAGTAGCAAGTGGCTTGTGACATTTATTAGTGGAGAAAAGGACCATAGGGTTGAAAATAATTCATCCCCCACAAGTCATTCAGAACCTGGTCTACTGCTGACAGTGAAGCACTATTAATACATCATATCAAATACATGCAGCAATTCTCTGAAATGACTATCCATCCTTTTTGTCTCTCTCTCGGTGACTCACAAATCAATTTCTTTTAAGCAACTCTAAATGAAAAAAGGAACATGTTACTGTGTTACAAGATGAATGACAACCTTAAAAACTACCTAGTAATATTGACAAACTGTAGCCAAATCAAAATCAGCTTCTTTAAAGTATCACAATTTTATTTTCTGTCAGGTTAATAGCTACATACATCAATAATTCTATGGACTAATGATAAAACAAATTAATTTTCTATAATAAAACTTATTTTTTAGCAAAATACCTTTCTTTGGAAATACACTTATATATCTCAAACATTATTTAATAAAAATTTAAGGTAAAAATTTAGCTGATAGATGCAGCTCAGACAGTGGATTTATTGATCCATGTTTAGATAGACAGATACATAAGCATAATTTGGCATATCCAGCCACTTAGATATACTTGATTTTCACCCAGCATTGCAGACATATAAGTTGAAAATAATCTTTATTATTTGCAATGATAACCATTATCCAAATTCATGGAATTGGCAAGCAAATTCCAATTAGTTGGAGATGAAGTTAAAAAAAATAAATAAATAAATAATAATCTTTCTATTTTCAGAGAAATAAATTCTTAATTAATTTTTTCTTGATTTTTGGTTTTTGGGATGGAGGATATTATTTTTTAATCTTTAGCATCTATTATTTATTTATTTTTTAGAGGGAAACCAAAAAAACAGAAGTTCTTTTCTATTTTCCACTTCGTCAGTCAAGTTCAAATTTCTGTTTTGTCTGTTGTGTTTAATTTTGCAAAAGTGCACTCAGGAAAGGCATGAATCCATTTTTCTTCTTCTCTCTGCTATAACTTTAATCGCAGGGCAAACTACACTCTCTAGCCCTGAATCACAACCAGTTAAGGACAACTCAGCATTAAAAAAAATTTGGAGAAGACAACAGGAAAACACTCCATTATCTTTCCCAAGAACTCATTGCAATACACAGATATAGTATTGTTGTCTGCATTGTTCCAGTTTTCTCTAAATATCTCAATCATTTGCTAAAGCTATTGGAATAATTCCTGATGTCCAAATGATTATAAGTATAATAACCATTTTTTCCTTAATGTCATGCTTTGTTTACTGATAGTCCAATCTTTAGATTTGGCACATTTAGGTGTTTGATTAATAAAATCCTCCTTAATATCTGAGTAACAGACACACTCAATATTTACCTTTCTTTCATCCCCCACCCCATTCCTACCCATTCAGTTTTTCTGGGTGTTTTTTTTCTCATGGTATGTTAGCAGCTTGGTAGGAGAAAGATTAACCCTACAAAAGGCAGATGAACTCATAAGGAGTCAATGGCCAGCTAACTAGAGTTGGTGTCTCAATAAAACACCATGGAGAAGGCAATTGGTAACAGCTCTACTATTCCTTCTATGTATATATTTTCTTATTACAACTAGGGAAGTTGAACCCTCTTATCCAAAATGTATGTATATAAAAGGAAGAAGCAGAAAAAATGTTCTTTTCTCAAAACACTGGCGACTAAATCGGCTAACTCACTGCACAGACTTGTAAGTGAGGCAGGAGGTTAGCAAACTATTGCGGATGAAAATCAAGATTACAAAAAGGGTAGAAGAACTCTGAATGAGTCAATGGCCAGCTAACTAGAAGTGGTGTCTTGATAAATCACCGTGGAAAAGGCAACGGTATACTATTCCCGAGTATAATCATGGCTTTACAAAATATATATCTAAAACCCATCTAAAACTTCAAAGCATGAAGGGGGTTACTTCCAAAGGAAGTAACTACTTGCCTGGTAAGAATCAGCATAGGCAACAGGTATCACCTGACCATCATCCAGTGACTGTTAGCACCAGTGATGTAAATTGGACACATTTTTCCAAAATTTGTACCTTGCCTGAAAAAACAAAACAAAAAAAAACAACATGGGCAACAAGTGTCTCTTGACCATTAACCTGTGACTGTACACAACAAACAAAAAATTACCCTAGGAACATGGAACATCGGGATGCTGAACAATTGTGGTCAACTTGAAAATGTCAAGAAGGAAATGAGCAGATTGAACATCAAAATTCTTGACATATTCAAAACTAGATGGCCAAAAAATGGAGACTTCAGCAGCAACAACCACAGGATCATATAAGAAGGAGGTAAAAATAATGAAAAAGGAGTCGGCTTAATATTAGACAAAGAAATAAGAAATGCATTCTGGGATACTGCCAGTTTTCTGAAAGAGTTCTCCTGGTCAAATTGAAAGAGATACCCTTCAACATAACAATTATGGTAGTTTGTGCACCAACAATGCAAAGCACCGAGGAAGAAATAGAATCTTTCTACTCCACTCTTGACACTACTAAAACTCAGTGTAAAACCCAAGAAATTAGAATCATCATGGGAAACTTGAATGCCAAAGTAGGCAAGAAGAAGAAAGGGAAGACAACTGACAACTTTGGATTAGGAATCTGCAATGACATGGGTGAAAGATGGGTTCAGTGATGTAAGGAGAACGACCAGGTGAAAACCAACACCTGCTCTCAAGAACACCCAAGACATTTATGGACATGGAGAAGACCAGGAGGTGATACAAAAACCAAATTGATTATATAACCATAAACAAAAGTTTCAGAAACTTAGTGGTTCAATACAAAACCTATACAAGTGCCGACTGTGGAAGTGACCACCTTTCAGTTATCTGCAACCTAAGGGTGAAACTTTGGAGACTAAAGAAGCCGAGTGCAGCACTCAGAATGCAATACAATATGCTCCTGAATGACTTCAACCTTCAGAAAAAATACACTGACTGTCTGAGAAACAAATGCAAAGAACAAATGGGAAATGGAAATTCGAAATGGGATGCACTTGAAGAAGTGCTAGTGACATCAGCAAACAACATTGTCCCAGAAAAAATCACATGCAGTAGAAAAAAACGAGTGGATGACTGAAGAGATTTTTGACATGATGCAAAAGAGACAGAAAACTATGCCAAGACATGGAACTGAATACAACAAATGACAAAAGGAAATAAGGACCAAGTGCAGACAGGCTAAAGAGGAATAGCTAAACTACAAATGTGCCAAAGTAGAGAGTTTGAGCAAAACAAATAAGAGAGAAATACACACAGAAATAAGGCAACTGACAGGATAAAAAAAGATGCTCCTCAACAGGATAAAATCCAAGGATGGAACAATCATATTAGAGAAAGGACGCTATCAGAAAGAGTGATAAAAAGGAAAAAGGACATTTACCTGTGTTTTATAGATTCTGCCAAGGCGTTCAACAAAGTAAACCACAAAGAATTGATAGAAATGCTTAGCGGTGTGATGTGGCTTCCCTGTGCCTCTTCTACAAGTACTTTCATGGCTTCTGCTCCAATGAACTTAGATCACTGGTGCCGCCTAAGCACAAATTTACATGAGATACTAGATTAGCAACTAGGTCCCACCCTTTTATAGTTAAACAGATAAGATGTAACCGTAAATTCTACTCCATCAGCTTCTTTTCTTGTGCTTTCTGCCTGTGGAACTTCCTTCCACAAGTCTGCTTTCCTGACAGCTACAATCTCCAAGTGTTTAAATGTAGGGTCAAAAGACACCTCCTATCACACTAACTCCCAATTATTCTCAGAACACTCTCATCTACCCAACCCTCATTCTCGGTATCCTTACCCGCCTATCACCCACCCTCTGACATTTCCTATATTTAACCAACCTTTCTCCACTCTATGTAGCCCCCTGCGCAGTAGTGGCAGTGACATGCCTTGCTCGGGATGAAACGCTTATAAAAAAAAAAGAAATCTGACATCAGAATAATCAAGAACCTATACTGGCAGCAAATCGCCTGCATACGGATAGGAAACAAATTCAGCAGATATACAAAGATAGAAAAAGATGTAAGACAAGGATGTGTCTTTTCACTGGATCTATTCAACGTGTACAGTGAGACTATTCTGAGGACCTGAGAAGTTGTCACCCTGAGCTTTGCCAGAACAAATCTTATAGAATGGTATCTTCATCAAGTATTTCAGTTTCTTTATTTAGATAGAATGATCTAAAAAACTTCAGTCTATCTTTTCTTTTTATTTTTGAGGAGAACCTCTGGCTTCTTAGTATTTTTTTTTTTTGCATGCAAAAAAAAATGATTTGGTTATTGTCATTATTATAGTCATTATCTCAAACACTCTCTGTTAACTTTCCTTGTCAATAGTCATAGACATTCTATTATTTTTGGTTCCATTGTTATCTACATCTATCTATCATTAATTTTTATATTCATTGTTATTCACATAATTAATCTTGATATGATCTTCAGCTATATTTTATTTTATCATCTTCAATAATCAATGAATAATTATTGCTGGACATTTTCTCTTTTTTATGCATTCATTTTGAATGTTATTTTTTTATTGATAGTAATACAGATAAAGTGGATATAATGAATTTGTTAGCCTAACAAGAGCAAATTTTTTTATATAAAAAATATTGTGTTACACAATATTCAATGCAGTGATTTTAGAAACAGCAAGCCAAGTATTAAAATTTCCACCTCTTCACTTTGGGAAGAAAATATAAGTTATTATAAGCAGTATTTTTTAAAATATGCCTTTGCAAAACATATTTTAAATCAGTCTATGTCATAATTAATTACTTTCTATGAGTTATATATTTGTTACTGTCAGTCAGTTAAGTGCCATACGTGAAACACGCTCGAAAGAGACATAACTGACAGATCAGAAGATTATCCCGCAGTAGGTTGCCATTGCTTTCTGCAGTAGACTGGTTGCCAGCCAAGGATATAGAATCTGATCTGTCCTGTTATTTGACCCATAACTGAAGAGAAGAGATGGATTAATACCTTTCCCAAGGGTATTTGTGCGAAAGTGAATGCCAACTGGAATTCGAACTTGGCTCCCCGATTTCTTATTCCAAACTGATATCCACTGCACTACAATGCACATTGTTACTGTAATATTTGCAAAAATGCTATTTCAATTCATGATTTTTATTAAACCAATTCTCAACTGCAAAATAAGACAATTTGCAATGTAGATGAGCCACAAGTTTCCAAGTAATTTTTAATTAAGTATAAATTGACAAAAATAAGTTTATGCAGGAAAGAAAACTGTTAATTAACCGTTAATTAAAGAATCATTTCCTTAAGCTTGACCTATCTGCTCTCTGTTCTCTATCAAACATAGTAGCATATCATATAATTTAACAATAATCAATAATAATTTTAATGATAATTAGCATTTACAAAATTTATATTTAAGAAGTGATTTAACATTGAGCATTGTAGGTAGCATTTTATCAAGTACTTTACTCAAGCCATTTTGGATAAACCAACCATAAACGTCAGCAAATTCATGAAATACACTTTATTAATTAAAAGAAATGTTTAAAAGTTTTTACAATACAAGTTTAAACAATACTTACACTGGCTCAAAAATGTTGCTTTGAAAGAAATATCTTTTAAGACTATTGTAAAAATATTTTTTTAATTTCTTTGATGTTTAGATTATGTCTAACTTATAAATATTCATTAAAAAATCTATTATTTTCTTTGTCGATAAAACACTTGCTGTTTATTGTAAAAATTAAAAGATTTTATCTTAAATACACTATATCAGTTCAGAAACTTTTCTGTCAAGCAAGACAACACATAAATTTGGATATCTAAGCTAATCTAATCTAAACTTATTTTTAAATGGAACTTTGTCTGCGTGCGTGTGTGTCTGTTACCTATAGACTCCAAAACAGCTGAACCGATTTTCTTGAAAATTTACACACTTGCACTATAAGCATCTGCGAGTGTTCTTAGCTAGGTTTTGTGTTGAATTACCCTCAATAAATATCAAAAATCAAAAAAAATCAGGTTATAGAAGGAGTGGTCTGATTTTAATCAAATTTGAAACACTCATGGACAAAGACATAAGAAAAATTATTCAGAAGTTTCAAGGTTGCAGTTCTTACAATAGTGCAGAAAATTGATAATATATATATATATATATATCAAAGGCTAGATGTTTGTGTGTGTGTCTGCTTATCTGCCTGTATGTCTGTATTATTTTCAGCTCTTTTATTTTAGTTTTTGCTTTGGGTTTGGCTCTAAGTAGATATAATTGTAGTTCTTAGTCTCAGCTATGATACCATTTACTCAGAGGACTTATTTAGCCTTCAAAATTCAGTTTACTACGAAAAAAACTTATTTGATATCGATACCAGGAAATCAAAATTTGACTTACATCCATTCATTTTTCTTTCAGTCTACGGTTTCACTTTAACTGGAAACAACTATTGCTTTTTAGTCTTTCATGCCAATGTCTAAAGAGTCTGAGCTCTCGGACCATGGATTAGTTTTAAAGCTTTCATTACACCCGAGCAACACCAGGCTATTCTGCTAGTATCAGGATAAATACAAAAACTTAAGTATAATTATTTATTTACACTATTTACATTTGGACCATTATCCTCATGTTTGTTGTTACCACAACCTTTTGGTAATTGCTCCCTCCAGCCTTCATCAGGTGTATCTAGACCCAGGTAACTACAAGAAATTCTGAACTGAAAACTTTATTTAATTTAAGGGAATAATCTGTTTATTGGCATGGCCAAGGATACATTCCAGAAGCTAAGTAGAGATTAAAGAGACAGGAAAATTTTCCAAAGAAGAGATTACTGGATTGTCCTTCAATATGGTAGCAAATTCTGGACAAGCTTATCAAAGATGAAAGAAATACTTGAAGCAATCAAAATGTGATTCTACAGAAGGATGCTGAGAATACCGCAGACAGAACATGTGAGCAACTATGAGGTTTTGGAGAGGATGGACATGAGAAGGAAACTGATACTTAACATTAGGAAAAGACAGCAGAAGTTTTTGGAACATATAATGAGGAAGGAGGGCTTAGAGAACCTGATGCTCAAAACATGGATAGAGGGGAAGAAAAACTAGGAAATGCAATGCATGATATATTTTATCGACTTGAGCAAATGGATGGTGGTGTGGGGATTGAGTGGGATAGCGGGAGATATTAAGAGTAGCAAGGGATTGGAAGATGTGGAGTGGCATGATTGCCTACATCCTGAAGTGACATTGGCACATAGAAGAAGAAAAAGAATCTATTTTCATTTGACAGTCCATGTCTAGAGATATTATAGTGGCATAGGACTTAGGGGTTAAAATGAACACTTGATTTAACCACACCAAGAAGATTAATGAAGGACTATAATGACAAGGAAACACATGAGTAATTTTAACAAAATAAGATAAGAAATTTATTCACAAATTTACATGCTTTAAGTAGCATCAATAGTTCATAGTTTTAACATACTGTTATATAACAGATGAAGTGATCTGAGAAAATATTAAAAAAATGCTTAAGATAGAAGTAAGAGAGTTTGTCGCTCATCAAAGGGATTTTTGGTTGCATTTGTTAAAAAGTAGACTAAGAGTGACTGTTTGAAGCACTTAGCTTTCTTACATTGTTGAGATCAACTTTCATGAAGTGATGTGTGCTGTTAATATAAATGGTGAATAATTTTACACTGGTGAGAGCTTTAACTCTGGTTGCAATCAACAGAATTAAAACCATTCACATGACTTCCTATAGTCTTTTTGTATTAATTTTTCTGCTCATTTTATATAAAAAAAACATTTCACATCGGTTCACTACTTTCCTTTTTGTCTTTTCAACTGACCAGTTAATTTCTTTGAAAGTAAAATTTTCATTGATTCAAAATACTTTCATATCGTTTCAATAATTACTTTCCTTCTTATCAGCTTACCAGACAATTTCTGTGACGGCTAGGTTTTCATTGGTCCAAAGAAAACTTCACATGGGCTCGTGAATTCCTTTTCCTCTTCTTCTACAGCTCACCCAAATTTGAAGCAAGGGGTGAAGGGAGCTAATATTATTTTACACTCATTGCAATATCTCATCTATCCACAATGGCACAGTCTACTCTTATAGATTGAATAAAGGGTTCAATTTGAAATTCCCTGTAGGCTACCCAGATCAAGATACACTTAATAAAGGCTGGAGAACACAACATCTGAAATGTTATGATAACAACAACAATGATGAGGACAATAGTCTGAATGTAAATAGTGCAAATAATGATAACTTCTCATCTCAGAAATTCAATCAGGGGATAACAACAACAATGATGAGGACAATAGTCTGAATGTAAATCATGTAAATAATGATAACTTCTCATCTTAGAAGTTCAGACATAAACTAACCATAATATCCATGGCTAAAAGTACTGGCAACTAAGATTGTCCAAAACTAAAGTTTATGAAAACATACTTGCAGTCATCTATGACTGAAGACAGATTAAATTCTTTGACTATTTTGTCAACAGAAAATGATCTTGTAAAGATGATAGATGCAGAAAGTACCATGAAATGATTTGCAGATATAAAGGCTAGAAAATAAATATTTTAGGCAGGATAATGAATGTTTTCTTTAGCTTGTATTAAGTTGTATATTGTAATCAATTCAGTATTCTACATTTTTAGTTTTTCTCTTTGTGAATTTTTTTTTAATTATACCTGTAAGGGTGCCAAAATTCAGCTTGCGTAGAGTGCCAACAACCCTAGGCCATCACTGATAATACCAAAATCTCACCTCAATTACTCATCTTCCAAAAACCTTTTATTTTTTTATTATTTCTATGAATACTAAAATGCCATTGTTTATAACAAATACTTTAAAATGTGCCTTACCTTAACCTGCTTTTGTGTTCCAATATTTTGGCACATTTTTCAGCATCTAAGTCTTCCTCTTCCTCGTTGGAACTTTATTTTCAATATTTACTTTCATTTACCTTCATCAAGATTCACAACATTTCTCTTCACTCTATTATAAGTTTTAGTATCATTGGCATCATACGGCCATATCACATTGAATACACCGGTTCTTGCACGATCACTGAAGTTAAGCAATGGTGAGCCTGGTCAGTACTTAGATGAGTGACCGCTTGGGAATACCAGGTGCTGTAATCGTTTAGTGACGGATGTGCATTGTGGTGCAGTGGATATCGGCTCAGAAAAAGAAATCGGTGAGCCGAGTTCAAATTCCAGTTGAATACCCTGCATTCACTTAAGCACTGGTACCCTTGGGAAAGATATTAATTCATCCCTTCCCTCCAGTTATGGGTTAAATAACAGGGTAAGACTTGGGGACCCTGTCCTTAAAAACAAATCCCAATGAATCTTGATACTTGAAAAGAAAAAAGTATTACTAAACACAAAACTTATATAAAAAAAAAAACAATTGTTGAAAGAAAAAGGTATTACCAGCAATAAATAAAAATTTAGTTGGTAATAAATGACCCGCCGAGGTTGATATGTCATAAAAACAAAACAACCAACAATCATTGGCATCAGTTGTTGATTTTTTTCATTATTTATTCTCCTTAATCATTTCATCTTCTATTTAAACTTAAATGGAATCTTGACAGAAACAAAGACAAGAGTTCTTAACTTTTATGTAATATCAGTCTTCCTATATGGCCGTGAATGCAAGATAATCTCCTCACAGATAAAGAATAAATTTGAAAGGACCAGAAATCGTGGAGAGACATAATCATCAACATCTTGAAGAGATACAGCACATAGAATAACAATAAAAAATGCATTTTAGTTGGTTCTTTTTTTTTTTTTAAGCACCTTCAAGACAATATATACTCTGATATGTAAAATTTTCCAACCAATAAAACTGCTTCAATCTTATTATGGCTAATAATAATAATATTCATTTACATTGTTTCCTTTCAGCACAAGTGCTCATGGCAAAGATTTATCTTTTGTTGCTCTAAGTAAATTTGAACCATTACCATTCTTGTTTGTCCTTCTTCTGTCATACATGTCCTGTGAGTGTTACATTCACCAGGCCTGCTTTCCTTGTTATATGTTTCAGAAATTTCAGCTGTCTCTTTCTGATTTTAAGTATCAGTTTCCTTGTAGTTCATATTTTTCCTGAAACTTACTCATTACTTACATGTTCAGTCTATAGTATTCTCAGCATTTATCAGTAGAATGATATCTATCTCATCAGGTCCCTTCTTCATCTCTGAGAAAACTATTCAACATTCAATGCAATAAAGAAGATTAGCTATTACATCACAGTTTTGAATTATTTTATTTGTTTCTCAGGATATTTTCTTCTCTTTTATTTATAGTAGAAGTAATAGTAATTGAATTATCAGGTCAAAAGTGATTTTCAATAGAGGTCAAGTGAAAGTAAGACACTCTTCTGGAATTCTTGCTGATTTTAATAATGCTGTTGTCTGGCACAAACTTATTTTATTTTTGTATAAGTTCAGAAGATGAGATGCTAATTTAAATTTTGCTCAATACATTTGCTCTTTTGAGTTTGAGTTTTGTTTAACAGCATATCAACCTCTGTGGGTTATTTAATGCCAAAAAGGTGGGGTTTTAGAGTATTTTTTTTAATGTTCGGTTATAGCAAGAAGGTTGATTTAGTCAGATTTTGATGAAATGTTTTTTATTTTAGAAAACTGAAAATGTCTTCTAGTTTTGTATTTAAAAATGTTTTGCTGAGAATGTTTTTCTTCCCTTCAAAAATGTGTTATGGTAATATTTTTTTTTCAAAACTATTGTTGATAATATTTTTCATTCATAAATGTATATTTTTCTCTAAAAGTCTAATTTTATAGTTTCATAAAGTTAACCCCAGTTTGGGGGTTAACTATTTGCCCATAGCTGGGACCCTAACAGGTGCTACCACCCCAGGTCAGGGTGAACCTTGGAACAACAGCAACTAAGAGGTGTTTCCATGTTCTTCACAACCTCCCAATCGGAAGCCTTGCTGCCAGATGCAGTTTATGGTCATACCCAGGACCACATTTGCTTTTATGATATGATTATTTTCAGCGAGGAAAATTATGACTCATTGAAAATAGAGTTAGTAACTTTTATTCAAATTTCCTTTATCATAACAAATAAAATCCATCCAATTTTTTGGGCTTATAGAAATGTTATAGCTTAATACAACCCCTCTACTAAGATTGAGACAGCCTGATTTTGCCTCTTAAACTCAAGCTAAATGGATTTCAGATTAAATCTTCACTCAAATATAAGCATGTTGATAATTGTATGTGTTTTTAATTAACTGTTTGAAATGCTTCATTGCCACTAATGTAAAAGGACAGCTGAAAAAGTTCACATTTAACTTGTTTACTTGATTTAGAAAACACTGCATTAATTACGGATTATGTCTTGTAGAAAAGTTAATTTGCTGCATTGCAAATATTTTTTTCTTTATAGATTATTTTTCATTTTTGCTGGCCTCTGAAAAACATTACTGCAACTCTGGTGCATTAATAATTTGATCAAAACAAACAAGTTCTTCCTCACATCTCAAAATAATTCATATTTGAAAATTTAGCTCCAAATGAGTCAGTATTATAATATGATACCACCTCTGTCCCATAATAGTTATTAAGCTTACTATATGAATTGTGTATGCTAAGGTAACAACTATTATGGGATGGAGTTAGTACTATTTTTACTGACCTAATGTTCTCAATAACTGCAGTGATTTTTGGCTTTATTTTTATTATTATCTTTTAATCAAATTCACCCCATGAAAGGCAGTAAAACACAAGGGGTTACTTGGTTTGAGATAACTAAAAAACAGAAGCATTATTGAGCAGTAAGAACAATAGAAGAGTAATGAGGAAGACAGTTGATAATGATTGCCATTGCATTTAAATTTTGAAGTTTAAACTTGTCTGGAAAGCAAAAAGATGGAAAAGAGTTCTACAAGTGAGAAGTACAAAAAAAGAAACTGTTAGCATAGAACTTACAGTTATATCTAATCAGTTCAACTGTAAATCAGTTGGGCCTTGTTGCTAATCTAGTCAGTCAGTTTAAGTGCCACAAGTGATACATGCTTTGAGTGATCATGTCTCGGATGAGACATGACTGATTGAGCAGAAGATTATCCTGCAATAGGTTGCCATTGCTTTCTGCGGTAGACTGGTTGTCAGCCAAAGCTATAGAACCCAATCTGTCTTATTATTTAACCCATAACTGGAGGGAAGAGATGGATTAATACCTTTCCCAAGGGTATTTGTGCATAAGTGAATGCAAGGAATTTGACTGGAATTCAAACTCGGCTCCCAGATTTGTCATTCCGAGTCGATATCCACTGCACCACAACGCTAATCTAGTACTGCCCTTAAATTCATAAATTCTAGGTACCATGGCAAAGAGCTCACATCTGAACAATTACCATGAAGTTATTTATAGAAAAGGCACAGGGAAGCAACTTTATGTTGACGAAAAAGTAACTGAAGCTGAAACACGAGGTGAGGATCAATAATATTGCTGATTCTTTTTTGGATTTTATTAAGAGTCTCTAAATATAAAGCAGAAGCATAAGTTTTTTTGTTTGTTTTTTTTTGTTTCACCCCAAGCAAGTCAGTACTGCCATTGATGGGCTACATAAGAGTAAAAGTGTAGACAAGAGGAGAGCAAAGAGAATAACTTAACCAGTTACAGGGGGTGTCAGAGAAAGGGCAAGAGAAGATGGAAACACAGGTGTAAAAATAGTTGTGAAGGTAGAGAGAAATTAAAAGAACAAGATATACAGGTTGATGTAGAAAGAACTAGAGTCAAGTGGATAAGAGATGGGTATTGACATTGCATTTAAATTCCTGGAGGTTGTAGCTGTCAGGAAAGCAAGTATATGAAAGGGAGTTCCACAGACGAAAAATGTGAGAAAAGAAGCTTCTGGAGTAGAATTGATGGCTTCATTTGTTTGATCTAACTGTAAGTGGGTGGGACCTTGTTGCCAGTCTGGTTGCATAAGTAAATTCTTTTGGTAGGGGCACCAGTGACTTAAGTTCATCAGAACAGAAGCCATGAATATATTTGTAGAATAGACAGGGAAGCCACATCCCGCCAGTGAGAAAGTCGGGACCTATCACGTTACAGATTCTACTTTGGAGCCTGTTGAGATGAACAGCAAGGGCATCTGACCATATGTGACAGCAGTATTCTATGCACGGATGGATGGTTGATTTGTATATATGCAGGATGGATTCAGGCATAAAAAAACTTCCTGACACAGTGACCCAACATTTCTAGCAGTGACTCAATGTAATGATTCTAGTTGAGGTCAGAAGATAGGGTAAGGCCAAGGAAGTGCAATCTATTGCTGTCAGGGAGACTTGCTTGGCTCATGCTTATGGGGGTGGGGGCAGAAGAGGTTGCTTGTGATGGTTTGCAGATAGCAATTTCATTTTTGAAGCATTAAAATTTACAAGCCACTTCTTACCCCAGTCCACCACTGAGTGTAGATCCTTCTCAAGATCAGCAGTGAGGTTATGCTTGTCCACTTCACTGGATTTCTTATTGATACGAGAGTAAATTGTGGCATCATCTGTGTAGATGCCTACTTGGGATTTGATCATGTCTGGGAGATCACTTATGAAGATTCGTGCAGTAGGATGTCGAGGCATTCCCATTTAAGACGACCTTCATTATGTGATTAAATTAGAAGGATTGTATCAGATCAAGCAAGTGTCTGGTGATACCAAAGCCCTGTAGTTTACATAGAAGGCTAGTGTGCCAAACCCTATCAAAAGCCTTGGAGATGTCTAGGGCAACAGCACCAGTCTCGCCGTACTTATCAAGGGCCTAGTATATGTACTCCGTGATGGTTGTTAGCATATCAGCTGTGGACCTGGCAAAGCAGAAGCTGTACTGCCTGTCTGAAAATAGTTTATGGGCAGTAAGATGTTGAACTATTTCAGCATTGATAATAGCCTCAAACACTTTTTTGAAAATTGGTAGAAGGCTGATAGTGTGGTAGTTGGACAAGTCCAAGGGTTTCCTCAAGTTCTTAAATACAGGAACCACAGAAGAGAACTTCCAGCATGCAGGAAAACAGGAATCAGAAAGGCAATAATTATAGATTTTAGAGAGGACAGAGGAGAGTTCAAGGGCACATTTCTTAAGAACAATGACCAGGATTCCATCACCTCCACTCGCCTTATGGGGGACAAGTTTTGATATTACCTTAGATACCAGAGATGGAGTAATGCAAACATCTTTCATTTGAGCTCAGTTCTAAGAGGGAAGTCAGGTGTGGGTACTCCAGATAAGTCAAACGGGGAGTTGGATGAGAATCTGCGAGCAAAACTTTCAGCCTTGTCCACAGATGCTGAGAGGACCTCAAATTCATTGATTAAGGGAGGAATGGTGGATTTACTGTTATACAGCACATGTTTACACAGCCGCCAATAGTCCTTGCGATCAGCTATGCACTGCCTCATTACACTCGTTATGAGCAGAGGCAAATAGGCACCTATTGTGGTCAGACGCATGTCATCAAAATAGTCGGAAGCAGTGGCTCCTGTGGGCAATGGCGGCTAAATAGGCAGGAGAGAACCTGGGGGAGGAATGTGGTTGAAGATGAAACTTCCTGATTGGTATGAAGGCATCAATGCTAGCTTTCACCCAGGAAGAAATCTCAGAGGTGCAGTCCTCAATTGGGAGACTGAACACTTTTCCCCAAGGGATATCGCATAGGAAATTGCAAAACGCATCCCAGTCAGCTCTTTGGTAGCAGCAGGAGATCCTGTGGGTAAGAGGCTCCTGGAGGGAGTGAGAGTGGTGAGATATATTAAGAGAAACAACAGCATGATCAAAGTTGCCAAGAGGGTAAAGCTGCAAGACCTGGCAGGAGTCAGGTACAGAGGTGAAGCATATATCTAGTAGAGAAGCGTGTCCTGAGGAGATGCTGGGAAAGTGTATAGGGAAATCCACCACTTGCATAAGGGATTGTAAAATATTGAAGTTCATGGCATGAATGCCAGCTGAATCAGTAACAGTCTTTTAGCTACTTGGCATGATGGTCATAAAGATCTCCAAACACAAATATATGAGTGAATGGGTGGGAGAAAGTAGCCTAGTTAAAGTGTGTACACCATCCCATGCAGCTGTGGTAAGAGATATAAAGGAGAAATAGACTACTGATTTGGCTTCAAATAATCACAATGTTTTGCTGTTAGAGCTTACCCAGGATAATTGCTATGCTGTAGGGTACTGCTTATACTGACCATTTCTTGTTCATATGTCTCTGAGTCACCCCTTATGACTTTTGCTTGATGTTATAGGCTATCACTTTCTTTACATTGTATTGGTGGTGGGAGTTGAAGTTGAAGTATTGTCTGGTAAATGTTGACTTGCAGCATCAACATGACTTGAACCCATGCTCTTTTCAAGATATCAGAACATCCAGGAATGCTAGTTTGTTGTTGTTTTCTTTCTCCATTGTAAACTGTTGTGATGATTTTATTGAGTGAGTTCACATGATTCAGTAGTAGCTGCATCTCTTCCTGGTGTGGCCAAAGTATAAAGGTATCATTTACATATCTTAGCCATAGAGTTGGCTTTAGTAATGTGGATTCTAATGCCATTTCCTTCCATGCATGTGTTAGCCATTGATTGTGATAATGGTGAGCCCATTGCTAAACTTTCATCTTGCCAATATATGTCTGACCCCATTCTCAAGTGCATTGTTTGTATACAAAAAGTCAGCATTTTCATCAGGGTATCTATTGGTACACTAATACATTCTCCGAGGGATGAGACCAAGGTCAGTCTGTGTCTGACTATGAATAGTTCCTCTTCTGTGGGTACCTTGGTGAACAAATTCACCACGTCCGGGCTCACCATCTTATTGAAATGGATGGGAGCATCTTTGACTATTTCCACAAATTAGGTGGCATTTCAGACATTCCTATTAATGGGTCAGTTGTATCCACAAATAAGCAGCTCAGAGTGTGGTACACAGAGTCTTGGCAGATAACAATTGACCTGAGTGGAATACCTTTGTGAATTTTGGGGAGACCATATATGTGAGGTAGCTTGCTGTAATGTTGTGACAACTGCTTGTATATCTTAGAATAAAAGTGGCTCTTGTTCTTGATTAGGATCTGTCACAGTTTTTATCCTTGGTGGATATATATGTTATTATAGATTGAAATTATTCCAAGATATTGAAAATTACTCATCTCAGAAATAAATACAAGTTTTCATTCTGTTTTCAAAGTTGGATCTTTCTATAGTTACCATTTCTAATAAGGTCTTCCAGTTTTTCTGTATATTGTTTCGTCCATCATTACAGTCATATTGCCTTTGCAAGCTGGTTGTATGATGATGATGATGATGTCATTTCTCTGTTTTTGTGACGTTTGATTGTGATGGCTTGACTTTCTCCAGTATCTGTCTCACTTTCCATCTTAGTTCATTCACCCAAGCCTGAAAAATGTTAAAGGCTATTTCCTTAATTCAGGTAATGATGTCTAAGTATGGTATTTGCCTGATGGTTGTTGTGAAGTTGAGACTCTTGTTCAGTAGTGACTAATTGTTTAAAAATTCCAATCACTTAAAGAAAACTGGAGTGTAAAAGTGTCAAAATATTGTGAATATGGCAACAAAGTCCAAACACTGTAAATAATTACAATACCTTATCTCAGAAATATTAACAGAAATTAATTTTTTCATGATAAAATTTGACTCTACTAAAACAAGTTATCAACATTTTTAATAATGATGGATATATTTATATCTGCAATACATCGTGTGTACTTCCGTTTATAAGTATAATCTCAAATTTTAATAGCGTTAGTTGGTTTATACCAATTTTATTGTAAAAATATTAACTTTTATAATAAAACCATTCCCTTCTGGTATATTGTAAACAATTATGTGCATTAAAAGTACACAGACAGTTACATAAAAACACATATTTATATATAAGCAGGATATTTATATAACCAACAAATACTAAAAAATCATAATAAGAAATAAGCGGCTGTCAAAATTTCTATAATACATTCAGCATATGAATAAATATATAATTGAAAGTATTTTTAATTATTTTTGTTTTAAAACTTATGCAAAATATTAATTTTAGAGAAATCAGCTTGGCTGATGCTAACCTCCAGGACAGTGACATACATGGACAAATGTTTTTCACATATATGAAGTGGAAAGATTATACTGAATTAATTGCTAGGTTTAACTTCTGCATATGTAAGTCTACCATTCATTCATATATTCAGTATTACTGTGGCATCTGGTTTAGTTTGGTGTTTCTACTATGTTTGGTTTGGTTAAGTTTGTTTTACGGCATATCAAACCCTTGAGGCCATTTAATGCCATTGCATAAGTTCCTTCAAAAACCTATTTTTGTTGGTAACATTTTCCCTTCAAAAACGTATTTTTGTTGGTAACATTTTTGAAGGAAAAATGTTTTGTTGGTAACATTTTTTCTTCAAAACTTTTTATGTGTATATTTCATAAAAGTCTGTTTTTATATTTTCATAATTAACCCTCCAAACAGGGACCAAAACACTATTTGCCCATAGCTGAGACCCCCTAACAGGTGCTACCACTCTGGGTCAGAGTGGACCTGGGAACAACAGCAATTAAGAGGTGGTTCCATGTTCCTCACAACTTCCCAATAAGAGACCTTGCTGCCGGATGCAGTTTACTGTCATGTCCAAGACTGCTTCTACTATGTATTTAGAGTCTCTTGATAAAATCCAAAAAAGAATCTAAAATGTTATTTGTTCTGATCTCTCATTTTGGCTATAGTCCCTTTCTCATCATAACATAGTTTCTCCACATCTTTTTTTTTCTGATGAACTTTCCTCTTTGGTACCTCAATGTTTTCTTTTTATTGTATTCTTTTTCACTCAAAAACCCCTTCATCTTAGTGACTTTATTGCTTTGCTTGCAGTTAAATGGTTAAAAGAATCAAAGGCATGCATAGAAAGTCAGTTAAGTGCCATCCATGATACATACTTGGGTGATCATTTCTCAAAGAGACAGGACTGACTGGGCAGAAAATTTTCCTGCAGTTGTTTGCCATTACTTTCTGTGGTAGACTGGTTGCCAACCAAGGCTATAGAACCTAATTTGTTCTTTTATTTAACTCATAGCTGAGGGAGATGAGACAGATTAATACCGTTCCCAAGATATTTGTGCCTAAGTGAATGCAAGGAATTCAACTGGAATTTGAACTCGGCTCTCTAATTTCTCATTCTAAGCTGATATCCACTGCATTACAATGTGCATAGACAGTACAAATGTTATATTTATTCCCATCACTCTTCTCATAAATGAATCTGTAATGACTTATGACTGAGTGCAAGAAAATGAAAGTGTATTGAGCATCTTTCTTCTCTTAAAATAGAAGAAGTCACTTTTACAAATACAAGATTAAAATGGTAGGTTCAAGTAACTGAAAACCATTGTTTGAGACATTGTTAGCCTATTTTGAATGATAAATATGAGGGAACACTAAATTTCATTAGTAACAGAGTCTTCACTGAAAAATATTATCTGGAAATCATGGTCTGTGAGTGGTCATTAAATCAGACATTGCTGAACGAATATGAAAAGAAAAAAGAAATTAAATTTGTTGACTCAGAACCATATAAGAAAGGAAAGAAAATTAGTTTCTATGTCACAGGAGAATATCTGTATATGAGAAAAAGTAATTTGGATAACAAAAACAGGACAAATAAATTTTATACTAAAAAGTATTGAACAATTCGATGCAGTTAATAATGAAAAATCTATCAAATTAAATATAAGCCATAAAAAGAAAAAAATACCTCTCAAACAATACGGACAAATTCAGAGAAGAAAAAAATTAGCAAAAATGAAGACTCAATTGGTCAGAAATAATTTATCAAGACAATATGGCGTTACCCACCTCCAAAAAATTCTTAAGCAAAACTGAGACTGACAAAACACTGCATTGAATGAATTCATCTTAAGTCTGTTAAATGTTATAAAAATTAACAACAGAATTATATAAAATACACTCTTATTTTAAGGAGTCATTACTATTCCATAAAATTATTCAAAATATTGATTTCATTCCTTTTATTACCTTACTGTTATCATATTTTGATTTATCCATTCAACAGGTCTACCAAAATAAGATTCATTGCTTTTCAGAGAAACTGTACACCTGAAGAAAATCATAAAATAGAAACAGTATGGCAACCGCAGAGAAATGAGATCAATTGTCTAAACAATGACTGCAATAATACAAGAAGCTAGGGAAAAGTTCTTGACTTCATCTACTGACAGAACTTTGATCACATGATCAAACATCAGTATTTTATTTTGGAGTCACTTCTTGATCAAGTCAACAACTTTTCACCACCCCCTTTTATATGAAAACAGTTTGAATAAATCCAGCTTAACCTGAATGGCAAATATTTCTCTCTATCCTTTTATTAAACAAGTATTCTGATCATAAAACATACATTAAAAATGAGTATTTAATTTAGATAAAATTATCTTTATCCCAATTTAATGGAAAATGTTTTTCTATTCTGAAAGCAACAAAATGAAAAGTATCTTGTTTTATAGATTTCTTCTTTTATGCCTATCATGCAAACAATTCTAATTTGGGTTTCCTTTTTTCTTTTTTTTTTCCAATACAGTCTAAGAAAGGCAGCTTAATAAAAAGAAAAGATTCAAAAGAAGGTTCGGAAGGTGAAGGTGCCGAAGAAGGTAGGTGTACAGAAATTTATTAACATTTTAACAATTTTTCTTCTAAGTTTTCTAATCCAAACACATTCTCTCTGAGCTTCAATTTCATTTACATTCCTCCTCATCCACCTATTTTTTGTCAAATTTTCACATTTTCTTTGTAGATATTTAGCAATTTTTTTTATTTCTTGGTTTTGCCAATTCATCCTAAATAAGCATCATATTCTTTGTGTGTGCATGCTTACTTGATATAGTAGAAGCAGCTCAAGGAAATCAGGTGACTTTTTTGAGTTACAATCCTTAAGAAATAAATGTATTTTGTTTAATAGTTTATATAACAACATTGCTTGTCTACTTCCATGAAGAATATTTTCCCTCCAAAAAAAATAAATTTACATATATTGAGATACTGGATGTTTTAAGACACAACTAAACAAAATAATCCATTCATTTTTATAAAGAGTAACCCATAATAAAAGCAAGCTTTTTGCAGCCAGGTGTCTCATTCAAAAAGCATGTATACTACCCTTAATGAAACTTGATGATATTGACAATTCTGCATGTTGTCTTCCTAATGTTTTCAATTAAGTTCTGTACACATATAAATGACTGCATTTTTTTTGTTACTAAGTCATTGGCAAAATAATGGATTATATATATATATATATATATATATATATATATATATATATATATATAAATTAAGAGCCACATATAGTTTGATATATATATATAATCATTATGATTGAGCTCTCTGGAGAAGAAAATTTTAAAAACAGTTTCCACTTCAGCTATAATGCGTGACTCTTCAGAAATGAATTGAGTTCTCTCGGTGACTGGCGTCTGTATACACTGCTTACATACAAGACGTTAAAATTTCCCTTCTCTGACCCCATGCGCCAATGGCTTAGGGAGTAGAGACTCTGACTGATACCAAATCGGTTGAGTTTCGATCCCAGCCAGAAGCAAGTGGTTATGTCTAGCCACACTGATGAGCTGTGATACAGCGAAAAGGGCTTGTATGTGGATGACTAATATATATATATATATATATATATATATATATATTTTAGGTAAATTTTTCAGGTGACTGGGTATTTTCCTTGATTTCAGTTCCACATCAAATTTTAAAATCATCATGAGTGAACAAGTTGAGAACATTCTCTACAATTTGTTTAAAGATATATATATATACACTCCTGATCAAAAATTTAAGACCACTTAAAAATCTTAAAAAAGAAATTTTTTTTTTACAGATAGATTTTAAACTCCTACCACTTAAGGTTACCAATACTACAATCTAAAAGGTTATGGAAACAAAAAGCTACATTCCAAACATTTTATTTAGAAATTTACATTTTTATAAAATGAGGCGATTTACACATGATCAAAATTATAAGACCAGGGGTATAAATTGTTAGATCTATGGTAATTTCAATGTTTTTAGTTCAGTTAGAGATTAGCAATCACTGCATAAATGTATTACCATGCCTAAAGCAAGCAAACTTACCAAAGTTGAGCGTTCTAGAATTCCATAAGCAAGGTTTGTCACAGCAGGCGATCGCAGCTAAGGTAAATCACAGTAAAACTGTGATTTGCAACTTTCTAAAGAACAGTGAGAATTATGGAAAAGCAAAATCCTCTGGTAGGCCTCAAAACATTTCTCCTGAATTGAGTAAGAGAATAAGACGGGTTGTTATGAAAGAGACAGGACTTTCTTCTAGTCAAATTAAGGCAGTCACAGATGCTGATTGCAGTCCTGTAATCATCAGATGACACTTATGACAAAAAGGCATGGTAAATGAAAAGCGTAAACAAATTCCTCGGCTGCTTCCATGTCACAAGGTGGACTGCTTAAAGTTTGGCTGTGAATACCAAACATGGGACGTTGAGAAGTGGAAGAAAGTCCTGTTTTCTGATGAGAAAAAATTCAATCTAGATGGTCCTGATGGCTTCCAATGATATTGGCATAACAAAAACATGCCTCCTGAAATTTTCTCCACACATCATAGTGGTAGAGAGTCCCTAATGGTATGGGGTGCCTTTTCTTACAGAGGGATGATGGAGCTCCAGATGGTGCAGGGTTGTCAAACAGCGGCTGGTTATGTTAGCATGCTATAAAAAGCATCATTGTTGATGGAGGGCCATCGTTTGTGTGTGGATGGATGGTTATTCCAACAGAATAATGCTGCAATCCACGCTGCAAGACGGATCTTGACCTTTCTGCAAGAAAATTGGGTCCATCTCTTGGGACATCCTGCATATTCACCAGACTTGAACCCAATTGAAAATGTTTGGGGATGGATGACAAGATGTTTATCGAAATGGCAAACAATATTCAACAAAAAATGAACTTCGTGAAGCCATCTTCAGAAGCTGGAGCAACATGCCCGCACCTTAATGGAAACGCTTATTTCTAGCATGCCCGACAGAATTTTTGAAGTCATCAAAAGCAGTGGAGGTAGAACTCATTATTAAATTTAGTTGTTGAATGTTTTCATACACTTTTTGTACAATTTCGTAGAATTTTTGTCTCTGGTCTTATAATTTTGATCATGTGTAAATCACCTCATTTTATAAAAATGTAAATTTCTAAATAAAATGTTTGGAATATAGCTTTTTGTTTCCATAACCTTTTAGATTGTAGTATTGGTAACCTTAAGTGGTAGGAGTTTAAAATCTATCTGTAAAAAAATATTTCTTTTTAAAGATTTTTAAGTGGTCTTAAAATTTTGATCAGGAGTGTGAATATATATATACTTTTTAGGTAAATTTTTCAGGTGACTGGATATTTTCCTTGATTTCATTTCCACATCAAATTTTAAAATCATCATGAGTGAACAAGTTGAGAACATTCTCTACAATTTGTTTAAAGAACAAAAGAATTCTCAACAATATTTTAGTTTGGCGATTGACAATTAAAAAAACAAATAATAAATGTTCACCCTATTTACATTGTTTGGACTGTTGTCCTCATCTTTATTCTCATGTTTACAACATCTCATCTGTTTGTCTATACTTCTGAGATCAGGTAGTACTTACATTATTCAGACTTCTGTTTTTACCTTTATTGTCATATTCACAACGTTTTGGCCGTTGTACACTCCAGCCTTCTTCAGGTGATAGATGTTGAAATTTCAAACAAAACCCTTTATTTCATTCACCCTGATAGATTTTTCTAATTCTATGTATATTGCTATTTATATAAAAAATATATATTTCATTTTAGTTACTCAACTCTCCAAGTATATATTCCCTTCTCCTGTTACCAGGTATTCAATTCACAGCTCTTTGGGTCAAATCACTAGACTACTTCAACCAACACTTTTATTCACTGGGTCATGTGTCCTTGGGGATAAATTCTGACATTTTCACCTGAAGAAAATCAGTGCATACAATGGCTGAAATGTCATGAATATGTCAATAAAGATAAGGACTATAGTTCGAACAATGTAAATAGTTACAATACCTCATCTCAAAAATATAAACTGATAAACAAATGTTCAGAAACTCTCTTTACTTGTATAAAACTAAGTTGGATTTCACAAAGGCTTTTGGTTAAATAACAAAAATATTAATAGTGTACGATGAATGAATTGTAGTCTAAATAACATAAAAATGAAAATAACACTGACATCTCATTTTTACAGATATATTTACCAAAATTACACAAAAATGTCTTGAAATACTAAAGAGTAAATGTATTCAATAAAATGGCCATTGGCTTCAACCACAACCTCCAGATGACTTCAGAATCTCCTGCATCTCTTCTGAATGGTCTCCTTGTTTAAGTTGGTGAATGCTGCCATCATCCTTGCCTTCAGTTTATCTTTGGTGATACAAGGAGTTTTGTTGGTCTCTCTTTCTACTGTGCCCCACACATAATAATCAAGCGGAGTGCAGTCTGGGGAGTTAGTTGGCCAGATGTAAGAGGTGATGTGATTTCAGAAATTGTCTGACAGCCATGACTGAATTCTCCTGCTTGTACGACATGGTTCAGAATCCTGTTGCCAGACAAAGGGTCTTTCATCAGCCACCTTCTTGACCCAAAAAAGCGCTACTTCCTCAAGGCATATGATGTAGACCTCTGTGTTCAGTCTGAGACCCTGTTGGAAGATGAATGGAGGTGTAATGTCATCACTTGTGTTCGCTCCAAACACCTTGGTAATCACAATTAGATTTCTCTCTTTCTGAATCCTCTGCACTGTCCTCAAATTGACACTGAAATGTTTGCATTGGAGCTGGAGGCTCCAATACGTGTCAAGCAGTACAGAATGCTATTTCCAAATTTCAGGCAGAATGAATTGCGTCATAGTGATCTTTTTCTCACAGACAGTGCCCAACTGACCTAACTATACTGTGCAGGCAACAAAAATAAGCAATGTGCATGCACAAAATTAAAAATTTTAAATGGCAATAATCATATCGCACCCTCTATTATTTTTGTTTTGTCTGAATCTTTCATGTAAGGAATTATTATTTTATACTGATTTTCTTAGATTAGTGTTCTTATTAATTATAAAAGAAAGAAGTTGAAGATTTTGAATTTCCACTAGTAATTACAGTGTAAAGGTATGTACACTGGTTCCATTGAAGATGGAGATTAGCAGTATTACATTTAAGGCTCCAAGTTTCCATCACCTAAATGTTCTATTGGTTGGCTACCTGGCAGTCATGAGTTTAATTTTGCACTACCTAACAAAAGGATTAATCTTATACTCTAGTTCATTGGAAAAAGCATGTTACATGACAAGAAAGAATGAACTGAGATGAAATATCATGTAACATGGTAAGATAGCTAAATAAGAACAGTCAACCTCCAATGATTGAATAAAGTGTTTAATTTTCAGAAGATTACCAATAAAAAAGGGTAGGTTGATACAATGGCTGAAATGTTATGACTATAATAACTAAGATATTTGTTGCTGTTTGCTAAAATATGCCAGTTTTATAATGAGATGCTTATATAGGACAACACAAGGCTAAATGAAAAGAATGAGTCAAGAAGATTGTGTTATGCTAATTATCTAACAAAACTAAAGAAATTGAAACTACCTAGAAATTCAGCACTCAGAATCTTGATTTTTATCTGGGTTGGAACACTGAATTTTGGGGCTCAATGTAAATATGTGATATATCCTGGGAGGGGATAATCAGGGAAGAGAATAGTACAAGAATAATGCTTAAGACTGAAGATAGATTAATAGAGATTTATTCTATCACAGCACAATAAACCAATAGACAATACAAGAACACCAACGAATAGTAACAGGTATAACAATCAAGTAGACAATGTCTCTGCCTAAGACGAATGATTCCATCTAGTGACAATGGCTCTATAGTTCGCTCTAGTCACAGTCTTTTATAGACCGGACCACATCCATTCTGGGGTAGGACAGGATATTCCTCTACAACAATATGTAATTATCTCACCCATAAAAGAAAAGTTTAACTTACCACCATTGAACTTCACCTGATAATTTTTTTTAAATCAATTAAAATGATTTACAAAGATTCTTCCTCTTTATGGCAATTTATCAATTAGGGGCCAATTACTTATTTTGTTTTAAGATTGTTTGTTTTCAAGTCGTCCATAGTCATACAACCTGGTAGTGTTGTAAGCAAAAATATCAGATATGTAAAATTCCAATTATATATACACACACAAGCAAATAAGTACAGAAAGGTTCTTTGCATGATCTACTTATCAAAATCTGACAAAATGAGAAAAGCATTTTAAACAATCACTTTTCAAACTATCAAAATGTTATGCTGCCATTATACATGGTAAATAAAGGAGATATATACACTCATCCTTTAACAACGCTATAGAAAATAAAATTTAATGATTTTTAAATATTTAAAAATCAGTTCTATATTATAATAAAGTAGAATTTAGTGTAAACAGTTTTTGGTTAATATTTTAGGATATTAAAAGAATTATTCTTTGGAAAAGACAAGCAAATTTAGTCAATTTCTGTTATTATTTCTTGTTTTTCTTTCATAATAAATACCCACCTTTCCTCACCTCTACATTCTCTTTCTTATTCATAATATATACCCACACACAAACATCTCTTCATACTGCATACCCACTCTTAGCCCACCTCTACCCTCTCTTTCATAATATATTCCTCCAACTCTAATTTTTCCCTTTTATTACACCCTTCCATGACATCACTTCTTCCATTCTTTTAATAAATTTCCCTCATAATATATACCATTCTTCCCTGAAAATCCTGATTCTTTCCTATAATGTATACCCATTCTTCCCCTAAAACCACCTCTTTCTCCCATAATATATACCCCTTCTTCCCTTAAAATCCTGATTCTTTCCTATAATGTATACCCATTCTTCCCCTAAAACCACCTCTTTCTCCCATAATATCCATTCTTCCCCTAAAACCACCTCTTTCTCCCATAATATCCATTCTTCCCCTAAAACCACCTCTTTCTCCCATAATATATACCCCTTCTTCCCTTAAAACTACCTATCTCTCCCATGATATATAACATTCTTCCCTTAAAATCCCCATTCTTTCTTATAATGCATATCCATTCTTCCCTTAAATCCACCTCTCTCTCTCCCTCTGCCATTTTACCAATTATTCTTTATTTCCCAATATGACATTGATTTATTTCATTTATTCATCAATTCTCTTTATCCATCCAATTATTTTGTAATCAACTTTCATCTCTTCAGTGCTGTTCCAACTGTTTTATCCATTTATATTTCCGCTTGTTACAAAGATAACTTACAGATGTTTTCTTTGCCTGATGCTTTCTTTTTGTTTTTTACTATTTTTTATTTACTTTGCTTTTCCAGAATTTTCTTTATAACATTTTAATATTATTTAATATGTTAATTATTCTTCATTTGCTTCGTTTTTGTTTATTTTTTGCATTCATGCCATAACAGCAAATACATCAATGTGAACATCAAAGCCAGATGAAAAACAAACAAAATCTTATCTTTGCTAATCCTTTGTTCCCAAAATTTCAAACTGTGTTTTGTTTCTTTTTTTTTCTTTCCCTTATACAGAGAAACCAGCAGGAAGGGGCAGACACCAGTCAGGTTAGCATAAAGCATGCGACTTGGTTTTCAAACCTATGTTTACAGAAACCTTTCATTATATATTGCTGAGATATTAGGAAGATAAAAATACAAGTAAAACAGACTACTGCTTTAAAATATATACATTAGGACCTCATTATCCACGGAAGATACATTGCAGATGCTGAAACCTGAGAATGATAGTGAACCCTATATAATAAATATGTCAAAAAAATTTTCCTATATACTAGAAACCAATTTGATGACAGTGGGGGCATAACATCCATTCTGAACTAAGACATATATTTGCTTTAGTGGCAAACTATATGTAGAAATAGGCAAAAGTATTTCAGTTGTCAGTGAACAAATTATCCTCAGGATCTGATATTTGAAAATATTTAAATTATGACTTATTTTGAAAATAATATCATTACTGAAGTGTTTTTGCTGCCATTGTTTACTTGTTTGAAATATATTTTTCCAAGTAGTTTTGTTTAATAAAAGCTTTTGTGTCAATTTCAAATAAGTGAAACCATGTTTGGCAATCCATAGATGGCATTTCTGCTGATGATGAGGTCCTATTGTATTTTACATTTCTACTTTTAAAATATGACACATAACATTATACATTTCTTTGCAGGTTTCAAATAGATAATAGATTAAGAAATATTCCCTTCACAGTCACACTCAGAATTTATATCAGTTTCAGAAAACAAACCATACAATATCTAACAACCAAGAGCAAATAAACACTAATTTCCAATTTTGCTTTTTGTAACTCAGTCAAATGTCATCTACAAATCAAGATTTTAAAACCAAAAGGCAAATATTTTAGCCATCATTTCATAAGGTGAAATGTATGTATGATGGGAACAGTTGGAAGCAGAGTTAAGCTTCACCTCACAAAAAATATTAACCATTTACTACAAATTAATAAATATGAAACAAATAAATGTAGATAAAAGCAGTGCAGTTCTTTCAGCAGATGAAGCTCACAAACTTATTGTAAATTAATTGTACAATCATCTTTTTAAGTTAAAATTCTTAACACAGGCTAGCTTATATTGAGGGCTGACAACTGGAAGTGGTTATATCTCCAAACTCTTTAAATGGGACAAGGTTAGGAATAGGATATAGACATAAACACCTTAGACAAACATTGTACAAGAAGTAATAAAACTTTTGGCAGACTTAACCCATTTTGACCAAAAAATTAGATGTAACCATTTCTAGGTTTCAGTTCACAATATATGAATCAACATGAAATTATTATTTACATGATACAAGTATTGAACTCACAACTCTTTGGGTCCTAGACACATGGTCTGGTGGATAAAAGCAGTGGTTAAATTTGAGGTCCCCATGGCATTTACGAACAAGGCCGAGTGCTTTGCTTGCAGATTCTCCTCCAATTCCACATTTGACTTGTCTGGAGTCCCTGTACCTGACTTCCCTCTTAAAACTGAGGCTCAACTGAGAGATATTTACATAACGCCCTCTCTTGTATTTAAGATAATTTCAAAACTTGACCCCTATAAGGTGAGCAGAGGTGATGGAATCCCAGTCATTGTCTTGAAGAAATGTATTCCTCTGAACTCTTCTCTGTCCTCTCTAAACTTTATAATTACTACCTTTCTGCTTCCAATCCTCTTTTGTAGTTCCTGTATGTAAGGACAGAGGGAAACCCTCGAATCCTTCTACTTATTGGCCTATCAGCCTCCTACCAATTTTTGGCAAAGTGTTTGAGACTATCATCAATACTGAAACAGTTCAACATCTCATCCCCCATAAACTATTCTCTGACAGACAGTATGGGTTTTCGCTTTGCCAAAGCTCAAGCTGTTACCCTGGATATCTCCAAAGCATTTGTTAGGGTCTGGCATGCTGGCCTTCTGTACAAGCTACAGGGCTATGGTATCACTGGACGCTTGCTTGGTTTGATCCAATCTTTCTTATCAAACTGCATAATAAAGGTTGTCTTGAACGGGCATGCATCCACATTCCATCACACGAACGTGGGTGTCCCAAGGGCTCTATCCTAAGCTCAATGCTCTTTCTGAGCTTCATAAATGATCTCTCTGATTTGATCAAATCCCAAGTAGGCATCTACGCTGATGATACCACCATTTACTCCTACCTTAGTAAGAAATTTGGCAAAGTGGACAAAGATAATCTCGCTGCTGATCTTGAGAAGGACCTCCACTCTGTGTTAGACTAGGGTAAGAAATAGCTTGTAAATTTTAATGCTTCTAAAACAAAGTTGCTATCTGTCAACCACCACAGGCAGTCCCTCCTACCTTCCATCAGCATGGACCAAGTGAGTCTCAGAGAAAGCAATACAATATGCCTCACCCTCTCTTCTGACCTCAAGTGGAACCATTACATTGAATCAATAGCTAAATTCACTGCTAGGAAGGTTGGGTCGCTGTGTCAGACCAGGAAGTTTTTCCTGCCCAAGTCCATCTTGCACATATACAAATACACAATTTGACTGTCCATTGAATACAGTTGTCATATCTGGTCGGGCACTCCTGCTATTTATCTCAGGGTTCTTGACAGGCTCCAAAGGAGAATGCGTAATATGATCGGTCCTGGTCTGGCAGCTTGACTCCAGCCACTTCTCACTGATGGGATGTGACTTCCCTCTGTCTCTTCTACAAATATTTATATAGCTTCTGCTCCAGTGAGCTTAGCTCACTATCACTAGTGCTCCCTTCACAAGAATTTACTTGAGCAACCAGACTGGCAACAAGATTCAACCCTTTTACAGTAAAATCAACCAAATGCAGCCTCTATATACTTGCTTCTCTGATGACTACAATCTCCAAGAATTTAAATGCGATGTCAATTGCCATCTCTTATCCACTTGACTCCAGTCCTTCTCTCATTCTTTATCCATCACTCCATGTATTTTGTTCTTTTCTTTTCTCACTCTACCCTTGCAACTGTCTTCACATCTGTATTCCCATCCTTCTCTTGCCCTTTCTCTGATACCCCCCCGCCCCGTGACCGGTTTGTCTTTCTCTTCACTTTCCTTTTGCTTAAACGTTCACTCTTCTCTTATGTAGTCCCCTGTGCACTAGTGGTGGTACCACTTTAGATGGGGTGAAACAATTAAAAAATAAAAAAATCCAGTGACTTCACCCAAAGAGTTGCGAGTTCAATATCTGGCTACAGCAGAGGTGAACAAAATCTTGGAGAGTTGAGTTAAAAAGGAGATAACTGATGCTGAGATATCTGGAAAGGGTGTGGCATGTGGAACTAGAACACATCTACCCTAGTGGGTGAAATAAAGGGTTTGGTTCAAAATTCCAAACACTTGAAAAAGACAATAGAAACGTTGCAATATGACAACAAAGATGAGGATAACAGGCTGAACAATATAAATAATTACAATACCTCATCTCAGAAATATAGACAATAAAATATTTAATATCAAATTAAAAATTAACTGCAGATTTTCTTAAAACTCGTTCCTGCATATTTTACAATAAATATTTATGAACATGGTTATATTTTATGATAAAAATAATACAAATACATTTATATAATTTTCAAAGTCATTGAAATACTGTGAAGCAATTACACTTTTACTATTTGATCTGATGAGTTATAAAAATAACAATGTAAGTTCAATATTTTAAGCAGCCTCTCTTTATTCTCAAAAAGCTTTTGTGTTTAATTAAAACATACATTTATCAAAAATTATTTCTTTACATATTTTAATTAGATTTCTTATGATGAGGTTTGTTATAAAATAAGCTCTAAAGAAGTGGACTTTTCTTTCTAATGTTTTTTATAGAAATAAGTTAAATATAGTTAAAAAATACTTTAGAGTAAAGACTTATGGCATTATACAGACTTGGCGTCTGTATCTTATGTGAATATTTTAAAATTCATTACAACAATATTTAATCATGAAAATGGATGAAATGTAAAATAAAATCTGTTCTGTGAATTTATAGTTATATACAAAAGATATTGAAATAAGAAAACATGCATCTGAAATTGGGGGATAAGCAGTCATCTTTTCTGCAAGAATACATTTGCACATATATTACTAGATTTAAAATTCCTGCTTTAAATATTTGACAGCATTAAAAGTCTTTGTGAAATTAATTATAAAAGCAATTAAAAACACTGACATTATTACAAAATGTTGACATGTATTAATATATGCAACATGCAAAAATGTTTAAAAATAAATAAGCATCTTTTGCTATAACTATAAAACTCCAAATTTTTCTGTCAAACTTTTTGTCTTTTTTACTACATGACCTAAAGATATAAATCTCTGTACCTGTCTCGTTTTGAGGACCATGTTATATAGTTTGCACAGTGAGCTGTCTGTTTAATTAATTCTATTTTCTAACAGTTGATGTTTAGTCTTTACTTTTTGTTTTCATTGACCATATAGTTAAGTTATTCATATCATTAATGGTAATATTAGCCTTTTCCTTATAAAGAAACATTCAGCATTCTTTGACTGAGTAGAGTATAACTAATTATATATGCTAAAAATATCAAATAATTTTAATATATTCTTGGATATCTACTAATTTCAAACCTGGAAATGATATTTTTAATGACAAAATTCTCAAAAGAAGTTCTGCAAAATATTCCTGATTTCCAAAGCAAATTTCTAGATATATCAAATGTGTCAGCACTTCAGTTCTGTAAAATTTCACGACAAACAATTGGTTATTCTTTGATCAATAAAGAAACAACATTCAATTATATGCACAGCTATTTTAAAAGTAATAGTAATTATATTTAACATAACAAAGAAAGAAAATCGCAGCATTTCTTATTAGAATTTCTTATCAGCAGACATCACTTTTTTTTTAATCATTTCACCCCAAGCAAGGCATTAATACCACTGATGTGCAGGGGGTTATGTAAGAGAATTGAAGTATTAGACAGGAGTAGAGTGAAGGCAAAGACGAACCAGCTACAGGGGGTGAAAGAGAAAGGGCAAGAGAAGGATGTGAACACAGGAGTAAAGACAGTTGCAAAGGTAGAGAAAAAGGAAAAGAACAAGATACATGGGGTGATGTAGAAAGGGCTGGAGTTAAGTGGATATATATTGACTTTGCATTTAAATTCCTGGAGGTTATAGCTGTCAGGAAAGCAAGTATATGGAAGGAAGTTCCACAGGCGGGAACCACGAGAAAAGAAGCTGCTGGAATAGAATTGTCACCTGCATTTGGTTGATCTAACTGTAAAAGAGTGAGACCTTGTTGCCAGTCTGGTTGCCCGAGTAAATTACTTCTATATGAAAAGTATATGTACAAATGATACTGGGCTGATAGCAGATTCAGAAGGGAAACTGAAAGAACTGTTCAATGATGTGGTCAATGAAATCAAAAAGAAAAAACTAAAAGACAGAGAACAGAATGCATGATTATGAACAAAAGAGACAGCTCAGTGTGTGACTTATACAGCAGGGGTCTCAAAATGGGATAAGTGCAGAGATTCAACTCTCTAACTCATGCAGTAAGAAAAGAAAAAAGGTGTGACAGAAATTTGAAGGTTCATAAGAATAGCAAAAAATGTTTTTTCAGAAAGTAAACAACTTCCTGAAAGATCAAATTAGCACTAGAAAAAAAAAACCCTCTATAGCTTAAATAAAGGATTCCATTCAAAGATACCTGAGTTATCAGACACCTGAAGAAAGCCAGAAGGCATAATGGCTGAAACTTTGTGATAATTTCTTTTAATTGGTATCACCCAAAGTAAGACAGTTAAGCCACTAAAATGCAAGGGGTTAAATGCTGTGGAAGAATTAAGAACAGAAACATTAATAGTGAGGAGAAGATTAATCAGGAGGATAATAGATAGTGATTGACATTGTATTAAAATTTTTGCAGATTAAATTGGAAATTATGGAGTTAGAAGGGAGTTCCAAAAGTGAGGAGTGAGAGAAAAGAAACTATTAGCATAGAACTTACAGTGGCATGCCAGCTCATCTGTAAATTGATGAAACCTCAATGTCTAGTACTGTGCTTAGATTTTTAAAAAATTTAAGTACCATTGTGAAAAGCTCATCTCAACAATTAACAGTATTTATAAAAAAGGCACAGAGAGGTAACTTTATGGCAGTGAGTAAGTGACTGAAGCCAATCCACAAGATCAGGACCAATAATATTCCTGATTCTTCTTTGGATCTTATGAAGAAACATAAATAGCAGGAACACAAAAAACATATGAGGTAGCAATATTCTAAGCATGGACAAATGGTAGACTTTGAAGATATGTAAGATAGATTGTCTTACATGATACAGTGAACCAACTTTATAATATCAACAAAAATAAAGACAATAGTTTGCATTTAAATAATATAAACAGTAAGTTGTGCTGTCATCTTCTGACATTGCATTGTATTGACATTGCATTTAAATTCCTGGAGATTGTAGCTGTCAGGAAAGCAAGAATATGGAAGCAAGTTCCACAGGTGGGAGGTGCGAGAAAAGCTACAGGAGTAAAATTGTCATCTGCATTTGGTTGATCTAACTGTGAATGGGTGAGATCCAGTTGCCAGTCTGGTTGCACGAGTAAACACCTGTTGCAGGAGCGCCAGTGACTTAAGTTCGTTGGAGCAATGAGCAAACTATTACAAATTGTTTATGATCAGTTCAATAGGATATAATTCACTCATCACTGTTATACTACAAGGAGGATATATTTATGATTATCCACTCAAAAGAAAAAAAGAGTAACTGTTGATTGTCTCAAATAGCCACTTGGGGACAACTGATAAAATACATTGCAAGGAATTTGTTTTAACATGGATCTTCTAACTGTGGCTGTGATTGAAGATGATAATAAAGACAGTAAAAATAATTTTTTTTTAATCATTTCACCTCAAGCAAAGTGTTAACACCACTGATGTGCAAGGGGTTACATAAGAGAGTTGAAGTATTAGGCAGGAGGAGAGTGAAGGCAAAAACAAACCAGCTACAGTGGGTGAAAGAGAAAGGGCAAGAAAAGGATGTGAACAGAGGAGTGAAGACAATTGCGAAGTTAGAGAGAAAGGAAAAGAACAAAATACACGGGGCAATGTAGAAAGAGCTGGAGTTAAGTGGATAAGAGATAGTAATTATTATAAAATAGCAAATTAGATATTTTATTATTTTTTTCTGAATCTTCTTACTCTAGTAGTGAAGTGAATATGGATTCAAGACAATTCATATATTATATTAAAAGTAATGGGTAAAAAAAACTATATAGCTAAATTAAGGTCCCATCCTCATATGACATAAAACTGAAAATCGAATATGATAGGGTTTTTTTTTATTATGTTCTTTTAAGATAAGGTAAGAAAATTTACAATGTTTACCCTGATTTGGTCATTCATCTGAATAACAATGAAAGCCCAGTAGGGTAAACCCAAAAGAAAAGAATATTATTAAATTGAAATATTTTACCACATCCCCTAAAATTTTGGGACAATTCTTTTGTTAAGTTCTATTTAGGTTTTTGAGATGAGGTGTTATCCTTATTTACATGTAGACTGCTGCTATTATCATGTTTTGGTCATTGTGCCCTCTGGCCATTTCCAGCTAACGTACAACAGCAACAAAGATGAGGACAATAGTCTGCATGTAAATAAGCTAAATAATTATTTTGTGGTTTCTTTTATTTTAAGAAAAATTATTTTATAAGGAAGAAAAGTTAATGTTGTTGCTTATGCATTATACCTCTGAAAAATTATATAAAATAGATCTGCAAAAAATATTGTAATAGCAACAAAAGCAACACTCAGAATGAGTACACTCATCCAAACCTTGAAATCAAGTTATTCATATACAAACTGTGTAGACGGAGGAATCAACATTATATTGTGATGCAATACAATCTTAAAATTCAGTCCGAAGATTGTATTGAGGTTTGAAAGAGACAGTCATCATGCAATGTTGATTTCCAAATCTATACTGTTTATATCTACAAATACACTATCCTTGATTTTGAGCACTCTTCCTCTATAAATACAACAAATTATTAAAATAAAGTTACAAAAGGTACATTTCATCACTTTAGTGTTAACTTTCCATTTTGATTTTAATGATAAATGATACACTTTTCCAATACAGAGAGAATGGTTTTCACTGAGCTCTGCATGAGGCAGTTAGTGAATTCAGATAGATTTATTCACTCTTTAAGTGTATAACTTCACAGGAAGTTATCTGAAAGAAGAGAATATCTGTCTTAGCATCTGGCCAAGGTGAATAACGAAAAGCATCTGACCTGCAGCTTTGTACACCATACTTAGTATTATTATTCTTTTATTTTTCAAATCACTTCACACACAATAGCCTCATATGAATGGGACTCCAGGGACTTTCCTTGTGAATGTGTTAATTCTTAGATACCAAAAGATCCCAGACTTTCTATCATTGTCTCCTTGAACATTTGTCCTTATATCCAATAATCATCATATAAAGTGGGTATTCATAATGGTTTCACAGTGCTTTGTAAAATTTAATAACTATCTAGTCGAAAAGAAGCCATACTATTCAATTTTTGGAATTATGGTGTCTTTTATTCATTTAGGATATTATAAGAACAAAATTTTCAAATTATGCCAGTTGGTTACTAATTTGATTATATATATATATATATATATATATATATATATATTGTTTAATTACTTAATTTTTGGTCATAATAAAATTAAACCAGTACACATTTGTATTAAAAAGTGTTCAATACAATTATATTTTGAATATTTTTCATTTGTAAACGATTTATTACATGACCTAGGTTTCTACCATGTGTTATCTTCAGGAAATTTGCAATAACTGATTTTAACGTTTACCCATTTTTTTTTTTTAGAACGCTCATGTAATGGTGAATACAATCTAGGTTTCTATATTTTTGTGTCTTCAGGCAATTTACAATAACTGTTTTTACCATTTTGTTACATGAGCATTCTTTTAAAAAAATGGTAAAATCAGTTATGGTAAAATCACCTGAAGATACAAAAAAAGGTAGAAACCTGAGTTGCATAATAACTTGTTTACAAATGAAAAATATTCAAAAGTTCTACAATATAATTGCATTGAGCACTTTTTAATACTAGTCTAATTTAATTAAGACCAAAAACTAAATAATTTTATAAAATATCACTCAATAAGTCCTGAGCCTGACACATAAATGATGGTGCCACTAATAAAAGAAATTCATATGATTTTCATGAATACTAACCTTCAAATAGCATGTGACAAAATTTCAGCCCAATCAGATTATTAGTTGACAAATTACAGTTATTTAAGTGAAGCTACTGTTGCAAATTTCCAAAACAGTGGAAAAATCTGAATTTTGTGTGTTGATAAAGCATTGTTTTCTGATGGGAAAAATATGTTCAAGCAAAGTAATGGCTTGATATGTGTTATTCAAACTCGCCGGCAACAATGGTTAAGAGGTAGTCAGTCAGTTAAGTGCCATACGTGATACACGCTTGGGTGATCATGTCTCGAAAGAGACATGACTGACTAGGCAGAAGATTATCCCGCAGTAGGTTGCCATTGCTTTCTGTGGTAGCCTGGTTGCCGACCAAGGTTATAGAACCCAATCTGTCCTGTTATTTCACCCATAACTGGAAGGAATAGACAGATTAATACCTTTCCCAAGGGTATTTTCACATAAGTGAATGCAAGGAATTCAACTGGAATTCAAACTCGGCTCTCCGATTTCTCGTTCCGAGCTGATATCCACTGCACCACAACGCACAACCTAGAGGTGATATGCACAACGCCACCCAAGAGGTGGTATGCAGACTTTAAATGATGCTCAACACTCAGGTGAACAAAATCAGCACTTGTCCTGGAATACACCAAAAAATCCACAAACTCATTTTGGCCAATCGTAAATTGAAGCTGTGTGAGATAGCAGAGAAGTTAAACATATCAGAAGGCAGTGTATTCACTATTTTACATGAACAATTTTACATTTCACTGTTTTACATTGACAAATCAATGAGAAAGCTGTGTTCAAATTGGGTGCCACATTTACTCACAGTCAATTAAAAACCACAATGCATCAATGATTTAGAGAATTGTTTGCAACTGTTTCAATGCAACAAGAAGTTTATGCATAAATATGTGACTGGATGAAACATGGATACACCACTTCACTACAGAGTCAAATCAGCAGTCAGCTGAGTGAACAGCAGCAGGTGAAAACTATCCAAAGTAACCAAAGATGCAAACATCAGCAGGCAAGGTTTTGGCCTCCACATTTTGTTCGTCAATTACCTTGAGAAAAGAAGAACCATCAATAGCAAAAAATTATATAGCATTATTAGTGCATTTGAATGAAGAAATGGCCAAAACATGACCACAAATGAAGAAGAAAAAAGTGATCTTTCACCAAGACAATGCACCATGTCACAAGTCAATCACAACGATGGCAAAACAACATGAACTGCACTTCGAATTGCATTTGCATCTACCCTATTCTCCAAATCTGACTGCCAGCAGACCTCAAAAGAATGCTCCAGAGAAAGAGATTTGGCTCCAATGAAGAAGTAATATTGGAAACTGAGATGTATTTTGAGGCAAATGACTAATCATTCTACAAAAAAGGCATCAAATTGTTAGAGAAGCATTGGAATCAGTGTATCACCCCTTGAAAAAGACTATGCTGATGAATAAAGTCAAATTTTGCCTAAAAGCTATTGTTTATTAGTTAGGCTTAGGGTTTATTGAGTGATATACTAGTCATTCACAGACAGTCCTGTTTTATTGTATCACAGTTCATCAGCACAATTAAACATCCAATTGCTTCTAGCCAGGATTAACAAGCAAATAACATCAGCTGGCAATTTGGCATGTTATATGCTTGATGTAAACACATGACAGTAGCCGAGTGTTCAAATTCATTACTGAATGAACAATGTGTAAATAGCAGTGAGTAGCTACTGTTGTTAAAGTCCACCATTTCTCCATAGTGCTCAATTGGCAAGCGAGAGGGTGTACTCCAACTGACACCAAATTGGTTGAGTTTCAATCCCAGCTGGAAGCAAGTAGATATCTAGCCACACTGATGAGCTGTGTGATACAGCGAAACAGATTTGTATGTGGATGACTAATATATGTGTATGTGTATGCATGGCCTATACATTTACTCATTATTCATTTTATCATAAAATAAAATTGTAAATTTTCATTAATGATAGTTTACCTGAAACATGACTCTAATATGGGCTGTATCACAAAGTTCATTGGATGAATGTCAGTTCATGATGGAGGCCAAATTGTCAAAAATTCCATAGAAATGTCTCTTGTACCAATTCTGTGTCAAACTGGACATGTATGTGGGATCTCTGTCTTGAGTGAAAACAGAGGGACTTCCAAATGTAGAAGACAACCAGCAAAATGCATCTCACTTCAACATTTGCTGGTAAACTCTACTTTTCACTTTCAATCCTTCTTTAATAAACTCCAAGGGCAATTTTGAACCATTAGTATCAACAACAGTTTATGTTTAGATCATGGATAAATATTTATCCCACACCCTACACACATATATATATATATATATATATAGTTTTAAGGTATGCTATATTTATAAGTTCATAAAAGTGGACACTGAAGCCAACTCCCAGTGGCAACAGTCCGTTTTATACTTAAACACAATCATCAGGTCATATATATATATATATATATATATATATATATATATATATATATGTTATACTCGTCTACGGCTATATCATTTTGAATACACCGGTTTCCATCCGATCACCGAAGTTAAGCAACATTGAGCCTGGTCAGTACTTAAATGGGTGACCATTTGAGAATACCAGGTGCTGTAAACCTAAGGACCAAAAATGGTCCACCGGTCCTCTAGGTTTGGAGGTTGGGCACAGGGCTAACAACCCTGCCCTGTAAAAAACAGTTTGTTACAGAAACAGCAACAAAAAGTTGCTGCCCTATGCACCATTGAGTGTGATGTATAAATGATGATGATGATATATGCTATACTCACTTGTTTTTTGCTTGGGTAGTGTTTGATATTGCTTTTTGATTTTAAAATTGAACTAGTTTATTGATAGAATATTTGAAATATATTTATAGTTTGAAAGATATTTATATTTGGACAGTAAAACATGTTTCATTTCAATGATGCCTAAATCTATCATGACAAGTTATTTACCATTCTGTCTTGAAAATCTATCTTTTAATGAATCATTGAATATTTTCTTTATAATAAATATACAATTAATATTGAAAATATGTCCATCAAGCATCATTTGTTATTCTCCGTCATCTCTCTCTCTCTAGAAACATTGTTATTCAATACAGAAAATGTGTTATCTCCTTAAAGCAGTTTTGTAGACACTAATACACACTTTAAGCTTCTGTGACGTTATACTTGACAAGAATCTTTACTGAGTGATTATATGCAGAGGAATGGGACCAAGGAATAAATACTGTGATAAAAATTGTTACTATTTATGAAGAAGCAATTTTATTTTAATTTTATATTACCGAAGTCATTTCTATGCTCAGATGACTGTGTAACACAGCTTTTTATTTTTTTGTATATATCAAAATAACATTTGATAAAAGTGTATCACTCATAATGAGAAAGTATGGTAGCCCAAAATGGCGATCACAGTCTTTGCAACATTTGAAATCCTGAAATCAAGACTCGTTAGAATAATTACATAAGAAATTACTCTTTGTATTGCTATAGCATTTATTCTCTTTTAATCTCACAAAATTCTAATTCTTCATTTACCATGAGAACATTATTAATGCTGTCAAATATATATATTTTTAAAATATAATATGATGTCACTAAACATGCGAACATCAAGCCAAGTATTTTACAAAATACCTCACAAAGATAGTAAACAAACAAATTAAAATTCACATTTCCTCCTCTCTTTTCTTGAAATAAAACAAACCAAAGATTTATCTTTTTATTATTAATCTCACATTTTATATATGTTTGAATATTAACATAAAATAATAGTTCTTTCAAGTTCTTTTATAAATAATTATAGTTTCAATGACTAGTGTAGAATGCAGATATAAAACTAAAACAAAGATACGTAATTTATAATGATGTATGTTTTAAACTCTACGACAGTTCTTTTCTAAAGGAGCTCTGTTTACTGTTGTCTTTTTCCACTTGAAATTTTGTACTGATAAGTTTGGATATAAAAGATAGTTATATTAAATATCTAAATTATATTTAGTAATCAAGACATCTTAAAAGTGCATAGGAAATTTTTAGGCTTGTTTTTTTCATTAAAGTCAAAAAGCCTAATTATACTGCCAGGTTTTTCTTTTTTTTAAGAAGAAAATAGTAAAATATTGACTAAAAATTTAATCTAAGCATCATGACTAATATCTATATAATCAAGAAACAAAAGAAATGTGTTGACAATATCAAATAATTCAAATCTTTAAATAAAAGGTTTTGTAGCCTCACTGCTGATAGTTTTCAAAGATGCACTTGGGGAGGGCTGAAACCCACTTCACAAAATCAGTATTCTGATATTTGGTCATCAAAATACTGATTTTAGGATGTAGGTTGAGTCACGTACTTTTCAGCACCTTCTTTCTTACATAATACACAAGATAGATTTTAACACATTTACAAAAAACAAAAACAAAAAAAAAACAGTAGTTAACGTTGGGGGGCATATCTCAACTGAAATCCTGTGGTTTAATTCAAGATGTCTGGTGTTCAAGTGCTTGCTCCTGCCATCAAAATTTTTCAACCCACTGTGTTGTTTATGAAATCAGTCGGTTTTGTTTTGTTTTGAGTTTTTTGTGTTAGCTTCTTATTTCCTTTCCTCCACTGAGTTGATTATTTATTCTTACCTTTCCTTCAGCTCAAGATCTTCAAAATTGTCCATCATGATGCAAAGTGGGAAGGGGACATGGAAATAGGAAACAATTTCCTTATTGTTGAATAATTTGTGATAAATACAAAGGGAACTTTAAAGCCAAAACTTGATTAATGTTGTTGTCATTTTCACTTTCAAAGCATCATTAAATTCCCACTTATATTAACTTAAGAGAGAACACAGTATTGTACACTCTAGCTGAATTCTAACACAATCTATATTTACTGAGTAAATAGCTTAACACATACAAAAATGTTAAATTTGTTTTAAATATATGCAGTTTCAGACCACTATTTTAGATTTTTTTAAATATATGCAGTTTCAAACCACTATTTTAAAGTTTTTAAAATGCATGCAATTTCAGACTACTATTTTAAATTTTTTTAAATATATAAGGTTTCAGACTGCTGGATTTAATAATTAGTAAGTCTTATGCCTTTGATTTAAATAATTCCTCCTAAGTTAGGATGCTGAAACTATTTAACCCATTAATGCATGGTGCACAATTTTTTAGAGAGGGTGTTATTTAAAATCTGTCAACTTTAGGTAAAGAGAGGTAAAATTCTAAGAAAACCTTTTAGCAGTCTGACACAGATATAAAGTTGGAGCTATGTGATTAATATTCGCTACTGAATTAATTTCATTGACAAGGCAGGTGATTATGATGAAGAATGCTTCTTGTGTAAGATATATACATTTTTCATCATAAAGCTGCAGAATTACAGATGTACATATAAATAAATCTACATGTGAATGAAGGTAACACATTAAACATGTATATATATATATATACATACATACATACATACATTCTTCAAAGTGTGTGTGTATTTACTTGTGTTCAATGTTGAACTGATTCATCAGTTCAGTGAGAAATATTACAAAAATTTATCATGGCTGCCATTAAAACTCAAGCAGCCTCAAATTTCATAACTGAGTTTTAATTATACTTAAGTGCAAACTGTTTAATAAGAATAAAAAACAGGAAACTCAATGGACTGTTAAATTTTTAAGTTTTCCTCTACTTACATATTAAATTCATAATTTATAATAGTTTTAAGTTCTGACATTTTTAACATATCAATTTCATAAATGATTTTTAACTGCTAACATAAAAATCACATGATTTAATAAGATCATTTTATGTTAGGAGATAAATCAAAAGTTAAAACACCATCAGAAAAGCTATATAGTTTACAGTTTATTTCTTGACACAACATACGAACTATGGGTTATGTGTGAATAAAAGGACTTAGTTTTTAAAATCAACATATGCAAACAATTCATGATTTATTTTATGACATGCCAAAAACTTGAATCTGGAGAAGAGTGTGTAACAAAGTTTTAAAATCTTCTTGAAACAGTTCTTGATTAGTTTTTTTTTTTTACTGTAAACAAAGTCCAAAAAATTCCTCTGATATCTACTAGAATTAAAGAATGGTTAATCAATCTTTTTCTTTAACCGACTGAAAACAACTTCTGCAACAACTTCTGCAGCTTTAGTCCTGTTTGATAACTGTGTTGTGCTAGACAAAATTGTATCAAAATTTCTTGTCCATAATCAAATCATTTATGAAATGTTTATAGATTTTATAACCATAATGATACAATTTATTTTTCAGGGGCGGGAAGGACAGAATTTTATTAATAGTATAAAAGTAATGAGAAATGATGTTGATATGTATAAGAACTTTTGATACAAAATAGTAAAAATATTTTTAAATTATTCAATGAATACATAAAATCCTGGAAACTTTGTTGCTTGCTTCCTTGTTACGCTGTTCCCTTGGCTTATCATAATGGAATGACTCAACAATCCCAAAAGAATGTTTTTTTTTTAAAGTATTTTTTTGCATTTGATGTTTTTGTTGGTTAGTAATGAGTGTGACTTGATATTAAGTTATATGCATTGTTTAGTGTTCTTTTTATTTCAGATAACTGGAAAGTCAGTTTTGGTTTTTGATTTTTCAGTGTTTCATGAACTTTGTATACAAGCTGAAAACCTGTCCTGTGAAAGACCTATATAGAGACCTTGATTTCAAGAATGTATTTATTGAATAATACTTTATTAACCATCATAACGATTATGCATTCTTAATTTAAATATCTGCAAGGATTTTATAAAATATTTCATATACCTATGCTATTTGGAAATTTAGATTTTTCTTTATTTACAGGATTTTTATTACAGCAATAAAACAGTGAACAATGTTTTGTGAGGACATCTAATTTAGTAAACAACATCAAGAGGTTCTGATTTCCTGGATGCCATTGCTTGTTCTACAAATATAAACACAACTAATTTTTTTAAAGTTCTAATTTTCTAGTAACTAAAAAGTTTATGAGAATCTAAATCTAAACTTATTTAGAAATGGAACTTTGTCTGTGTGTATGTGTATATCCGTTACCTATAGACTCCGAAACGGTCAAACCAAATTTATTGAAAATTTACACAGTTGTACTTTAAGCGTCTGCGTTTTGTGTCGAGGTACCCCCAATAAATATCAATAATCAAAAAATCAGGTCATAGAAGTAGTGGTCCAATTTTAATCAAATTTGATACACTCATAAACAAAGACATAAGAAATGATATTCAGAAGTTTCAAGGTTGTAGTTCTTACAATAGTGCAGAAAATCAATAATATATATGAATACATGTGAGGGTGGTAACTCCACACCATAAAGAATTTTAAACTTGCTGGTAGTAGCACATGCGTCTGTCTTCTTGAATATGGTAAAAGTCAAGCCATTTTGTTTTTTATTTTTATTTATTTTTATCCTCTTTTATTTTGCCCGTTTTTGTATAATTTCAAACTTTCATTTCTAATTTGAAGGATTTTTTTCCTAGCAGAAATCTCTTTGACTAGACTTAACTAAGTTAAAACTTAGCAAGTCACTAACCTCTTTTTTTTTTTTCAATTGGAGTAGATAGACTACACTATCGCCCAGTTCACACTCCACCCACGTCTATTGAACAGGTGAAGAGGCTCATCCCTTGTTCCTTGGTTAGGATGTGGTTTCCGGCTTTCTCTTTTCCAATCTTTTCACTCCTATATAGGAGAAAGTTAGAAAGTTACCACCTTGCTCGGGGTGATATGATTAAAAAAAAAAAACAACTCCTTGTTACTGAAACCATAACAGCAAAGACTAGCTGGTGATTCTTTGAACATATATTCCACATGAAGAGTTTAATAGCACTGAGCAAAAAAAAATTCTTCTTCTATGTTCCCTTCAAGACGTAGGCAATCATGGCCTTCTACATTTTCCTATCTCTTGTCGCTCTTAAGAACGCTTCTATTATTCCACTCAGTCCTTGCTCCACCATCCATCTCTAAGTCTATAATGTATATCGTGCATTGCTTTTCTCTTGTCTCTCTTCCCCTCTATCTGTTCTGTGAGCATCATGTTATCCAAGCCCTCCTTCTTCATTCAGTCAACTCATAACTAGAGAGAAGAGATCTTTCCCAAGGTTATTTGTGCATAAGTGAATGCAAGGAATTCAACCAGAGTTCAAATTCAGCTCCCTGATTTGTCATTCAGAGTTGATATCCACTGCACCACAGTAAACATTCTTCTTCCTCATTACATGTCCAAAAAATCTCAGCTGATTTTTTCTGATGTTAAATATCGGTTTCTTTCATTCATCCTCTTCAAAACCTTGTTGTTGCTCATGTATTTCATACATGGCATCCTCAGCATCCTTCTGCATAAAAGGAAAAATGACTAATGCATAACTGAAAATTTCTGTGTATTCAGGTAACAGAATCACAGACCTTTACATAAAAACTTTCTGAGAGGTTTAAAAAATTATTAATGTTGTCCCTTTAGAGACTAATTGTTGGAGATATATATTTAGTGTATCGAGGCAGCAAATAATTTTTTAAACATATACTATTAAATATAAGAGACAATGAATGTCTATTATGTTTAATCATGAGCCGTTCTAAACGTCATATTTTGGCTTTAATTTCAGTTGAAAATAAAGACAAAAACCCTCCAACATTTGGATAATTTTTATTAATTTGTTTCTAAGCTTTTGGCTCAAGAAAGATATAATTTAGAACGGCTCATGATTAAACATAATAGACATTCATTGTCTCTTATATTTAATAGTATATGCTGAAAAAATTATTTGCTGCCTTGATACACTAAATTTAAGTTCCATGATACCGCAGCATTAAATGATCCTAACACCAGGAAATTTCAATGGAACCTTATTAAACGTCAAATGCACACAGCCAAACATTGTATTACAGTCTAAATAACCTCTCTGAAGATGGCTCATGTGATTAAACATAATAGACATTCATTGTCTCTTATATTTAATAGTATATGTTTAAAAAAATATATATATATATGTGTGTGTGTGTGTGTGTGTGTGTGCGATAATGAAATTCAGAAGAGTATTGATTTATTAAATATGTACCTCATGACAACTTGGGAGGATTCAGTTTATTTTTAACTATGACAAATCTTTGATCAGGCAACAAAAACAGGTGCCTATCAGTGTTAAGCTCATGAAGCAGGCACCAACATAAGAAAACACATGTTTCATCGAAAGACAAAATGAAATATGAAAGGAAAGATTTTGTAAAGAGAATAACAGACTAAGATCAGCTTTCCAACTTTTACAAAATTACTTTCTTGCCTTTTTTCCTTATACTATGTGTGTTCACACATATACAGTGGCATTATCATTCCTTGGGATTTTTAAAACATCACTGAACCTAAGTCAGTTTCAATGAATTAATAAAAGACTAAATAATAATTATTCCAAGTTTGTTTCAAAATTGCATTGTTTTCACCGTAGTATCATGTTTTTACTACTTTTTCCCACAAAATATAATTTTTCTGATGCTCTCATATTGAGGAATTTTTCAGTAAATCACAGGATTTATCAGCCCCTTTTGATATACAGTTAAGCAGAGTGAACAGATTATAAGCTTTTAATAAACTTTTTGCTAAGACAAGAAAGAAATTATCATTCTTCAAAAACTACTGACTTGTAAGGTTTATTTTCATATTTTATGCTTTTTCATTGGCATTTCTGTCTTAGTTTTGCAAACTGATGTCCAATAAACTGAAAAAAAAATAATTTAATAAAACCAATACTTCTGTATAATCTTCCTAAGAAATTGCTAAAATCAGACAAAACTAGTTTCATGGTAACATAAAAAATGACAGCAATATTTAAGTAATTTTGCTGTTTCATTACTTATATTTTATGGATGAATAAAATGTAACTAGTAATTAAAATGAAAGAAAATTGCCAACAAAAATTAATAACAGCAACAAGTAACATTCCATACAATTACGCTAGTAGTTATATATCCTATAAGTGATAGTGAAAGAGTTATTTTTCTTGCACTGGAGACAACATATGGCAATGTCTTTGCTTTCAAAATGACAGACTGTTTTTATGATGTTTATGAAGCCAGAAAGCAAAAATACTGACTCTATAAAAAAAGCAGAATGCAACTGCAAGAAATATCTTTGAAATGCGGTCATTTTTGACAGCATTGGTAAACTAAAGTAATAGTAATAATGATTGACAAAGCATCAGCTAATAAAAAATAGAACAATATCGATTGATTTTGTTATTCTTAGGCAAATTTCTTTGCTTTTGTCAAGGTTGAGAACGGATGCAACAGTTTTTCAGTGTTACTGTCTGTTTATGTTTGGTAGTTGTAAGAAAGTAACTTTCTCAAATGCTCACTTGCATATCCTTTTCTGTATCAATCATTCTGATAAGACAGTAATAAAACATTCTTGTCAGGATATAGAATAGATTCATGCCTTTTCAAGATCATTGGAATGAGGGAATATAAGTAACCTTAGCTGAAATATTAATACTTTCAAAGAATGAAGATTACTATAACAATGAATTTGAATTGACTAATGGCCTATTTAACTTATCTTCCCACTATACAGTCCATCTGAATTTATTAAACAAATCAATGAAATCTCAATAGAGTTGCTTTTGTTATGTAAAAAAAGTGTCGACATCAACACATATGGTTGAACACTGATTGTCAGATAACAAATAAAACTGTAAGAATGGATTATTTCACTGGAGATCATGTGACCATGATAATAACCTATATTAAGCAGACAGAAGTCTGGGTGAATCAACTGAGTAGATCAACCAGATTGTGAGTCCAGTGTTCACAGTGGGATATTACAGAATTTACATTATTTGGACTATTGTCCTCATCTTTGTTGCCATTTGTATGACATTTCAACTGTTGTATGCAAGAAATTTCAAACTGAACCCTTTATTACAATCACTGGGGTATATGAACTCCATTCCTTGTGTAGTAGTGCCTCTTTTGGTAGTCATGAGTTATCTCCCTCTAACCCTCTAAGTTACTTTGTTCACAACTCTTTGGGTCAAGTTACAGGAACTAACTAACCAACGTCCATATCCATTGGCCTTGTGTCCTTAAGGACAAGAACAACTAAATTTTTGGGACATATAAACTTAATGTTCATTAACAAGTAAACAGAATAATCAACAATTGATCAACACTTATAACAACAAACATATATATTAATTTTCAGAAGCATTTACTTCATAATATAGTGACTCTTCTTCTCAGCTAGCAATCTGTTATCTAGTGATTTTGTTAAATTTTATACTTCAGCTAGGTTCATTTTTATACATGGTGGTTTTAATTGCTTACTATAGGTCTGCTTTCCTGCCCTATTGTTTGGCACCATCATATAAGTTCCTCTTCACAATTGATTATAGATTTTTGATCAGATTCAGATCAGGACTTGATGGTAGCCATTCAGTTATTTTCTCTCCTGTAAACATTTTATGCTTAAAAAATTCAAATTAATTTTAGAATCGTCCGGTTCACACTCCACCCATGTCTATTGAACGGGTTAAGAAACTCATCCCTTGTTCCCTGTTTAGGATGTGGTTTCCAGCTTTCTCTTTTCCAATCTTTTCACTATTGCATAGCCCCCTGCACATTAATGGCACTACCGCCTTGCTCGGGGTGATATGATTAAAAAAAAAAACATGAGAAGGAGAATTGTTGTGCATAAATACACAATTCACTTTAAAACTGTGAGGCTGAGACTTGAGCCATGCAAAGAAAGTCCATGAAATCACAATAGTTAGCACTGTTCAGTTGAACTCCATCATCTACTTCGAATGTTTAATAATTGTTTGGCTGATAAATTTAGCATATATCATCACACTGCCACTACCTTCTTTTAGCCACAGGCACATCTGCATTGGATAGAGTCCATCCTTTGGACCATCCATCAAGTGTAACCCGAGATTCATCTGTGAAAATCACTTTCCAAAAGTCAATTCTCATGTATTTCTTGGCCTAATTTTAACACTTTCAAATATTTGCTTTCAGTCAGTTAAGTGCCATACGTGACACATGCTTGGGCGATCATGTCTTGCAAGAGACGTGACTGACTGCACAGAAGATTATCCCGCAGTAGGTTGCCATGGCTTTCTGCGGTAGACTGGTTGCCGACCAAGGCTATAGAACCCAGTCTGTCCTGCTATTTAACCCATAACTGGAAGGAAGAGATGGATTAATACCTTTCCCAAGGGTATTTGCGCGTAAGTGAATACAACGGATTCAACTGGAAATTGAACTCGGCTCTCCGGTTTCTCGTTCCAAGCCGATATCCACTGTACCACAATTTGCTTTACTAAGAGGAATTTGCCTCAGAGATTTCTTGACAGATCCCAATTTGGAGAGTATTCAACACTTTTTGTCCTTAACTCGCTCAATTCCAGCTAGTTCAAAGATTAGTCAGAAGTGGTTGTTTAACTATAACTCATTTTAGTTTACATTCCCCTTGAGGAGACAAGTTCTTAAGTCATTTTTTCTTTTGCTTCTAAGTCTCAACTAAGTTATATTTTTAACAGCCGTCATCATTGTTCAACGATCTCCATGACAGTCCTTCAATATCTCTAATGTGAACATTCCCTGACTCAAATATTTTTGTTTTTCAGTATTTGTCAGATCTTTCTATTTTCCAGGTTTCAACATATGGAATAAAAAAGATTTTATTAGGTTTCAGAGACATTAAGATTAGTTTAATCTGCAAAAAACTTTAGATTACAGTTTTTTATAAAAAATCCAATAGCTTTGAAAAACCATGTTAAAACTATATCAAAGTTTAACTCAAGCTTTGTTTTGACATCTAAATTAATTGTTCAAAATTTGACAATTTTTAAAAGCAAATTCAAGTTATTAAAATTTAGGTAATTTGAATGACTTCAGACAAACTTTAAATATAAAAATTTAGGAATATGTTTATAAATATAAGAACATATATATATATACATATATATATATATATATATATATATAGAGAGAGAGAGAGAGTGCTGAGTTCGGATAATGCTTTTGCAAGATTAATTTTTCTGTGGTTTCAGATATTTTCGCAAACAGTGCTCAATATAAAAATAGGGATAGAGCGCTAATTAATAAACTTATATATATTATAAAGAAGTGAAAGAACAGATAAATTAAAACCTACTGTTCATTGCATTTAAAAGTGCTCAATACAGAGTAGAGCTTAATATGGTAATTTTGTTATTACAAACATTATTGTTCTTCTGGTGATAGTTTAAAAACAAACAGTGAAAATGATTTATTTTAGAAAATATACAATTAATTCATGGTTATTCAAGAAGTTAAACAATATGATTATGAGTATGTTTGTATTACTCAATCAAAAGTGAAAAGTTGAATTATGAAGTTGTGTTGTATACCAATAAACAGACAAACACGTATATATATAAAAATATATCATAATATTTTTTATTAACGACGATGGACCGTGTCGCCTAGGAACAGAGAGTTGAGGGAGCGCTTCCAGGGGCTGACGTGGGGTTCGACGTGAGTGTAGCCTCTCTGCTTAGCTCGTCTAGCTTCTTCTTCGACTTCTCGAAGACTTCTTCCGAGACTGACTTCTGTCGAGGCTGACTGACTTCTTCTTCTTCGACTTCTCTTCTTGTCTACTTCTGGAGACCGTCAAGACTGACTGGGTTCGACTTCTCTTCTACTGTCGACTTCTGGAGACTGACTTATCTGTGTTTTCGCAGTCTTTATATATCTTCCAAAACCGGGGACTCGTTTCTTCCGGTTTTGCCTTGATCACGCGACGCCTACGCGACGCCTACGTAAATTCTCAGAGACCCTGTCTGTTTGCTCTGAGCTATTTCCGCTCTGCCGGAAATAGGGTCAAAATGACATCCGCTGCTTTCAATGACCGAAAACACCCACGCTTCATCGCCTTCTTGGGTGGGGCCAGATTATTATATTACAGTTGAACATTTAAGTTGCATGAAAAAAATTGATGACACTTTATTTGTCTGGGGAAGATACATATTAGGAACATAGTCAAAAGTGTAGATTTTGATTTCTGACAGCAGGTCAGATTTTAGGTTTTTTAAATTTAATTTTTATACTACTGTATTTTTTAAAGGGGCTCAATTACTGAGGTAAAAATTTGAATAAAGTAATGATGGTATACTGAGGTATGTTGGAGTTATGAAAGCAAAATAAGTATTGTGTGGGTCATTAATTTTAAGGTAAGGCTACAAGAACATTGCAAGATGGTAACACAAGGGGAGATAGAAAAATCAGACAGCTGATCACATATGGAGGGAGAAAGGGGATCACTACCCCCTATAGGATGAAGCTGAAATAATAGATGCAGAACGCCACTCGAAACTACATAAACTTAAGGAATCAGCACATATGCTGGGCTTCAAAAATCTTCTAAACCGACCAAGCATAGAGATGAATACAATATGGGAACCAGTAATACATAGTGCCAGAGAAAATCATTAGGGTCAAAAATTGCAATATGAGCTCTGATAAAAAATACTAGAGAAAACCATTAGCATCAAAAATTGCAATATGAACTCTGGTAAAAAAAGGGTTACTGGACATTAGGTTTATAAGTCCCAAAAATTAAGTTGTTCATGTCCTTAAGGACATATGGCTACAGTGAATATAGACGTTGGTTAGTTCCTTACTTGACTCTTAGAGTTGTGAGTTCAATACCAGGCTACAGCAGTGGTGAACAAGTAACTTGCAGGATTAAAGGGAGATAACTCATAACTTCTAATTGAGGCTTTACACAAGGAATGAGGATGATATACCCCAGTGATTATAATAAAGGGTTCAGTTCGAAATTCCTAGCACCTGAAGAAGACCAGAGTGTACAGTGGCTGAAACGTTGTACAAATAGCAACAAAGATGAGGACAATAGCCCGAATAAAGTAAATACTATATGTGTGTGTATATATATATATATATATATATATATATATATATATGCATACATACACACATATACATTAAGAATATGTGTATAGAAATAAGAATATATATATATATATATATATATGTGTATAGAAATAAGAATATATATATACACGTGGAAGGACAAATAAAACAAAATGATGCCGTAAAGTGTAACTTAAGATTATTTACCTAAAATTAAAATTCATGAAGAGTACTTTAGTTTTAAAATGATGTAAATTTAACTCAGTTAAAAATATTTGAACTTGTGAATATGAAAAAAAGTTAATAAATAAAATGAAACGATGGAAATACATTTACAAACATGGAAATTTATTTTCATAGTCAAAAGCAACATCATCCATTTTTGATAATATAGTTTCTAAATTTTCTACTTAGAATCAACAAGTAAATAAAAAATTTTGCTTTATACCAAACAACCCATGAAATTGTTAAAGATAAACTCTACTCATATTAAATTTTCCTATTACTTAATTAAAATAATTTTAAACCCAAATCATTCTGACATGAGTATTTTTCCTCCACCCTTGAACCCAAATCTAAAAACTTTTGTGCATAGCTACCTGCAAAGAAAAAAAAAATAACATTGCTTTGTGCTTGTTCATGCAAAAGACCAATCATAAAAATTGTTGCTGACTTGTCAGGCTTTGGGCAGTCAATAAAAATACTATATAAATTCTGAGTTTTTATCTGATTTTAATTTTGTTTATCAATCAAGGGAGTCAGTCTGATAAAGAGAGTTTGCATAAAAAATAAACTTTTAAAAATAGTTACTCAAGGAAATGCAGAAATTTATCCTGGCAGTCATCCAATGGAAAGGAAGTGAGTGTGGGCTTGGTAGGGAGATTACCTCGCAGCCTTGTTGATTTGAAAGTAAAAGAAAAACAGTGTAACAGAATAAAAGCAATGGGATTGCCACTTCTCTCCATTAACAATAACCTCAAAATTTTCTTATTTCATCAAATCAATTTATTGCATTTTTAATATAGAAATTATTTGTGTGTGTATATATATACACCCATATATTTTTTTATCATCATATTGCCCCAAGCAAGGCATTTTACTGCCACTGTTTTGCAAAAAAACAGTTATTAGAAAGAGTGACATGTTATAGGGGGTGTCAGGAAGTGGGTAAGAGAAGGATGATAATACTGATAAGAGTTGAGTGGATGGAGAAAGGAGCATGAGAGAGAGGATGCAGGTTAGTGAGACAGGAGATGACTATTGACTTTACATTTAAATGCTTTAAAATGTGTGTACATAACAAAGACAGCTCTGAAAGTAATGCCATTTTTTTTTTTAATATTGGAAACTTTCTCTCAATAACCCCAAATTCCTTTATCATATTAAAAATAGCAGTCTGACAAAATGTTGTTTGACATGAAAGCACATATGAAGGAGAGGTGTCAATGAATTCTTTCATACATAAATAACTGCTTCCATTGACACCCATTAAAACTTGCTGAATGCTTACAAATACAAAGCAATAGACAATATGTTTCAACAATGTTGATAGTGATACATATGACCAGCCATGTTCCTGGCAACCATGCACAGACTCTTACATTTCAGGGGAAAATACCAATGGTGATGATTATATGCAATAAATAGTATCTGTCAGAGAAATCTTATTCTACCCAATGGTGTTATCTGTATCTACTGTAGTTTCTGTGGAAATAGACAGGAGGTATTTCTTTTGAAACAACCAGTAAATTCTGTGGAAATAGACAGGAGGTATTTCTTTTGAAACAACCAGTAAACATATCTTTGTGTATATATATATATATATATATATTTTTTTTTTTTTAATCATATCACCCCAAGCAAGGCGGTAATGCCACTGATGTGCAGGGGGCTACATAAGAGTGAGAAGATTAGAAAAGAGAAAACCGGAAACCACATCCTAAACAAGAAACAAGGGATGAGCCTCTTCACTTGTTCAATAGATGTGGGTGTTATAAAAATATAATAGATTATAATTTTAGTTCCACATACTCACGCAGAAAGAAAGAAAAATACTGGATTTTAAAATTAAATACATACAGGCTAGGGTTAAATAGGGACTTAGGTGTTTTGAATCTTTATAAATATTTTAATAGTTAAACATTTTTTAGATACACTTAAAAAAAATTTTCTTTAAAACAACATTTATAAGTATTATTAAAAGATAGATTTACATTTACAAATATTTAAAAAATCTGTCGCTTTCTGTGTCACGTGATGTAAACAATTTATATATATATATATATATATATATATATATATGGGGGGGGGGGGGCAGTAAACAATATAAATTAGATTCGTGTAAGTATCCTTAGAAGGTCTTGAACAGTTGAAAATCCAGCCCATTAAAACAGTCCATCTTGGGAATTGCATTAGATACCCAGCCACATAAAAATGTGTGTTTGTTCCAGATTGGGTTTTTGTGGATCATTCAAGAAAAAGCATTGCGTCATTTGACAAGTGACACAAAGAGCAACTTTTTTTTATTTTATCAACCATTTTTATTTTTACCTTAGATTATAAAAAAGAAAAAGGTACTCCAATCCAGTGGATTCAATTTTCCCCCTTATTCTCCTGTGTCATCATGTTTCTATGTGTTAGCAAGCTTTTAATAGTTTTATGCTAACCTTGTGGTCACCTATTTCTTATTGTAACAGACTTAATAGTGTTATCATATATATTTTGTGAGAGATGAGTCAGCCCATGTGGTTCATAAATATTGTTCATTGTAGAAGTCTTTTTACTACAAACTTATAAGAAGAAAGAATATATGAAAATAAAGAAAAAAATTAAGTGAATTTGTTGTCATGTTGAATCAAATGGCAAAACAGAGATTCAAAAAAAGACATCTATCTAAAGGTTTCATTTGTATATTGATTGATGTACTTTTTAGGCAGCAAGTCTCAAAATTTTTTTGTAACTTATAAAGGAAGCTTTTTCTATAATATTTTTCATTGAGGTACAACAGCAGGAAATGTCTATATGCACCTGATTGACACTGAGGAGGTACAAACAAATCTTTATATATAACAAGTGATATATTTATTTTGAGAAAAGTACTTACAGTATAGTTTAAGTAATGGTGGGGAGGTCTAGAGTTAATTGAAAATGTTAAACTGATTAAAACCAGTCACAAACTAGCAAAAAATATTTGTGATAATATTTATCCTTTAAAAAATGGGAGACCACAGGTACAATAAATATCTCAAGTCTTTTCAGTTAAAAAACATTAAAAATCCATAGGAACTTCATTTCCCTCTTTATTTATTTAAAAAAGTGTTAATTGTATACTCGCTTTTGTTAATCAAATCATTTATTTCTTGTAATACTCATTCACACCTGATACCTTATTTGAGGCTAAATGATTCTGAAAATCAATTTGTGTTAGATGATTGCTCAAATAAAGAAGAACTTTTCATTGTTTTGTTCGATAACAATAAACCCATATTAAAGACATAAACAGAAGCTAATGAATTTCAAAACAACTCTGCTTAAAATCCCTGAATTTTGCAATTATTCCATTAAATATCAAAAGAAAGAAAAAGTAATTTACCATCTATAAAAAATTAAGTGAACTTATGCATTTATCAGTTGTATACTACTTGATCTCACTCAATATGAATAGGCTTCATGTTACTGCAACTATGGAATATCTCATTAAATAGAACAAATTGTTAATATATTGTTTTTTTATTTTTGTGCTAGCACATTTTTGATATTTTTACTTTCAATGATTTAGAAACTACATTTCTTTCTTTATAAACTTTACTACCTCACAAAAACTTTATAACCAAGAGAGGAAAATCTGAGTTGCTTATTGAATTATTTTGTTTGTTTAGTGAGTCTGACTTAGAGCTTCATGTGACTAGCCAGTTGATTGGATCAGGCCTCTCCAACTGCCTGTCTAGCTCAAGTAGGGGCCAAAGTAGTATGTTAGAGTTTAGAAGTATGTGTATAGTCCAACACCTAAAACCTTCAACCACCAGGATCTCAACCTCAAGAATCACCAGTCGCCAATTATGGCAAGCAGGTGACCCACTTGGGGGACTTTTACCCCTACAGAGACGCAGTCAGCATATTCTGAAGACCTGCCAACAGGGCAAGGTGTTAAATGGAAGCTTTCTATCATAATATAACATGACAAATTTAATAGTTGTGTAGTAATCTGCATATATAAAATGCAATATATAAACACACACACATAAATATATATGTGCACATGTGTGTGTGTGGATGTAACTGTTCTATATCACAAATTATTATTATAGAAAATCATTATAATTCACTACTGAATAAAGTAGTTATTTGTTGAGTTTAACCTTCAGGAAATGAACATAAACAGGAAAATGCAAGAAAAGCTTATAGGTTTTAGAATTACAAAATTACTTAAATATCTTATCATTTTTTATGTAAACTAGTATATAACATATATGACTTTCTTTGTCTGCAACAATAGAATTGACCATTATTTTATAATTATTAGTAATCTGGTGTCACTAATAAGTAAGAAGAAAATCTATTGTTATGCATTGTATGGTACCATACAAAGTGAATGGACATTGTTTTACTATAAAAACAGAATTTTCAAATATTATAAAATTAAAATTTATAAAAAATTGGAAAATTCAATTGTTATGGCAACATACAGCATGCTTGATACCACTGTGAGAAATATGTTTTGTTTTCCTCTAGAAAAATATCATTGAAATTAAGATATATTTGTCAATCATTTCCCAGACGACTGGGTCCTAAAAACATTACATTTTTTTGACATTGTCATGCCAATGGCAACAAAGATAAGGACAATAGTTCAAATAATGTAAATAGTGTAAATACTACCTCATCTATGAAATATAGATAAATATCTTTGCCAATAGTTTGAAAGTCAATAATTCAAGAGACTTATTCACAGTCTTCAAGTGATGAAAGATGGTTTACTATTTCAAAGATTTCTTCATTGAAAATTAACCCTTATTCACTCTGACAGTATAATTATTGTTTAATCTGAATTTATTTGTAATCTAAAATTTCAACCAAGAATATCTTTGCTGCTTGGTGAATTTATATATATTCAGCAACTCATTAAAAACAACTTATCCATCAGACAGTTTTACAAAATATAGGATAAAAATAACACTGAAAAACATACCTGTAAGCAATCAATATTCAATTAACAATTAAGTGAAAGGTGAGTCTATTAATATTTCAGCATTTATTCACATCATCATTAGAAAAGGTCATTGTGCAAGGTTAGTGAATTTAGCTTCATTTTAAAACAAATAGTTTATTTTCATTAGTTGTTCATCCCTGTGTTTGTGAGAAGAAAAAGTCATTATTTTAGATCACAAAATAACCCTTCCCTGATACTTGCAACCAATTTTTTGTTAACTGCTAAGAAAACTGAATTTATTTCAAATAGATATTATGAATAATCCAAACATTTACTGGGAATAGACCAACTGCATCAAAATAGAAAATTAATTGAGCAAGTATGCAAATATAGAAAGGGGCATAAGACAAGGATGCATCTTGTTGCTAGATTTATTCAATCTATACAGCAAGGTAATCCCAAAAGAACAAAAAGTCCTAACAGGATTTATTATTAGTGGACACAATCTTAGCAATATAAGATACACAGATATCTTTCTGTTTACCAGTAACACAATATTAACTGAAAGAACTCCTAAATAAGGTCATAAAGGAAAGTGAGAAGAAGGGACTAAGCATCAACTGTAAGAAAGCAAAATGTTTGGTCATTAGAAAGAGGAACAGCCTAAGGTTCAAGCTATGAATTGGAGGCATTAACATCAAACAATTACAGAAATGTAACTATCTGAGAACATTCACCTCCCCACTCACCAACTCCAGGTAGGTTTTGCAACCTGTCAATCTAGAATCACTTCCATATATCAACGTCCTTTGATAATATAGGTAACGAGATTGTATCCATTGCCGGTTTGTTAGACTTGGTGTGTAGTATACAGCACCTGTTATTCTCCAGCTCTCACCTATCTATATACTGATTAGGCTCAATGTTGCTTAACTTTAACTTCCGTGGTCAGATAAGAACCAGTTTTTCAATGTGATATGTCTGTAAGCAAATTGTTATAACAAGCAACCAAAAGTGACACAAAAATCTGAAGATGCATTGGAATGGCAAAAGATGCCTTCCAAAAACTAAACAAAGTATTAACAAACAGGAAAATTTCATTAAAAATAAGGAAGAGTGTAGAACTGCTATGTAATATCAATGGTATTGAATCCTTGTTGATTTCTCTTTCCATCTGTGCATATTTTTAGTTTGTTTTCAAATTACTGTTTTGCCTCTGTACGTCATAAATTCATTATACACTTTATTTTTTAAGTACATTGGAAATGTGCTTTTCATTATATTCCTATTTTTGTTAAATGCTTTCTACCTTCTTGGTATATGTTGTTTAATTTCATTTCCATCAAATTTTTTGTTATCACCTATTTGAAGTTTCTGTATTCCTGAACTTCTTCCAGTTCACTCACTTTTATAATTTTTTTAATGTTATAGGTAAAAAGTGGTTTGTTATACTTTGCATTTTTTCAATCAAATTATTTATTTGTAGATCGTAGCAATAACCAACCATTGCTAAAACCTACATGTTCATATGGCTGGTTGTCATCTTAGGTATTTTATGGTCTCTTTGTAAATACTATTGACAATAATTTATACATGTTTAATAGTAATGTAATTGGGCAATAGTCTTTAATATCTACTTTTTGTAAAGTAGTATTATTATACTGAGATTGGAGTTTTGAGATACTCTCTGTACATACTGAATAACTAGTTGTGCTAATTCTTTGTGAATCCCTCAGCATCTTACAAAAGGTCTGTAACTATGCCATCTTTGCTTAGTGCTTTTCTGCATTTTCTGATTTTGAAATAAAAACATCATTTATCTATTATTAGCGCTACACAACCTACACACACAACTAACATCATCCAGTATATATAATACACTACCTCACCAAGGAAATATCACCTGTAATAAGCCTTGGTGCCAAGTCTGTAAACAGATCATCACTAATAGCAATTTCATCACCCTCACATATTATTCAAGCTACCAGCTCTGACTTGTGACAATTCAAATCTTATATATTTACTTTTCTGTCATAAATGCGAAAAAGGGAATTTCTAATGAAGGAACAATCACAGAATTCTGTCTGAAGTTCAATAACCAAAAAACCATCAAAGACAATGACAACAATTTCCCTACCACAATTAATCATTCCATACCATTGATAACATATGCATGCTTTAGACATCCTTATTCAACAGCCAACAAGAAAGACTCAAATTAAAATTGAAATTTATTTTAAAAATAAAATCATCCATTGAAAAATTAAATGAGGATTTAGTTGTTAACACCTAGAATATAATTTCCATGGAGATCTTTCTAATCAACAACAACATTCCTCAGAAGAGCAAGTCTCACTTCTTTGCTTATTCCTTTTCTCATTAAAAAAGGATACAAGCATATCCAAAAATTCCAACTATAAAATCTTTCTCTTCATGCTTCAATTTAGTCAAAAGGTTAATATCTAATATCATCAATCTTATTACCAATATTGTTATCATTTTATGGGCATTTTATTCTTCAAATTTTATTAATCGGCCTAATAAATTTACATATTATAAGAAGTACACCTAAACCACCTTTTGTTTTGATTTTTTCATATTCCCTCACACTCAGTAACCCCCTTGCATCTTAGTGGCTCTATTGCCTTGCTTATGGTGAAATTATTTAAAAAAACATATATATATACAGTTAGAGAGACAAAGAGAGGGGGGGAAGAGGAGAAACAGTGTGAAAATAGACATCAATACTGCACAGTGACTTATTTTCACACCTTAAAGTATCATTATACTTAAGGCATGAAACTAACAATCACCATGCAGTATCCACACTGTTTATATTTATGCTCCATCCCAAATACTGAGCACTTCCTTCTGATAAATATGGCAAATTTTAAGCAATATTATTATTATATATATATATATATATATATATATATATATATATATAGCCTTATGTTAAAAATATTTATTTGCCTCAAAATCCAAAAATATTTTTAACATAATATCATTTGACACTGGAATTTTTTTTTATAATCATTTCACCCCAAGCAAGGTCGTTTTACTGCCACTGGTGGGCAGGGGGTTACATCGAAGAAGAGTGATGAGAAAGAGGAACAAATTATAGTGGGTATCAGAGAATGAGTAAGAGAAGGATCAGAATACTGGTGTAAAAAGAGCTAATGAGAGTAGAGTGGACAGAGAAAAGAACATGAGTCAGAGAGATAAGAGATGGCAATTGACCTAACATTTAAATTTATGGAGTTTGTAGCTGTTAAGGAAGCAAGTATACGGAAGGGAATTCCACAGGTGGGAAGTACGAGAAAAGAAGCTGCTACAGTAGAGGTTACAGTTACATTTTATTGGTTTCACTGTAAAAGAGTGGGTCCTAATTGCTGGTCTAGTAGCTCAAGTAAATTCATGCAGAGAGGACACCAGGGAGCTAAGCTCATCGGAGTAAAAGCTGTGAAAGTACTTGTAAAAGAGACAGAAGGAAGCCACATTATGCCAGTGAGAAAGTGACTGCAGCTGAGCAATCAAGTCAGGATTGATCTCATTGCAGATTGTCTGTTGGATTTTGTCAAGAACCCCAAGGTGAATAGCAGGTGCACCCAACCAGATGTGACAGCAGTATTCAATGGTTAATAACAACAACATAGATTAAACATTATGTAATATAACAATCTGGCCCCACCCGAGGAAGGGTGATGCAAGCGAGGGTGTTTCCGGTCGTTGAAAGGAACGGATGTCGCTTTGACCTTATTTCCGGCAGCAGCGGAAATGGCTACAGAGGCAAACAGAACAGGTGTCTCTGAGAATTACGTGGGCGTGCGTGGGCGAGGCAAAACCGGAAGAAAAAGTCCCGGTTCTGGAAGATTATATAAAGACCTCGTCACACGGATTCGCCAGAGCAGTAGTAGTAGAGGAGCAACAGAGATTGGCCGGTGAAGAGAGACACAGCAGATAAGACTACACTCCCGTCAACCTAGTAGAAGCGCGCTCTCTCAATTCTCTGTTCCCTATTCTACACGGTCCATCGTCATTAATAAAAATATAACTTCATATTTTTATATATATGCGTGTTTGTTGTTTGTCGATATACAACAATTATATAATAAAAATTTTACATCCCAAAATTATAGATACAACTGATATGTACATCTTGAGCCTTAGGTGTTCACTCTCTTGTTTATATTACCAGTATATTGATTGAAGTATTATATTTGAATACTTAAATACTTATCTTTTAAATAGAAAATCTTGTTGGCTACCCAATACACAAAAAATATTTTTCTAAGTTTAGTTGTATCTGATATGTAGCAAGATTCCCAATGAGAACTGAACATAATATCCAAGTAATAATCTACCAAGACTAGCTTATTAATCATCATTCTACAGTAGGCACTAAATCATAGAATATTATATATATATATATATATATATATATATATATACACACACACACAAGCTGAGAGAGAGAGACTGTGCCAAAATTGTGGTCAGCACATATTCTTATTATAATTTAAATTATGTAATGGTTAGTCTATACTCAGCACCTAAAGATTGCATTGTGCATGGAACTCAAAGTTGTGCTATCAGTGAGTGTTATATATATATATATATATTAGACAGACACTGATGTACGTACCTATATGATGAGTAAGATGTATGATCAACTTCAAATATAAGAAAAATGATGAAAACTTCTTGGTCTGACCAAGTTAAAAATCAACGAAAAAGTATTGTTGCTTGACCAGATTTTAGTTAGTTGGTCAGGCTGAGAACTTTTCATGTGTATGTAATATATTGTTCATAATGTTTCTGTCCATGTCATCTAGATATAGACCAGTATAGAATTTCACCAGTTCCGCATTATGCCTTCTTGTACATTTCATCAGACAACAGACCCTCATAACATATATACACAGTTTCTTACCTTGTCTTTTCTTTTTCTATCCTATGAGAGAAGCCTAAATAGCACACCTAAATATGTCCTTCACTTAGACATCAGCAGGGGCATCATAGTAGAGGCTAAACTGCTATTCTCCACCACCCCACCTCACTCTTGCACACATAACCCACCACCCTGATCTTTTTGCTTATTTTGTTTCTTTCTGAACTTGAATGTCTACGTAAGCATGCTTTCTGCTTGGAACCATTTTCTGAAGAGGTGCCAAACTATTTGTTCTGTCTTTTTTACTTCCAAAGACAATCTCTTCAAGTAGTGCACAAGTGTCAACTGATTTCATCTGTACATGATACCCACATAATTTGTGCTCTACCCTAACTTACTGTTTCTTTTTCATCTAATTCTCATTTCTTTCTTCTTTATCTCTGCATTTTTCTTACTTCTCTCTATTGCCTTTTTTGTATTTTCTTCATTGTTGTTCTTTTGCTTCCCTTTTACTATTGGCTTTAACTTTTTTTTTTCATTCCATAACAATTTTTTTATAGTCTTTATTTTTATCTTCTCTCTCCCTTGAAAATTACTTATTTTTTCATTTTCTGTTTTCTCTTTTTCTTTATATTTCATAGGACTCTCAATTTATTTTCACTTCTCTTTGTTGATACTTCAGTTTCATTTTTCTTTCTTTTTGCTTGTATCACTTGTCACTCTCTCTCTCTCCCCTGAAATCTTTTACTCTTTTTGTTTTTACACTTTATATATATATATATATATATATATATATATATATATATATAAAAACTACCAAAACATTTCAGCAATTTTAAGTTTGCTCAATCAATTTATCTGTCAAGTTACTCATCAGTCCCTGTAATTCACAAAACATTTCACTCACCTTTCAAAAGACTTCACCAGATAATAAACAGTTATTTTTTTTTTTTTTTCTAAAGGAAACCATTTTGTACCTTGGGTTCTCCAACATTTTGCAAGCACTCTGTGCATGTGTTGGAGGGGGAGATATATATATATATGTTCCTCTTAGGATATGCAGTAGTGAAGTGACAACATTTTAATAAGTCAAAATCAAAAGAAACATTGGGAAAGAAAAAATTACATTTTAATACCTTTTTCTTAATACTTTCTTTTTATTACCTTTTTCTTAATACTTTCTTTTTATTACCTTTTTCTTAATACTTTGTTTAGCTTTTGCAAAGCTGAACAATCTTACAGATAAAGAAAAAGCTTAAAGCAACAGAAATGTTGTTCTGCAAAAGGATGCTGAGATTATCATGAACTGAACATGTGAGCAATGACAAAATTTTAGAGAAAATGGAGACAAAAAGGATGCTTATACTTAAAACTCAAACTGCAGGGAGAAGTGACTTCATACCTTTCTCTATGGTTTTAATATGAAGTAATTTCAGCTGAAATTGAAATTACTTTGTCAACTCCATTTTTTATGCCAAGAATCATTACACTTTATCCATGAACAGGTGAAGAGGCTCATCCCTTGTTCCCTGTTTAGGATGTGGTTTCTGGCTTTCTCTTTTCCAATCTTTTCATTCCTTTTTCTTTTTTTCAATTGGAGTAGATAGACTAAACTATCGCCCAGTTCACACTCCACTCATGTCTATTGAACAGGTGACGAGGCTCATCTCTTGTTCCCTGTTTAGGATGTGGTTCCTGGCTTTCTCTTTTCTAATCTTTTCACTCTTACATAGCCCCCTGCACATTAGTGACATTATCGCCTTGCTCAGGGCGATATGATTAAAAAGTAAAAAAAAAGTCCCTTAAAGATTCAAATTAAATGAGCTGACTCTGGATATGTTTAAACAATTCATTTTCATTCATGCATTAATGGATAAATAAGATGCAAAAATACTTGCTAGAATCCTAATAAATTTGAAACAGTCAAAAACCAACATTACAAAAAATATCAAATGAATATTGGAGAATCCTAAATCTGAGATGCGATATAGATGAAATTGAAAAAAAAGAATGCTCATACATATAAGCCAAAAAAAAATATGGAAAAAGAAAAATGAATCAATGTTGTGGAGATGTGGAAGGTTACACCTCATAGAATTTAAAGAGCTACAAGTGTGAAAATTTAGGACATAAAAGGTCACACTGTAAAACTAAAGCAAAGAAAATTTCTAACATAAAAAATTTTGTACACAGTTGTAATATGTTTCTGTGACCCAACAGAAATATGATTAACATCAAAAGCAAGACTGACAGGATTGTGGCCAATGTCAAAGTCAGAAAATATAAACAGAACCACAAGAAGTGTGATGACTTCAAAAGAAATAGTCAGCGAAAATGATTGACAGATGTGTCTGGTCATAGATGACACAAGCAAAAAGCTGAGAAGGCAAAAATGTGTGAAAATTTTGACTTGTATAAGTTTGAGTTTTTCAAGTGGATTTCAGAGAACACTGGGAGAACATCAAGAGAATTTAGAGAAGAGAAGGCAACAACTGCAAGTATACAACTCTCAACAACTCCCTTATATATGTGATTTTCTCTAACACTCCACACAACTGTTACCGACACAGAATAAAAATATAAGTTTATATTATTGTATATACATTGTTTGTCCAGAGAACCAAGCAGTATACTTCAGTGTTGAGACAGAAAAAATAATTACAGAAACTGAGTATGTAAAAATGAATAATGTGGATATAAAAGTTTCCAGTTAAAGCGAAACCGTAGACTTAAAGAAAAATGAATGGATGTAAGTCAAATTTTGATTTCCTGATATCGATTTATACATATATATATTATCAATTTTCTGCACTATTGTCAGAACTGCAACCTTGAAACTTCTGAATATCGTTTCTTATGTCTTTGTCTATGAGTGTATGAAATTTGATTAAAATTAGACCACTCCTTCTATAACCTGATTTTTTCGATTATCGATATTTATCAGGGGTATCTTGACACAAAACCTAGCTAAGAACACTTGCAGATGCTTATAGTACAACTGTGTAAATTTTCAAGAAAATCGGTTCAGCCGTTTCAGAGTCTATAGGTAACAGATACACACACAAAGTTCCATTTATAAATAAGTTTCGATGATATCAAAGTGGTAATTCTACATAACTATGATGACAGTAAAACAAAAGCTGTTGTACATGCTTCACATTCACTAAGAGAAAAAAAACTATAGCCAGATCAAAAAAATTTCACAAGTTTATACACAAGACGTTTTCATTTACAGATAGACCACAGACATCTATTATCAACTTATGGTTTGAAAAAAGAAATTCTTTTGTATACAGTGAACAGATTACAATGCTGGGGTACTATCTTATTAAATTACGATTTTAGGATGGAATAGCAATCATCAAAAAAATTCAGACATGTGGATGGGTTATCAAGATTGATACCAAAAAATACTGAACCATTTGAGAACATTGTTATTGCAGCATTAAAAAGTGAAATAGAAATGAAAAATATATTATGTAATGTAGTACATGAACTACCAGTTACCACTGAAGAAATAAAAGTCATGTTACAAAAGTGGATATTATATGAATTTCATGGTGGATATCCATAAATTTCCAGGATGAAATCTCTTATGAGAAGTTATGTATACCAGGCCAAAATCGATCAAGCCATTGAAAAACTAGTAAAAGCCTGAAGAGCTTGTGCTCTGACAACAAAATCTCTACCATGAAATTATAACCTTGAACTGTTTGCAAGATATAGCATTCTGAATATCATAGCCTCAAAGAAAAGTACACAAGTTACTGCTTATGAATTTACAAAATTCTTTAAAGTGTTCTTGTTTGAACATATTACTACCCAACCATGTCACTCAAGGTGAAATGGACAAGCTGAATGTTTTGTAGGCACCTTTAAGAGAGCTTTGAAAAAAGCAAGTAATGAAGAAGTGAGTGAAAAGTACTCCAAAAATTCTTGGGAGTATATGAGAAAATGCTGAATCTCAATACACCAACTGGTATGTCACCAACAGAACTGATGTTTGCAAGAAAAATTAAGTCAGATCCAAAAAGTATAAAAATGGATAACAAAAAAGACAAATTTTTTCAAAAGAGGCACAAAAGTGTTTTTCAGAATATATACAAATAGAAAAGAAATATGAGAAGACAGCATAATAAAATGATATGATGAAAGGAAAAATTGCAAACACAAAAGGCATTAAAATCGATCAGTTAAAGAAAAAGTTTACTGAAGAACTTATGCAAGTTTTGTACGATTTCTTTAATGTACAGACACCCCAAGAATTTGTTTAACATACAAATATGAGTACCAGAAAAAGAAAACATATGAAAAAATTAGTGGATGACCCAAAACTAAAAACTACAAAGTTCAGTACATGGTAAACTCACCAGAAAGAGGAGGGAGTAAATTCTAAGAAATAAAATATTTAAGAAAACAAAAAATCTCAAAAGTGGGGATGTTGTAGAGTAAAAAAGACAGCCCTGTTAACACAAATGAACTAGACAAAACACCTTCAATAAAGAGCAGAAACAGTTCTGATAGAGTGTTCATTAGAGTATTGTTGGAGTCAATCAAGACATTATTATAACTGTTAGTAGCGAGTTATAATATATATCAAATACAGATCATCTCTTTAAAGCTATTTTATTTTTCTATCCCTACTTTATGAAAAGGGACTCTGAAAAATTCTTACATCCAAAAATCAGTGTTTCAATGATCATACATTAGAATACTGACTTTGAGAAGTCAGTTGAACTGAGAACTTTTCAGCACGCTCTAGTATAACCTTTTTTAATATCTTTTTTGTTATTTTTAGTCTTCTTTTTTTTACTTTTTGTTACTTTCTTCCCTAATTCTTTCTCTGTCATATTCTTCATTCACTTCCCCCTCCTTTAATTCTTACACACTACTCTTTTTCATTCTGCCTCATTCATATTTTTCTTCTCTATATCTCATTCCTTCCTCTTCAGATTTGTTTTTACTCTTTCTATTTTTCACTTGTTACTTTCCTCTGTTCACCAACCTTCTGCTTACTTGAGAAATTCCTTGCTCTACTATCAACTTACTCAACCCTCATTAGCATCAGCCAATCAAAACCTACCTTCAAAAGTAGTTCATACAGTTTTACATCATTACCTACGTCACATCCATCTGCTAGAGGGCTCAGCTCCTTAACAATTCTCCACATTCATTTGTTTTTTTCTCTAAGTAAAACCAAGATGGCTGAGTTCACATTCTGACCTAGTTGCTGCATTCACAATGTCCTTGAAAAATGCATGAATCTCTTCTCATTTAGCTATTAGCTAAATAACAGGGTAGACTGAGGCTCCCTAGCCTTGGGTGGCAACCAGTCTAAAAAAAGGAAAGCTCTTAATTTCAAACCACAGAGAATAAAACAGGAAACTACTACTTTCCAAAGAATTCACTGATAATGAAGGAATCTGTGGAGAGTCATTCTGAAGAGACATAATATCTCAAAAGAAAAGAAAGCAAAAAAAAAAAAAAAGAGTGTGAGATTTGCTATGAAGAAGTGAAATAAAAAGATTAGCAGGATGGTGATCAGAAAATAACATTACTTTAAACAAAGTGAAATTTCAGAGAAAATCACTGGCACTTGTCCTTTCAGTTATTGGTAGGATTTCTGTCAAGGAAGTGGATTAAATGAAGTTTCTAGGCAAGTGTATTGCAGAGAACCCCTCTTGAACTAACAATACTATTGTGTTAGTCATGAAAGTGCAACAGTAACTGCATATACTGAGATGACATACTCTTTCTTTATTGAAAGTGTGCTGGCATACTGTGTGAGTGTCTGGTAAGCCAGCTGCTCAGCAGAGGTCAAGAGAACCCTTAAAAAGATTATAGATGTCACTCAGTAAATAATTGACTGCTCACTGCCCTCCTTGGAGGATATTTCTAATTCTCGTTCTTGCAGCAGAGCAGAAACAATGAATATATTGTTTGAATTGTTACCTTATCTGCTGTTCTATTAGTTCTAGGATAAAGTATTTGAGGGAAAGCTTTTATCCTTGAATCTTGCATAAAAGGAACACTGCCACATGCTGACACTTTTCGATGTATTTTAAATGTTTTTATTTTGAAATATTACATTTCATGTAGCAAAAGGCCTAATGGGGGTAGGGAAAGATTGGTCATCTACTCTATACCTAATTAATCTGTTTTAATACCCATTCAGTCATTCATTAGAATTTACTTATCTACCAAAAGAATTCATTCCTTGTTATTCTATTCAACGTATATTCACAGGAATCCTACTAAAACACCCATGACATGAAAATAAAAATGTATAAACTTATGTCATGAAATGAGGGTGGAAAGCATGTATCCAATAAAAAAAAATTCAACTAAACATTCAAAACAAAATAAAAATATGTTAGTCAAACCCACCCATTCATCCCCCAGAAAAACTGTATTCTGCTGCTAGAGGCAAAGGAAACGTAAAATAAATTACAGAATGGAGAATTATCAAAGGCTGATCCGGTCAGGAAAAAAAGGATTAGAATCTAGACATGCATCATAACGAAAGAGAATGCCAGGAGTAACAATTACTCACATTAACTATTTAAACAAAAGTATCTAGCTTAACCAGAGGAGAGATTTAACAGGGAACCACCTTGCTGTGTCAAAAGGCAACAAAAAAGGAAAATCAAGATTAGCCCTATGCACACAAACTAAGCTCACCACTTTTACCCATCTTTCATTGAAATCTGCTGATAACAAACAGTTTCTGCCTCTTCCAGCAATTCCATATAGGAATCTGCATGTCCTGTCCCTTAGCCAGCAAAGGAGAGGCTCTAATGTCAAAGCATAAAGTAGGGGTGACAGCAAACAACCCTGACAAACTGTCTGTGACAGCACAAAAGTACTTAACCACTTCCTGTTCAGCTGCAAGATAGCACTGGGGAAGTGATACAGCAGGCTGATCCACATGCAGAAATCAGATTTGAAACCAGTGACCTCCAGGACAGCAGTTAGTTACTGACAGCTGCCCTCCACCTGGTTTATGGTGACATCAATGCTGGAGAGGAGGGGTTGTAGCCTTTGATTCCCTTCTCACAACCTACTTCCAATCATCAAAGACCACTGGCATCCTGCCAAACTTCTCCATCATCACTGCCTCTATTGGTAACCCAGCTGTGGTGGTGATGCCAGTCTCTTACCAAGGCATGCATTAGATAGGTGCCCCATAGCACCAGCAGTGGATTTGCCTGCTTTCTACAATTACTAACATCTTGTGCTCTTGTGTGTTGGGGATGTCCAAAAAAGTTTTAGGTCTATTGTCACTTGCAAGGCAAAATCCCTGATGCATGCCTGCCATGCTCATTATTAGGGAAACATCCTTGACAAGTCCAAATTTTAAATATGTACCCAGCACCCCACCCTCTCCTCCAGGTACCCATGTATTCCATCTGAAGTTAAACAGATTTTAATATCAGTAAACTACCAGCCAACTGTTTGATCGCCTTTTCTTTTGCCAGCAGAATATCCCATATGGCATTAGATTGTTTGGCCATGGTTTTTGGCCCTATTTTTAGACGCTTCAGAGCCTCCTCCATCATTTCTCTGCTAGCCCCAATAAATTTCCACGTTTTCATCTTGGAGAAATTGTCCTGGTTGCTATGGTATCTGAAGCTTTATCTCATTCTCATGTTCATATTTTGAACATTGTTGGGCATAACAGTCTGCATTGAGGGTGGGAGTGGGGGGGCTTATTTACTGCCCAAGCTGTTTTTTGGTAGTGGAGGTTGTTCCACATGTTCTTTTGGTGGCTGTGGAGAATTTTCTTCCATGGTGGTTAGAGCCCCAGCCTGGTAAATACACTCTATAGTGTATAAATGTATGCATGGACTTTTACAGAAAATGTTAATGTTATTCTATATATTTTAAATGTTATTACTTTTCTTCCTTTGATAATGTGCTGCTGTTTTTCTATTGTTCAATTTTATTATGCATTGCACAGTGACAAGAAATATAAATAAGTTTTCAGTTTTTGTCTATATTTTTAAGATGAAGTATTGTAACTATTTACATTGTTTGTATTGTTGCCTTCATCTTTATTTTCATATTCACAATGTTTTGACCATTGTACACTTTGGACTTCTTCAGATGATATATGCAGAAATTTTGAACCAAACCCTTTATTTAGTTCATTAGTGTAAATTTCAAAGTACACATGGTCCATTGGATAGAAGGCATTGGTTGAAGTAATACAAAAGTGACTTGAGTTGAGAGTTCAATACCTAGCCACAGCAGATGTGAACAAAAACTTCAAGAGTTGAGTTAATAAAAGGATTTAACTAAAAACTGAGATATCCAGAAAAGACATTGCACCTGAAACTAGAACAGGGTACTCCTTTGGACTATAAATAAAGGATTTAGTTTGAAATTCAAACATATATCACCTGAAGAAGGCTAGAGCATACAACAAACAAAATATTGCAAATATGACAATAAAGATGAAGACAACAGTCCAAACAATGTAAATAGTATAAAAAGTTGTCAGCTGGTCATGGTCCCAAAAACTCTCCATCTTAAAATGTTCATTATAATAAGCTTTCTCTTCACTTGATTAAACATTTTTAATTAACAGATATCATAAAGCAATAACAACAATTAAGATTTTAATTTTAATTTAAAATGTTCTTTCTTTTGATACTCAAAACATAATTATATAATCATAATCTACAAATATAGCTTTAAATTAGTGAAGAATTCATTTTAAAAATCTGCTAATGTTTCTAACACAAAAAAAAACATATTGATCATCATTAAAAACAACTTTCTTTATCAGTATTCTGATAACTCCACGTTCATTTTAGAGAGTATGACAACATTCAAATTATTCATTTAATGTATAGTTGGTCAATTATTTCATATTAGGTGAGAGATATTCAGGTTTTTTATTTTTTTTAAAATCATGTACAAACCATTACATGCTGGGTAAAACATTGAACTTTTATATTTTGTATTATAATGGAACTGAAATTATATGCTCATTGTTAAATATTTTAGATGTACATAACCTAAGAAATATCAATACCTTGTGTAAAAATGATATCGTGTACAGTCTAGGAAAGTTCTCTCCCTTTAATTGCACAGAAAGGGTTAAAGTAATTTCATTACACTTCTCAGTTACTTTTTATATATTTATAACTAAAATCAGTTTAGTCAAGGAAAATAAAAACCAATTTATATAAGTGTAAAAATGTGTTATTTTTTTTTGTCTCCAACTTTGATTTTATTGCTCAGCTCAGGATAGGAGGTGTTAAGACTGAGTGGGAAACTGTATTGTTCTAATCCGCTTATCTAAAATCAGTCAAATTGTGTGTGTATCATTGTGTACACATATTAAATAGTACAAGCACATTTTCCCTCACATACGAGACTGTATATGCATATAGAGTAGATGCCAAGTAATACACAGACAAAAAATGATGGACAAAGAATCAGCTTTTCTTTTGTAATATAGATTAGTTTATCAAATATGAATCTGTCTGAAATTATATTTTTTGTATTAAGCTATTAGGTTGTTACAAAAATAATGGCCACTCAGTGTTGCATTTTGAAAAGGCATTTTAATATAGTCTTCACAGTAAATATAAGGTTAATTTTGATATACATAACAATACATAAGATTTTGTTGCATCACAGCCAATAACTTTTTATCAACAAGGAATAAATAATCTTGTCGATTGATGGCAGAGATGCAGAGATGCTCAAGGCTCATATTTTGACTAATTTCAACATTTCTACTGCTAATTTTTCAAGAATAAAATTTAAAAAATTGAAATTGGCCATTAGTTTTGTAACAACCTAATAATTGTCTAATTTTGGAAACATTTATTGAAGTTTACAACTTAATTCTGTATTTATCTATAATTCTGAGATGAGGTAGTATTTAAACTATTTACATTATTCAGACTATTGTCCTCATCTTTGTTGCCATTTGTATTGGAGTATATCATTCTCATTCCTTGCATAAAGCCTTTTTTGGTAGTCATGAGCTATCTCCCTCTAACCCTCTAAGTTGCTTGTTGACACATAGCCTAATGGATATAGATGTTGCTTAGTTCCAGTGACTTGACTCAAAGAGTTGTGAGTTCAATACCAGGCTACAGCAGTGATCGTAATAAAGGGGTAAGTTCAAAATTCCTAGCACCTGAAGAATGTCGAAGCATACAACAGCCAAAATGTCACACAAATGGCAACAAAGATGAGGACAGTAATCCAAATAATGTAAATAGTGTTAATCAATTCTTTCCATCTTAAACCATTTTTTTCCTTTTATAATTTCCTGTAATTTCAAGTTCCTTAGAAATCGAATTCACCAAGTGTATTTGTGTATGTTCCCTTATAATTACTTAGTTAATGCTACCAATCATTTTTGCATTGTTGACACCAGAGGGCAGTGTCTTTGTTTTGACTATGACAATTTTTTTCAATGAATAATACAAAGAAAGGATTACCTCTATGAAATCTTGGAAAGACAAAATAAACAAATATGTATGAAAACATAAATGAAAAAATATATTTAGACGCATATGTCAAAACCTAATAATAGGAAGGACTAAACAAAATATGACATCACTTTTGATAGTATGAATAAACTGTTATCCATAAAGGAGTTCTTCAGGTGTTCAAAATTCAGAACACCTGAAGAAGGCCAGAGTGTACAATGATTGAAACATTGTTAATATGGCAACAAAGATGAGGACAGCAGTCCAAACAATGTAAATAGTGTAAATAATTGAATTGATCCACTATGTAATTACTACAGAATAATAAACTGGTATTATAAACTGAGCCTCTGAAATGATTATTACATATCAATATAATAACTGAAAAATTTAAAGACTCAAATGAAAATGTTTTAATAATAGTATGACATTATTTTTTATGGTATAGGTAAACTTTTTCTTTCATATGCTATGTCCCATCAAGATGTTGGCAATCATGGCTCTCTAAAATTTCCTGTTCTTTATAGCTCTTAGTAAAGTTTGTCTTTTTGTGATCTCAAGCTCATTAGGTAGACTATTCACTGCTTTACTTTTTCCCCTCTTGCCTTCAATGTCCTGTGAGTGTCAAATTTTCTAAACCCTCTTTCCTCATTATGTGACCTAGAAATTACAACTGCCTTTTTCTGATGGTTCCTGTTTGCTTCTATTTTCTCTTAATCTTTGTCATTGCTCAAGTTTTTTTCAAGGTATTCTCAGCATTTTTCTGTAGAACCACTTTTTTATTGATTCAAATCTCTTCTTCTGTGAGAAGATTGTCCAGTATTCACTGCGATATAAGAGGATCGATATTGCAGGTTTTCATAACTGATCACCATTCTCAATGAAAAAAGTCCACACTTCATGATGATGTTACACTTTTATTTAATATACATTGAAGACTAAAAACAAATAACAAATTCATCTCAAATAAAATGACTACTTTGAATCCATAGCTGCATCTTCTGCTAGGAAGGTTGGGTGACTGTATTGGACTAAAAAGCTTTTCTCATCACAATTCATATTGCACATTTATAAATTTACCATTCGTCCATGCATTGAATACTGTTGACATATCTGGTTGAGTGCTCCTGCTAATCATCTTGAGGTTCTTAACCAAATCCAAAGGAAGATCTGCATGATATAATCAAATCTGACTTGGCAGCCCACATTCAGTCACTTTCTTACCAATGTGATGTGGCTTCCCTCTGTCTTTTCTACAAGTATTTTCAAGGCAACTGCTCAGAGAGTTTTTTCTCTCGTTCCTTGACCACATATATTTATGCATACTACTAGTTTGGCATCAAGGTCCCATCCTTTTGCCATAAAAATAGTTAAATGTAATCCCCTCTTCTACTTTGAAAGTTTCTTTTCTCACACTTCCCGTTTGTGGAACTCCCTTCCATTTGCTTGTTTTCCTGATAGCTACAATCTCCAAAGGTTTAAAGGCAACGTCAGTTGCTACCTTCTATCTCTTTGATTCCCATACATCTCTCATCTTTCTTTAACATCCCCCATACTTTTCTCGCACTGCAATCCCCTGCACACCAGTGGCAGTTCTATCATGCTTGGGATGAAAAGATTATAAAAAAATCTAATGAAAGGGGAAATGATTAACAAAATACATTAAAAAATTTTAAAAAAACACTTTTCAAACAGAACCAACAGCAATTCAGAAGAAACTCAAAAAGTGATAAAAAGGCACATGGTGTCTTAGCGGAGAATTTCAGACTTTGTAATAGAGACCTGAATTACTATGTTGCCTCTTTGGCCAGCAGTAACTAAAAGAACATGTGGTAGTTTTCTTACCTCTAAGAGGTCATATTATAGCAGACTCAGAAATAACAGATAAACCTGTATGTATATATGTAATAAATGTCTGTTTTTGTACTTTTATAGAACATTAAGAATTAACTCTATTACAACCCTATTGGATATGCGTTGTGGTGCAATGGATATTGACACGGAATGATTAATCGGGGAGCTGAGTTCAAATTCCACTTAAATTCCTTGCATTCACTTATGCACATATACCCTTGGGAAAGATATTAATCTGTTCCCTCCAGTTATGGGTTAAATAATAGGATAGATTGGGTTCTATAGCCTTGGCTGGCAACCAGTCTACCACAGAAAGCAATGGCAGCCTACTGCGGAATAATCTTCTGCCCAGTCAGTCATGTCTCTTTCAAGACATGATCGCCCAAAGTGTGTATCACATGTGGCACTTAACTGACTGACAACTACTACGATGCTACTAGTAAGTTTTGAAGTGTTTAAGCCCAGGAACACATATAGTGTTCATTTAAGTGACCGTTACTATTGTTTTACTGTAGTTAAATTATAAAGTAATCAAATCCTCCACTGAATAAGTACATATTTATATAACTGGAAAAATATATTTAAAGACTAATGTGAAAAATCGAATAATAGTAATAACAAAATATATCATATTTGACAGAAGGAGGTGACTAGTTTTATATAAAAAACAAATGATTAATAGAAAATACCTACAACTAGCAGTATAGCCCGGCGTTGCTCGGGTGGAATGAAAGCTTTAAAACTAATCCATGGTCCTGGAGCTCAGACTCAGCCTAAAGAAATTTTGTGTGAAGTTTGGTGAGAATCGGATAAAAATTATGGATTTGTATAAAGGACATACAGACAGATAAACAGACACACACACAAACATCTTGACTTTTATATTTATATATATATATACATATATATATATATATATATATATATAATTGATTTTCTGCACTATTGTAATAACTGCAACCTTGAAACTTCTGAATATCGTTTCTTATGTCTTTGTCTATGTGTGTATCAAATTTGATTAAAATCGGACCACTCCTTCTATAACCTGATTTTTTCAATTATTGATTTTCGATATTTATCAGGGGTACTTCTACAAAAAAACCTAGCTAAGAACACTCGCAGATGCTTATAGTACGGCTGTGTAAATTTTCAAGAAAATCGGTTCAGCCGTTTCGAAGTCTATAGGTAACGGACACATACAGACAAAGTTTCATATATAAATAAGTTTAGATTTAGATATATTTGATTTTTTATATATACCTTTGTTATAATGTATAAAAATGCTAATATAAATTATGGTATTATGAAACATTAAAAAGAAACAAGATGAGAAAAAAGATTTTAAAATTGTTTTCTTGCTAATTTGTATTCTAATTAATGATTTTTTTTTCTTGCTAATTTACATCCTGTGAATGATTTTTCAGTCTGCTTAGTGATGTTGTCAGCCAATTTTCCCCTATTGTCTATCTCTTCTTTTGCCTTAGATAGTACCTTGTAGGAATAGTCTTTTGGGGAAAGTCTTTTATGCAGAGTTTTAAAATATTTTATTAAAAAAGAAAAATCAAAATAAAAGATGAGTATCAAAATAAAAGATGTGTGTCAAATAACATCTTACCACAAAATCATCAGTCTAATCACTATTTGAAATTAATAGAATTACCATGTTTGATGTTGTGGTGCAGTGGATATCGGCTCGAAACGAGAAATTAGAGAGCCGAGTTCAAATTCCACTTGAATTCATTGCATTCACTTATGTGCAAATACCCTTGGGAAAGGTATTAATCCATCTTTTCCCTCCAGTTATGAGTTAAATAATAGGACAAATCATGGTTCTATAGCCTTGGTCAGCAACCAGTCTACCGCAGAAAGCAATGGCAACCTACTGCGGGATAATCTTCTGTTCAGTCAATCATGTTTCTTTTGAGACATGATCGCCCAAGCATGTATCAGGTATAGCACTTAACTGACTGACCATGTTTGATAGCATGTATAACCCACTTTTTATCCCAGATCTTATATATAACGTGGAGATACACAAAAATCTAAAACAATGAATTAATTAAATTTTAAACTAATTTTTATTCCCTTTTAAGTTAGTCTGATACACATCATTTCTAAAATATCCACTGAGATACAAACAATCAATTGGTGAATTCATTATATTCCCAATAAACTATGGCCACAAGCAGGGCCTCATTATCATCACAGTAAAAAGATTCAATACCCACCAGTCTCCTTGAGATATGGTCCCAAACTTTTCAGTGAAAAACTGACGTTTTATTTTTTAAAAATATAAATTCTTTTAATTTACAATTTCTTGTTTTTACTAGAAAAATGCCTCAAATATCTTTTAAAATGTATAATTAAACTGTTAGAAAGTCATTGTATAAAGGTTAACTAGTAATAATTTAAGATATGTTGAGCTGAATGACCCACACAACATTGCACATATAGGACAAGTAATGCCCCCCACCCTTTGTGGAAATTGTAGGAATGTTATAGCAGTGTCCAGTATTCTGCCTTGTAATGCATAGATCAGTGGTTCCCAAGCTTTTTATCTAGACTGCATATTTGGAATGAAAATTTGCTAAAAACCTTACTAAATTTTATATGATAAAAAGTTCATATGAAAATAAAAAAACAGAGATAGGATTAAAGGAAGATAACCATGGATTCGAAGTTAGAACATTATTATTGATAACTCTCTCCACCAATTTGCAAACCTTAGTTTCTATATTCCTAATAGAATAGTTGATATAATTAAAAAATATCACGATGATAAAATTGGTTAATAATTATTTATACTGGGATACTAAAATGCATGGTTACTCCCACTTTGCATATATATATATATATATATATATATATATATTATAGTCATCTGCAGTCTTGTTTCAGTGTATCACAGTGCATCAGTACAGTTAGACAACCAATTGCTTCTAACCAGGATTGAAACCCAACCATATATAGATATATAATTATGTAGTTATGAATTAATTGTACATTGCGACACAGAAATTTCTATGTTTCAAGATAGATTCTCATCATCAGGCAATGTTGCTGTTGGTTGAGCACTCAAAATAAAAAAAACCTTGAGTCCTCTTCACCTGGAATTATATATATATATATATATATATATATATATATATATATATATATATATATATAAATAAACACAATAATCATTATAATAGTGAAGATATACATATATATTCTTCACTATTTGACAACATAATTATTGCAAAAAATAAAATAATAAGGAACTGTTAAAGAGTAAATATACCGCAAAAGATTTAATGACTGATAATAAAGAGAATGAACTGAGCTGATGATATCTGACTATTGTCTCTCCATAAGTGCAACAGAAGGGATACAAACAAACGGGAATATTTCGCCAGGCTGGTTTTACAATCCAAAGACCTCATCAGAAGAATGAAATGGAAACCTCATTTCTTTCTTCTTGAACAGGACCAGGTACATAATCATGAAAAATTCAGCTTTAAAAGCTTAAAAATGGCACCAATTATCAAAAGGATCAACTGATCTATTAAATGACCCATCAGACTCATACAGAAGATTAACACTGGGAATGTCATCAACTAATTTAAGACCATCCAGAATAAAGGAAATTGTACCTTTATACAATTTGACATTATAGACTTTTATCCATCCATTTCTAAGGACCTTTTTACCTTGCCTTTGAAATTCACACAGGAGTAATTAAATATTTCTACTAGCAAGATGGATATTATACTAAAATGTAGAAGTTCTGTTCTGATTTATAATGAAGAACAATGGACTAAAAAGACCCCTGATGGATATTTTGACATTGCAATGGGTTCCCTAGATTTGGCTGAAGCCTCTGATCTTGTGGGATTATTTATTCTTTATAACTTAACCGCTTATGAGGATGTGGATACTGATGGTATAGGTCTATATAGAGATGATGGTTTACTGATTGTTAGTGATTCTACTAGAATTAGGATTGATCATATTAGGAAGATAATACACAGGGAATTAAAAAGTTTTAGCCTTAGGGTAGAAATAACCACCAATATTAAGCAGGTAGACTTTTTAGATATTACTCTGGACCTTAACAATAATTGTTTCCAACCTTATAGAAATTATCAAATTAAGGGACAAAGTTAAACCAGAGAAATGAGCTCACTATAAACATAGTTCAGCATTTACATTAAAATCCGGGTTGTAATATTGAGAAATTAAGGAAAATCTCTTTAACTGCCTTTTTGATGGATGGTTTTATTCAAGTTGGACGTTCTAGTTGTTCCTTGCTGGGTGTGTTGTTCACCGTGTGTTATCTTACTGATATTTACCAGGCATTCAATCCAGCATTGGTCGGCGGGTTGTATAGTTGTGGGTTGTTCTACCCAACATCGGTTTTCATAGGGCCAGGGACTTGCAAAAAGTTCGGAAACTGTGGGACTTGGGAACTTGAAAATCATGGTTATTAGGTGTTAGTTTGACAGCTGATGCTACATATTGGGCTTTAGCCAGATGGTATGTGTTAATTTTGGGTCTGTCAAGTATTGGTGCAATAATCGGTGTTGGATTGGATGCCTCATGGCTGTATAGGTTGGTGGTCGGTGTTGGGTTGGGTGCTTGCCGGGTGTTAGTGTGTTGATATGTGCCGAATTGTGTACCTAGGAGGAATTTGTTAGAGCGTCCAAGTCTGATGAAGGTACCCATCAAATAAAGGCAAATTACTGTCTAAGTATTAGTGTATGTATGTATATAAGTGTACATCGGTTCTTTTGTACTAGTATACATATTAGTATTTCCTTTATTTGCTGATGTGTATGTATATGTATGCATTTACTTGTATGTGTGTCTATAACTTATATGTATGTATTCATGCATGCTTATATATATAGGAAAGAATATTAATAAAAAGTTTTGAATTTAAAAATGTACTTTATTTGAACAGTATTTGTTTATTTTTATTATATTTTATATTTCAGACGCTCGTCCTTCATCAGAAACAAGTGATCACTTGTTTCTGATGAAGGACCGAGGGCGGTCTGAAATATAAAATATAATAAAAATAAACAAATACTGTTCAAATAAAGTACATTTTTAAATTCAAAACTTTTTATTAATATTCTTTCCTATACATATTAAGACAGTATACGTGGATGATCATCACGATATATATATATATATATATATATGTGTGTGTGTGTGTGTCTATATATATGTATGTTTGTGTATATGTGTATGTATATATATATATATATATATATATATATATATATATAAAGATAATAATAGTAATAATAATAATAATAAGATTAGCTCTACTTTGTATTGAGCACTTTTTTAAAAATAGTGTTTCTTTGGATGGGGAATATTATTCCACCCATACTTGTATATATAAAGATAGATAGGTAGGTGTAAGTTTGTAATCCTGGGTTTCATACTTTTGCAATCGTCAGACAAACTGATTAAATTTTTTAAAAACATTGAATATATGTAGAGATGCGTATGTTGATGTATTTTAGTGAAAGTGGGAGGAAAATTTGTTGTTGTGACATCTTTTGTACAAACGCAGATATAGATACACACTTGCACACCCATTGACGTGCAGAGACACACACACATGCGTGCTCAACCACCGGGGTTCACACAAGCATAACTGCATGTGAACAATATGGGGCTTAGCATATATATGCATATATGTGACGTTTTGTACATGCATACATATTTGATTGGTGCATGGTGTATCTACTGACTTTGATGCCAGAAGTTTCATTTAAGTATTTTCATGTATGTAGTTATATTTTGTATATGATGATCTGTGGAGATTTTAGTCATGTACGTTTTTTTTTAGCTTGTGCATTTGTGTGAGTATAATCCAATTATGTTTATGTGTTTATGCACTGAAATATGATTGTGTCTGCCATGACTTCATTCATTCAAGCTTAGTCATGTTACAAATTCGCTCTTACGTGGAGCCAATATTGTAGCAGTTCAACCTGTTTCCAAATCGAGCTTTAAAGTTTAACAGACAAATTGACGAGTCAATAAAAACAAAACTTTGAAATTTGTCTATGTATATATGCTTGCATATATTAACCTGTATATGTGTCTGTTTGCCAGTGTATGTGTGTATACTCGTCTATTTGTCCATGTGTGGATGTTTGTAGAGTTTATTTATATGCGTGCGTTGTTTCTTTTCCTCGTTAAATATATGAATAACTTTCTAAATCTAATAAATTGTTAAACTTAGAAACTTTTCAAAATTCACAATAATAAAGTGAATCTTATAGTCAATTAATAATGCTGATCTCAATTTAATCAAATATTAATACTAATGCCCCCCCAAAATTATTTTTGAGTCTGCTCACATATTCTACAAATTAGAAGTTACTTTATTCTGATTGGTCCACACTGTCTATACAACAATGCCTCCCTGATGAAAGGGGTTTTGCTTGTTTTTAACCTTTTAAAACTCTTCAACTTGAAATAAACCTCATCACTTTATAAAACACAAGAAGCTACTTTTGTAGTGATATTATAACATATTCATGTTATAATTTCTGAATATATATATATATATATATATATACATACACACACACACATATATAATAAAATGCTTTTATTAAATCAGTTTGTCCAGTATTTCTAAAATTTAAGTTCGTATTATTATTTATTGATTTTAAAAAATGAATAACAAAGAAAGAGAAACCAAATCAATGCAAAATAACAAAGGATACAATCTATATCTATAAAAGTGATGAGAGTGAACGTTTTGTAAGTATCTGATAGATAGATAGATAGATAGATAGATAGATAGATAGATAGATTCGACTTAGCATCTGCATTTTTCAGTCTAGCTTGACAGGAGTTGCGATCAGACATAGATCAAAATTTTAGAACGCTAACAACACCTTGAAATTTTTCAGAAAGCCAAAATTAGGGGTAGAAAAATATATATTATCACCCACAAAGTCAGGGATCAGTTTATGTATTGACTGTAATATAGAATTGATCACCCCACTTTATATTATCTATATGTTGCCCCTCCCACCCTCATTCAATAGAGATATTTTACATTGTTATCTATATTTATAAAAGTGACATGGGTGGACATTGTGTAAGTATTTGCTTTGTAAATTCATCATCTGTTTTTTATTCTTATTATTCCTTAAACTACCCGAGTGAAACTGCTAGCATCAAATAAAAGTATTTGTGTTGTGTGTTACAGAATTGTACTTGTTCTTCAAAACAAAAAAAAAAGGAAAAATAATGATGACATTGAAAAGTATTCATTTAAATTGTCAAATGTTAAATGGAGTCACCCTATTATTAAGGTAGAGAAAATGTAAACAACCTGCAACTTAAAATCTGTAATCCTCAGATTTGTCCCTGAACTGTCCATACTACTAATCATATTCATGTAAGTTTTATCCTCAAAGAAACAACTGTCCATCCCATATAATATATGGAGTGGTAAAAAGAAGGAAAAAGTATAAAACTCAAATGGTATAGCTACAGTAAGCCTTTTATATTTGAGATGAAAAACTGAGCAAATTGAAAGGATTTGTATGTATAAAAGCAAGATGATTTTCAGTAGCGCAAACACTTTTTGCAATCATCTTACTAAAGTTGCTCCCTTACAAAGGAAATAGCCAATCAAAATTTGACATATATAATATCCTATACAAATGTAGAAAACATATAAAGGAAAAATTATCTGATGCCTGAGTCTGATACATGGGACATACAGGAAAGTAATTTGTAAAGTTTGGTATGGCTGACCATATAAGGAGAGAGAATGAATGAATCTTACTCCCTTCTCTGAAATAATATATCTAAAGATATAGAATATTGTTGGAAGGTGTGAAAAATTTAAATGAGACTGCCTATATCAGCTTAGTGGAGTATTCTATAAATCTGGCCAGTGTATAGCAAGAAATGGATTTGAAAAAAAACTTTGTATATAAATAATAGAATCTTAAAATATTGTGAGATTTGATACAATGGGGTGGTGGGTTTATGACATGTCAACACTTTTTAGGCTATTTAATGTTGAATTTTGTTTGAAGTCCCAGTAAGTACTCACAAGTAATTATCAACCAGACTAACCACATTAATCATTTTTTTATGCCAAGGCACCTCATAATGAGTTGGTCTAATTAGTATATTCATTACTGTTGCTTTCTTCTTTATAGTGTTCAAAAGTGAAAAATATTATAAATAATAATTGCCTAATAAAATTAGAAAGAATAACCCACTTCCTTCCATAAAAAATTTACATGAGGTAGGTGAGGGAATGTTTCACCCAATAAAGGATCAGTCAGTTAAGTGCTATACATGAAACACGCTTGGGGAATCATGTCTCGAAAGAGACATGACTGACTGGGCAGAAGATTATCCCACAGTAGGTTGCCATTGCTTTCTGCGGTAGACTGGTTGCTGACCAAGGCTATAGAACCCAATCTGTCCTGTTATTTAACCCATAACTGGAAGGAAGAGATGGATTAATACCTTTCCCAAGGGTATTTGTGTGTAAGTGAATGCAATGAATTCAACTGGAATTTGAACTCGGCTCCCCAATTTCTCGTTCCGAGCCGATATCCAATGCACCACAACGCACATCCAAATAAAGGATATGTTAACAAAAAATACTCTGAACAATACCTGGCAAGAACCTACAAATTGTTTTCAGGTCTTATCTAATAAATTTGAGATTTTATCCAACGAACTTAAGTCACTGGTGCCTCTGCAACAGGTGTTTACTCGTGCAACCAGATTGGCAACTGGGTCCCACCAATTCACAGTTGGATTAACCAAATGCAGACGACAATTCTTCTCTCACACTTCCCGCCTGTGGAACTCGCTTCCATATTCTTGATTTCCTGATGGCTACAACCTCCAGGAATTTAAATGCAATGTCAATAATCATCTATTAACCACTTTACTCTAGTTCTTTCACCACCCCGTATATCCTTTCATTTCTCTCCACCTTTGCAACTGTCATCACACCTGTATTCCCATCCTTCTCTTGCTCCTTTCTAACTGGTTCATCTTTCTCTTCACTCTCTTCTAATTAATCTTCTTACACTTTACCACATCAGTGGCATTACTGCCTTGCTCAGGGTGATGCAATTAAAAAAAGAAAAAAACATTTAAAGTATATATCAAAATTTATTTCCAGGTGCAATCAGTAAATATATATAGTTTGGTATATATCCTACTATTGACTGATATTTATTTTCTGTACACATGATATTTTCAAGCAAGAAACACTTTTTATTGACATTTCATTCTGAACTGCAAATCCTCACAATAGCACTTCTGTGGCTTTCATAACTATCACAATAATTGCAATCTTGGAGACAAGCCAATAAAGACATTGTCTTTGACAAGTTCTAGACAACACAGATTTCAAGATATATTCAAATTTTTCTTAAGTATAAATTGTCTAAATCTTCTTTTATTGTTGATTTTAATTAATTAAAGTGAAAAATCAACAAAAATTTATTACGTGCTTTTTATAATCATAAAATACTTATATAATGTTATTCATTTCAATAAATAAGCTACTAATAGAAAACACAGTATGACTTTATTGAACATGCCACCTGATCTCAGTTTCTTTAACATTTACATATAGCATTACTAGACATCCATAAGACGTGCTATATTACCATAACAACTGAATAGTTCATCAGTAAGTAGGTTACTAATACATGATTTTTATTTCTTTTATGGATATTTTTTAATTTTAATGATTTAATAAGCAAACCTTTTTATTACATGTAAAAATACAGCTAATTGTATATAAAAACATTTTCATTACTCAGGCAGAAAATGTATGTAACCAGTGTAATTACAAAATTACTTAAATATCACCATCATTTTCTTATAGTACTAGTAAACTAGTCATTTAAATTACATTGTACCAAGCTACAGCAGTGGTGAACAAATAACTCAGAAAGTTAAGTTAAAGGGAGATAACTACATGGCTACCAGAAGTTGCATCACAGATGGAATGAAAATGATATACCCCAATGATCGTAATAAAGGGTTTGGTTTGAAATTCCTAGCACCTGAAGAAGGCCAGAGTGTATAATGACTGCAACATTGTAAACATGGCAATAAAGATGAGGATATCATTCTGAACAATATAAAGAGTACCTCATCTCAGAAGTATAGACATAGTTATTCAAACTTTACTCTCTTTAATAGTAAAACAGTCTAGCTCACTAACAATACCAAGGTGCATATCATATTTTGAAAGAATGTCATTTTTTTTAATCATCATTGGAGCTCAAGATATTTTCTTATACTTTACAATAAGACAAATAAAAAACAAGCAGTACTATTCAATGTTTCAGTTGTATTATTTGTGTTGGCAGCAAACAAATGCCAATGTTCAATATCATTTAAAAATATATATATATATATATATATATATATATATATATATAAGCAGTATAGCCCAGCATTGCTCGGGTATAATGAAAGCTTTAAAACTAATCCATGATCCTGGAGCTCAGACTCTTTGGACGTTGGCACGAAAGACTAAAAAGCAATAGTTGTTTCCAGTTAAAGCGAAACTGTAAGAATGAAAGAAAAATGAATGGATGTAAGTCAAATTTTGATTTCTGGTATCGATATCAAATAAATTTTTTTCGTTGTAAACTGAATTTTGAAGGCTAAATAAGTCCTCTGAGTAAATGGTATCATGGCTGTGTCTAAGAACTACAATTATACTTACTTAGAGCCAAACTCAAAGCAAAAACTAAAAGGGCTGAAAAAAAAAAAATACAGACATAAAGGCAGATAGACACACACACACATCTTGCCTTTTATATATATATATATATATATATATATATATATATATATATTATAGATTTTCTGCACTATTGTAAGAACTGCAACCTTGAAACATCTGAATATCGTTTCTTATGTCTTTGTCTATGAGTGTATCAAATTTGATTAAAATCGGACCACTCCTTCTATAACCCAATTTTTTCGATTATCGATATTTATTGGGGGTACCTTGACATGAAACCTAGCCAAGAACACTCGCAGATGCTTATAGTACAACTGTGTAAATTTTCAAGAAAATCAGTTCAGCCATTTCGGAGCCTATAGGTAACAGACACACACAAAGTTCCATTTATAAATAAGTTTAGATATTGTATAAAAATGAATATGTGTGTATACATATATATATGATATAGTTTTTTGTGTGTGTGTGTGTGTGTGTATATATATATATATATATATATATAATTATGTGTGTTTTTGTTTGCGTGTGTGTGCATATATATATATATATATGCACACACACGATACAATAAGTAAAGAACAAAATAGTGTCTTTAATCTAATATGTTTCACTTTTTATATATATATATATATATATATATATATATAAGCATATTGCATAATATGTGGACTTGTATACAAGTCACTAACAGGACTGAAATGTTATATATGACACAAACATAAAAACTGAATGAGATCATCAGGTCCACATATGTCAGAATTTGATGGGAGAGTCCATCCATCATATCATAGAAGCCAGCACTTTATACTCAAATGTGTATAATTACACATAATCACATATGTTTATATTCCAAACATATTTGAACATTATTTTGTTTTGTTCTCCTCTCTACAGAATGCCTGAGAAAAATTGACACAATATACTTGAATGTATGGTATACATTTCAGAATGATGTATGCAATATTTTTCCAGAACGTGTTATTTAGGATATATATTAACCATTTATGGTCTCTGTGTATTTCGCTGTGATTTGTACGTATATAATTTTAATCAAAATAGGTTTTTAGAAATTTATAAAAAGGACATAAATTATACATTGTCTTTCAGATACATTCTGCTTATTTTTAGTCCAAAACAAATATTTTTGACAGCCTTTTAGACACTTGAAATAAACCTTCCTCTCATACTTTACAGAGTAAATACTTTCTTAAAGTTTCATATTTGCTTTTAATTTTGATAGAATTACAATTGTAATATCCAAATATGACCTAAACTGCATGACCTGTAAAATAAATATCATATCAAACTTTAAATCTTACTTTGACAGAGAGAAACTTAAATCCAGTTTATACCATTTATTTGAATTTGTTATGAAAGAATTTTACCTTTGCTGATTTTAATTTCACATTCTATATGTAATATTTTGATTGACAAATAATTAATTCCTAAAAAAAACAAACATAAAACAGTTCAAACTATTTATATCAAAAAGACTTTGATGAATACTGATTTATATAATTAGCATGCTATAAAGTAACTTTAAACATTATAAAATGCTTATCTTTTTTATTTTCACAATGAAGTTCACCCTGTACAAGGCTCAAGAGCCAATCGAAGTAAATGGCTATAGAGTAACAGGCATAATTTATGCAGACATGTGGGGAAGATAATGGTCAACTCTAGATTTGAACAGGTTAAGAATGTATCAAATGAGGAAGTATCTTCTTGGGAGTTGACTCCACAAAGCAGTGGTTTGTGGGAAGAAGCTGTCTGAGTGGAATCTATATCTCATGAAAAAAAAAATACAAAGGGTATGAGGGTGCTTTCCTACAATGTGTGTGGCATGCTGGGTCTTAACATTTTAGGTAAAAACTGGTGGAACTAAAAAATGTAGTTCATCTGAATACTTTCCATGGAAATAGTGATAGAGCAGCTAGAAGTTTGCAACATTTCATCACCGAGAAAGGGTTTGTAGGATGGAAAATATTTTGTCACCCACAAAGATGAAGAGATGGTTTTTGGCCTGTGAAGGCTGGGCAGCTCCTGCCCATACATGGCAGCAGTACTCCATTTTTGGCCTGATTTTGCTCTTGGATAGCATGAGAAATCAGGTACTTGCAAGAGTGTTATGGTGAACTCACCTGTCTAGAGATAGTGAACTCTCCCTCCAAATATAAGTAATAGTGTAGCGAGTAGTCAGGGAGGAAAAAGACAAGTCAGCAACCTGGCAAGTTTACTCTGTGTTACTATGTAATAATACAAAGTTCCCACCAGTAAGTTGTACCTAAGTGACCGATATTTGTACTTATATACAACGCACAATCTTTTATGTTGTACTCCACAACAAAGAATGAAACAAGAAATCAACAATTTTCCTAGGCCTCTTTAGCAATGGATTTTATGTATGAGTTTCACTCCCAATGAGCACACAAGACATGAGGGCTTCTCTGAGGAAATATTCATGATTGGTGATATTTCAGGGCCTGATCAGTGATGATAAAATGGCATCTTGAACTGCTGAAATATCTAGGATGCATAATGATAAAAAAGGTATTGGAGAATTTGACACTCACAGGACATACTGAAAGCAAAAGGGACAGAGGAGAAACAGCAAGTAACCTACCTAACATGCTTGTTTAATCAATGACAGAACATGAGCAAAAGAAATGTTAAAAAAAATAATTATACTAAGAGTTACAAAGTATACAAAAGTTGGAAAAGCTATGATCACCCATGTTCTGAAGAGACACAGTATATACAAGAAGAATTTTCAAATTATCTTGATCTTTTATTGAAAATGATATGCTTATATTGGTGTGCGCTGATATCTATATATATGAAAGGCAAGATGTTTGTGTGTGTGTCTGTCTGTATGTCCTTTATACAAATCCACAACTTTTATCCGATTCTCACCAAACTTCACACAAATATTCTTTAGACTTCCGGTGAAGTCCTGGGATACTTATTTTTTCAATTTCTTCTCTATATCAAAAATTGATACCCCGATATCCAATCAAGTCTGATCAAGATCAGGATTTCAGCCATTTTATCATGATTCTTGCTGCAGAATTTGCTCTAACCTGGTAAAATGATAAACTCAAAAATTAGTAGATCTTCTTAGAAGACTCATTTTCCTCGATATCGGAAATCAATACCCCTGATATTCTATCGAATCTAATCAAAAACCGATATTCAGCCATCAATATGGCTCATTTTCTCCAGTTTTACTCCCAATGGGTACGATAAGTTTTCATGGACTTACTTAGGTTAGTTTATCCTTGGATGACTTATTTGACTCCGATATTGGAAATTGATACCCCAATATCCTATCAGGTCTGATCAAAATCAGGTTTTCAGCCCTTTTATTTTGGTTTCTGCTTCAGGTTTTGCTCTAAGTAGGTATAATTGTAGTTCTTAGACTCAGCCATGATGCCATTTACTCAGAGGACTTATTTAGCCTTCAAAATTCAGTTTACGACAAAAAAAACTTATTTGATATCGATACCAGAAATCAAAATTTGACTTACATCCATTCATTTTTCTTTCATTCTTCAGTTTCGTATTAACTGGAAACAACTGTTGCTTTTTAGTCTTTCATGCCAACGTCCAAAGAGTCTGAGTTCCAGGACCATGGATTAGTTTTAAAGCTTTCATTACACCTGAGCAACACCAGGCTATACTGCTAGTTTACAATAAAATTTAAATTTGATTTGTAAGTTGACTAAAAACAACATTAAGTCATTTTCATTAGTCATAATTCTTAAGTTTATTCACTGTTAGATTTGAACAAGTTGTGTGTGTATGGCTCCTTATAGCATTTATGTTAAGCTGAACCTTGTAAGAAACTGAGTGATCAACTACAGTCTGTCTCATTCTTGAAATAGTAAGACAAAAAGGAAGCAAAAACAACTCTCATCTCAATTGAGATATAAATAGAATTAATCCAAGGATCGCCACAAATACTGAACCTGAGATCAACTATAGATCTGCAGGATCTCATTATTTAGAACAAATATCTTCACAGTGATATGAATTAAAACAGGGTATTGATAAATATTCATGAGATTTTATATTTTATAAATGAGAATATGGTCTGAAAAGATGGTGATGAAAAATAGATTTTGAAAACTTATACTCAAAAAAGAAACATCACTCACATTTACATAAAAACTCATTTAATTCAAATAATAAGATAATTTATCCATATCACTAGAATAGAAACAACTTTCCAGAAATTTGCAGTCATTCTTATTCAGTTTGCAAGCAAAATGGTCATCAATCATTTTTGGCAATATTTCGGTAAACCAGTTTGTCAAGTAAAATGCAGCAAATTTCAACTTCTTTCCCTCATATTTTCTCTTCAGTTTTCTATCCTCCCCACATTTTGTTTTATTTTTCACTCATATTGCAAATGATAAAAGTCCTGAAAATCTAAATGTTCTTCTTTTCTCTTATATCTTTTTCATGTAACCTCAAAGCTATCAATCTGTTTCAGTTTAAACATTTAATATTAAAGAAGAATGAGGTATCTTATTGCAAAACACTATTTCACAAATAACTTTTGTGAGGCATTAATGCTACAAGTGACAATGAATCAGTAACTTCCTTGACTCCAAATTTTTGTCTTTGAAATGTTTTTTTTTTTTAATAACATAACAAAATTGGAGTAGATAGGCTAAACTATCGCCCGGTTCACACTCCACCCTCGTCTATTGAACAGGTGAAGAGGCTCATCCCTTGTTCCCTGTTTAGGATGTGGTTTCCGGCTTTCTCTTTTCCAATCTTTTCACTCTTACGTAGCCCCCTGCACATCAGTGGCATTACTGCCTTGCTCGGGGTGATATGATTAAAAAAAAAATTAAAATAACCAATTACAAATGAATTTTTTTTTCATTTTACTGAAGAAGTCTTAATCTCTTTCTGAATTTATTATTATCATTTCTTACCACTGGCAGCTTTTGTTAAATTAAATATGTCTTGAAATGAGAAGAATACAAATTTATTTTCAAATCTGTTGTCAATGTGGTGAGGATAATATTATATAATGTATAAACATGTGCATATGTGTGTGTCTTTAAAATGTTTATTAAAAATCATTTTGTAAGAACATCTATAAAAAAGAAGATAAAATCAAATAATTTTTTTAAATAAAAGCTTTCAAAATAAAGTAACAAAAATGTTCCTAACTAAAAAAAATAAACATTTATATCCCAAACCCCAAACTTGCAATGGTTCTTATCAAAACTTAAAAAAAAAAATCCTATTTCCGAATAAGTTATAGAACCCATTTCTGATTGCACTATATTTAAGACTTGGTGAATTTAATTCTTAAAATAGAATCATCAATGCAAGCATCTCCCAAGGGTTACTTCTTGGAACAATCGTCTTTCTTATTTACATAAATGATCGACTGAAGAATATACTCTGATCATTTGTAAACATCTATGCCGATTATATGATGATTTACAGGCACATCTCCAAAAGTCTTGATGATCAGAGAACAGCAGCAGCTGACTTTTCTTCTGATTTAATACTAACTCTTCAGTTGGTTAGGGGGGGGGTGAACTGGCTGGTTCCATTTTATTAGCACCAATCAGACCTTGAACTACCACCAGTCATGATGAATGGATGTCCCCTCAAGGGGGCCTCATACTTTAAGAAGATATTGGAACACACATCTTGTTGTATATCAATAAACAGACAAACACGCATATATATAAAAATATATCAAGTGATATTTTTATTAATGAACGATGGACCGTGTAGCCTAGTGAACAGAGAGTGAGAGCACGCTTCTAAGGGTTGATGGGGGGGGGGGTCGTCTGTTGCTCCTCTGGTCTGGTCTGGCTCTCTCGTCTGCCTCTGTCTTTCTGCCTCTGAAATCCGTGCGCCGAGGTCTTTTATAATCTCCAAACCGGTACTTCCGGATTTTGCCTCGCCCACGCACGCCTCACGTAATTCTCAGAGACACCTGTTCTGTCTGCCTCTTGTAGCCATTTCCGCTACTGCCGGAAATAAGGTCAAACAAACATCCGTTCCTTTCAACGACCGGAAAACACCCCCGCTTGCATCAGCCTTTCCTCGGGTGGGGCGAGATTGTTATATTACATTCCTCACCCACCCATTTTCCAAAATGTTCACCTAAGAACATTTTAAGCGCAACACCCTCACTCTCCTCCCCATGCCACCAAGCCCGACAATAGTATAAAACATGTGTCGAAACAAACAAAACAACAAAAAAAAAATAGGGGAGCCTACATCGGCAACCCAACAATGTTCGTATACATCTTGAAAATTGTTCTACCAGCTCGATGTTTCATTGTTCTTTTTTTTTTCTTTCTTTTTTCCTCCTCAATATCCATTTTCACAGAATTGGGCAAAGTTCTTAAAAATGTTCATTTTCTTTCTCGACTCTGTCCATAAGCGTAGACACCCCGATGTATAACCACGTGATTATAGGCGGTAATTGCGCCCCAGTTTCCAAACTAACATCGAGTAAATGACCTTTGACCAACACCATGCGTGCTTCTGCTCGAGTTTATTGTTACACATGTAACTTAATTTAATTTAATTTAATTTCAAACATACTATGTTTGAACGCAGAAAAATGGTCATTATCTGCCGTACATATCATTCATAGTCTGACCGAGAAATGTTCAATAGAAAATGAAGAAAATTACCCCGATTCCAACGTTAATCCGCATGCAATTTACTTGTGGAGGATATTAATTTAGTCTAAAAAATGGACCTGTGACTCGTAGTCCCTTAGTTTGTACAATGTTTTCTATTCCCTGAACTACTTCCTCTGGATTCGAAACCAAGCATATCTGATTTGTTGACATCTCTCTGTTTAACGCAGAGACATTTGAGTGTTGAACACCCATTGACCCCGGAGTACTATTCACAACGGATAACTCAATTTCCTTTTCCGAAGCACTGTTGCTTCTTTCCCACTTAAAAATCCGCTTCCTAGCTACTATTCCCAGGATTATTATTACGCCGACCACGCCAGCAATGACTCCTATCGTCAACTTCTTCGGGAGTTCTTCATCCTTCACTAAATCTTTCCATATCTATCTGTTCCAAGGTATTTACTAGTTTTCAGAAATTAATATATCTTCAAAAGATATTTCCCAAGTCACATAAATGAAAATTCACAGAGGATGTTGAATTGATGGGAACCTGCACAAAAGCATAATTCACAACCATAGAAATGTAAATCATTTTGTAGTGTACAGTCATTGAAAAGAAATCCAAAAAAAAAACCTAACACTGCACAACCCAACGAAAACATTGTTATCAACAAGTTAATCCAATTATCCACTTTAAAGAGTAGAAGAAACTTCCTTTACATGATTTTACATCTCACTTACTCAATAAAAGTCAGATTAATTAAGCAACATACCAGTAAACTCACTTCACATATATGGTAAAATATTAACAACAAAATAAATCATTAACTCAGATGTTTTGTACTTACAGATAGGTAAATATTTCAACTTTCTTCCTCCCCGTCAACTTTAACACTCCTCTCCTCCCGCCAACTTTAACACCCCCGTCAACCCCAAACCTATGCGCTACTCCCTACATGTAGTCTGTTTCACCCCCTCCGTTCTACCCTTCTTAATGTGTTTGACACCAACAATCCACATTTCTCAATGGCAAAAGTATGCATTTTTTTTTTTTTCTAACTGGATTTATTATAAACACGAGCAGAGAACACACACACTATCAAATCAATGAGTCACTTACCTTGGCTGAATGTCTACAGTCGCGGCTGCTATATATTTTCTTCGTCTTTTTTTCTTTTTCTTCCTTCCTCGCTGTCGTCCGGTTGTTTACTATTTTCGTCTTCTATCTGGTAATTTCAAGTCTGTTGAATTTTCAATCATTGCCGTGGTAACCCTCGTATCAATCTGTTTTGTTGTCTCAAAACAGCAAGTCACTAGCACCAAAACGTAAGTCTGTTGTATATCAATAAACAGACAAACACGCATATATATAAAAATATAAGTTATATTTTTATTAATGAACGATGGACCGTGTAGCCTAGTGAACAGAGAGTGAGAGCGCGCTTCTCAGGGTTGACGGGGGGGTCGTCTGTTGCTCCTCTGGTCTGTCTGTCCGGACTGTCTCTGTCTCTCTGCGTGCGAAATCCGTGCGCCGAGGTCTTTTATAATCTCCAAACCGGTACTTCCGGATTTTGCCTCGCCCACGCACGCCCACGTAATTCTCAGAGACACCTGTTCTGTCTGCCTCTTGTAGCCATTTCCGCTACTGCCGGAAATAAGGTCAAACAAACATCCGTTCCTTTCAACGACCGGAAAACACCCCCACTTGCATCAGCCTTTCCTCAGGTGGGGCGGGATTGTTATATTACAATCTGACCTCAAGTCAAATTTCTATATACAATCCATCACTAAAGATGCAAGTAAAATGATTGGATCTCTATACTACACCAGTAAGTACCTGACTCCTCATGCTATTGTCTACTAATATAAGAGCCAAATCAGGTGGAAAATGAAGTACCATTGCCATATCTAGGCATAGCTGGCCAGACCTCACTTTCCAATATTGACAGAGTTCAAAAACATCTCTGAGGCCTTGTTGAAGAAGAATTATTTTACACTCTTTCTCACAAGCAGGATGTAGCAAAGTCTCTCCTTGCTCTATCACTACTTCTATGGAAAATGCTTGGAAAAACTGCATCATCTGGTTCCACAAGGTCTGATCTGCTACCACTTACATAGTAGAAAAACACCCAAATTCTCTCTCTATTCAATTGGCAAAAAGTAAGTTCCACTAAAACAGTTTCTTTCCAGAAACCACAACTCTATAAAAGGAACTCTAAGAAAAGTGTTTCCCCGATCACTACAATCTTAACCTGTTCAAGACTAGAGTCAACCATTATCTTTCCCTCCTATCCATATAAACTACCCCTAAATGTAATACCCTACTTTGAATGGCTCCTGGCCTTATACAGGATGAACCATACTATAAAAAGAAATCATGATTTTATTGCAAAAATTGATATTTTAATGATGGCTCTAACATGCTAAAAGATATTATGATCTGTATTCTTTCCTGCAAGTTTTTGCAAAAAAAAAAAAACTTAAAGAGAAGTAAAAATATTTCAATAAGTATTTTTCAGATAAAAACAGAATGAGTTAAATCAGTTTCAGTTAAAATTTTACTTTAACAGAGAACTGTTAGAAATATTGGTTTACTTAATTTGTGCTTAATAGTTAATAAGCTTAGGATGCAATAAAAAAAAGAGCAATACCAAAGACTAGATAGAAATGCTCAGAGATCTTGACATATTCAGGAAAGACAAAGTAATCAAGAACCTGTACTGGCAGCAAGCTGCCTACAAACAGACAGGAAATGAGTTCAGCATATATACAAAGATAGAAAGAGATGTAAGACAAGGCTGTGTCTTCTCACCAGATCTATTCAACCTATACAGTGAGACAGTTCTGAGAGCTATAGAAGTCCTGCCAGGATTTGTCATTGGCGGCCACAATCTGAACAATATAAGATATGCAGATGATACAGTGCTGATAGCAGACACAGAAAGGAAACTTCCATACCTCCTACACAAGGTAGCTAAAGAAAGGACTACATTTAAACTGCAAGAAAACTGAATGTATGGTCATCAGTAAAAAGAGAAGCCTAAAATGCCAACTACAGGTCATGGATACTAAAATCAAGCAGGTACAAAAATTTAAATACCTGGGAAATGTTCTAACAGAAGAAGAAAAAAATACACTGAGATCTGAAGGCATATTGGCATGGCCAAGGATGCATTCCAGAAGCTGAATAGAGTATTGAGAGACGGGAACATTTTGCTGAAAATGAAGAAGAGAGTACTGGTTTGTTATGTGATATCTGTTCTTCAATATAGCAGCAAGTTTGTGTATATTACTGTGATGAGGTAGTATTTACACTATTTACATTATTCAGACTATTGATTTCATCTTTGTTGCCATTTGTACGACATTTCAGCCATTGTAGACTCCAGCTGTCTTCAGCTTCTAGAAATTTCAAATCAAACCATTTATTCTGATCACTGGGGTATATAATTCTCATTTCTTGTGAGCCACTTCTGGTAGTCATGAGTTATCTCCCTTTAACCCAACTCCCTAAGTTACATGTTCACCACTGCTGTAGCCTGGTATTGAACTCACAACTCTTTGGGTCAAGTCACTGGAACTAACCAATGCCTATATCTACTGGGCCATGTGGCCTTAGGGACAATACCAAGCTACAGCAGAGTTGAGTTAGAGGGAGATAACTCATGACTACCAAAAGAGGCTTCACACAAGGAATTACAATCATATACCCCACTGATCATAATAAAGGGTTTGGTTCAAAATTTCTAGTGCCTGAAGAAGGCCGGAACCTACAACGGCTGAAACATCATACAAATGGCAACATGTGGACAATAGTCCGAATAATGTAAATAGTAATGGCAGCAAATGTTGGACAATTTCATCAAAGATGAAGGAAAAACTTGAAGCAACTGAAATGGGGTTCTTCAGAAGGATGCTGAGGATACAATGAAACAAACATATGAGCAGTGACAAGATTTTGGAGAGGATGGAAATGAAAAAGAAACAGATACTTAACATCAGGAAAAGACAGCTGAATTTTCTGTGACATATAAAGAGGAAGAAAGGCTTGGAGAATTTGATACTCACAGGATAGAGGGAAAGTGTGACAGGGAAAAGCAACATGTGACATACTTGATGCGCTTGAATGGCAGAGCAGGGTTTGGGAGGGTGTTAAGAGATATAAGGAATAGGAAGATGTGAAAGGGTGGAAGACCATGATCACCTAATCCTGAACAGAAACAGCACAAAGAAGAAGTAGTTATGCTCTGGTTAAAAACAATATATTCACTATTATTGTTAATGAAAAAATATAGCCACTCAAAAACATATTCAGTATTTTGTGGGACTCCCTTCCATTTGCTTGCTTCCCTGATCACTACAATCTCCAAAAGTTTATATGCAACATCAATTACCATCTTCTATTTCCTTATCCTTTCTTCAACATCCCCCTCTACCTTGTTTTTCTTTCATTGTAACCCCCCTGTGCACCAGAAGGTAAGAATTGCCATGCCTGGGATGAGATTATTATAAAAAATAAAATTTATAGATCTTTATGAGAGTGTTTCATCTTATGTAATGACTAGCAGTATAGCCCGCCGTTGCTCAGGTGTAATGAAAGCTTTAAAACAAATCCATGGTCCTGGAGATCAGACTCTTTGGACATTGGCACGAAAGACTAACTGGAAACATCTATTGCTTTTTAAAGCGAAACCGTAGACTGAAAGAAAAATGAATGGATGTAAGTCAAATTTTGATTTCCTGGTATCGATATCAAATAAGTTTTTTTCGTCGTAAACTGAATTTTGAAGGCTAAATAAGTCCTCTGAGTAAATGGTATCATAGCTGAGACTAAGAACTACAATTATACCTACTTAGAGCCAAACCCAAAGCAAAAACTAAAATAAAAGAGCTGAAAATAATACAGACATACAGGCAGATAAGCAGACACACACACAAACATGTTGCCTTTGATACATATATATATATATATATATATATCTTATCAATTTTCTGCACTATTGTAAGAACTGCAACCTTGAAACTTCTGAATATTGTTTCTTATGTCTTTGTCCATGAGTGTATCAAATTTGATTAAAATCAGACCACTCCTTCTATAACCCGATTTTTTTTGATTTTCGATATTTATTGAGGGTAATTCGACACAAAACCTAGCTAAGAACACTCACAGATGCTTATAGTGCAAGTGTGTAAATTTTCAAGAAAATCGGTTCAGCCATTTCAAAGTCTATAGGTAACGGACACACACAGACAAAGTTTCATATATAAATAAGTTTAGATAAAATTTGATTAATATCATTACATGCAAGTTCCCCCCTTGTTTTCCTTTAAGTAAGCTTACATGTTATTTTTTACACTATTTCATATCAGTTGTTAGTGCATATATGGCTAAATGTTAGAGCACTGTGCAGAAGGTTGTTAATTTTAATACAATATGGAGCAGAAATACTTCCCATATAATGGTAAGGCATTTAGTCAGTTATGTGCCATATGTGATACACGCTTTGGGCAATCATGACTGAATGGGCAGAAGATTATCCCACAATAGGTTACCATTGCTTTTTGCAATAGACTGGTTGCCAGCCAAGGCTATAGAATCCAATCTGTCCTATTATTTAACCCATAACTGAAGGGAAGAGATGGATTAATACCTTTCCCAAGGATATTTGTGTGTAAGTAAATGCAAAGAATTCAGCTGGAGTTTGAACTCGGCTCCCCAATTTCTCATTCCGAGTTGATATCCCACAACACACATCCAGTAAGACAATAGCTAGATCATTTTCAATAATGCCTTATTGTTTGAGAGGTATTTCTGCCACACACTGTATTTAATATTGATTTCTATTGGAAAAAATAACTGGAAATTAGAAAAAATCACTTCAAAACACAGGTAATATTTATTATTTGGGATTCCAATTCTAAAAAAATTGATTATCCATATTTGAAATAGTTTCCCAGACCACAGTTTCAGAGTTACAAATCCAATGCAAAATCCTGCTTGCAACTTTGTTGGAAATGAAAACAGTTTTTTTTTTCTCCTTTAGTTTAACAATCTGATTAGAAACTGATTTCAAGATTATAAAACTCTTCAGGGCTCTTAAGCGTTTGCTTGTTATAATTGTTTCTGTTTTCCAAAATAGGAAATTGAACCAGTGGCAAGTAGATTGTTTTTGGTTCATATAATTTATTTATAAGTTTTTCCTTAGAAATAATTTTGTTGAAGCCTGCAAAGGCATTTGGGACATCACATGGATTATAGAGTTACTCTAATGAGAGCCAGAAAGCTAAGGATGATATCTTTTATGTAATATGAGTTATACACAAGTGAGCAATTTTTCAAGCTTAATAAAAACACATGGTAACATCAAAATGACATCTAATAAGCAAGTAGGTAAGTTGCAATGCCAACAAACATTTATAAGAATGCATTTTACTGAGAAAATCTTACACACACACACACATATTCAAATTAATGAAAGTATTGCAACAACAGTAAATATAGAAGCTTCACTTCTGAACAAAAACTCAGAATATGTTTATATTTTCATGTAAAACCTTCACCTTGGCAAATATAGCTTCATGAAATTAGATTCATTTATACAAGATAGTGATTTGTGTGTGATCTGAAGAAATAAAAGTTTTGTATAGCATCTACAGGAAGGAATTGTATCTACATTTTTTAAGGTTATTTCACACTTGGTTATCTAAGTGATTATTCTCTATCTATAAAATTTTAATTTAATATCCATGATAAAAATATTGTTGCAATTTTTCTTTTCTTTTAAGCAAACTTACAACATATTGTTTTTAACACTATTTCATATTGTTGAACAGAAGCTGGAACATTGTTTAATTTTTTATTTTAATCATTTCACCCCAAACAAGGTAATAACACCCTCCTCTTCTAGCTCATTAATCTTTTATTTAAATTTGAATCTAAAAAAGTCCTATTGCAAACAAAACAAAGCAACAGTTGTTTGTGACTAAATATTGGTTGTAAGAAATGTTTTCATTTTTGTCAAATATTAGACATAATCTCTATTGTCACTAAGTAACAGAAGTGTACTTTCTCATTTGGAGAGTAATGAATAGTTAATAATTAATACTAACTTGTGATTGCAGAATCAACATATTTTTTCATACGAGACATTGCGTCTACTATAGATAAGTAAGAAAAAGTACAGTACATAATTGAGAATTCTGAGCTAGTTCCAAATATTTTATAATTGTTATGATTCAAAAGAAAATTAAATTTCAAAGATGCTTTCCCATCTTTCAGGATTAGAGATGACGTCTTTACTGTTTTCAACTAAGAGTGTCATTTCCAGAACTTTGATATTTCAAACATTCCAGGCACAAGCAAAAAGAAACACTTCCACCCACATAGAAGAAGCCTTTTAACACAAGAAAATATTCTTTTATTAGATATTAGTGGTAAGCGGAACTGACTTAACTTGCCCCACCTACTTACAGTGCAGGTGGTTGCCATAGTAAATAAGATTAATGTGCCTTTCAATAAGTTTTATACAAATCCTATACCTTAATTTGAATTTGCATCAGTTAGCAACCAACTGCAGTAATCATAATTAATAAACTAAAGGCTAAAGTTGAAACCAATTATCAGAATTATTGTGTATGTCATCATATAAATCAACTTAAAAATTTGCTTTAATCAGTCATGTTCATTTTGACCTTTCGAACTTATCATTCTGATGGTTGTAGAAATGCTATATTTTGGGAAGACTGATGAATATAAGCCTGCACCTAAATTATAACATCATAATTTTAGAGACTGACTTTTTCTAACATATCTATATGAATTAGTGTCTAAGCATTTGAATTATACCCTTATCCAAACACCTGGCATGGTGACATCAGCCTTTTTACTTCACCATGATCTAAATCTAAATCTATCTAAATTTATTTATAAATGAAACTTTGTATGTGTGTGTGTGTGTGTGTGTTTGTGTGTGTGTGTGTCCATTACCTATAGACTCCGAGACGGCTGAACTGATTTTCTTGAAAATTTACACGGTTGTGTTCTTAGCTAGGTTTTGTGTCGAATTACTCCCAATAAATATAAAAAATCAATAATCGAAAAAATTGGGTTATAGACGGAGTGGTCCGATTTTAATCCAATTTGATACACTCATAGACAAAGACATAAGAAACGATAGAAGTTTCAATGTTGCAGTTCTTACAATAGTGCAGAAAATTTGATATTGATATCAGGAAATCAAAATTTGACTTACATCCATTCATTTTTCTTTCAGCCTATGGTTTCACTTTAACTGGAAACAACTATTGCTTTTTAGTCTTTCATGTCAACATCCAAAGATTCTGAGCTCCAGGACCATGGATTAGTTTTAAAGCTTTCATTGCACCCGAGCAATGCTGGGCTATACTGCTAGTATCATTATAAAGTACAAGACAATTTGTTAATTTTTTAATTAAAAAGAATTATAGCACTACATGAGATTTACAATTTCACCATTCTAGCTTTCACTGGTTCATGATGGGCTCAGTCATTTCTTTTCAGTTTTTTCTCTTTCTATACTCAACTAGCAGTATAGCCTGGCATTGCTCGGGTGCAATGAAAGCTTTAAAACTAATCCATGGTCCTGGAGCTCAGACTCTTTGGACATTGGCACGAAAAACTAAAAAGCAATAGTTGTTTCCAGTTAAAGCGAAACCGTAGACTGAAAGAAAAAATGAATGGATGTAAGTCAAATTTTGATTTCCTGATATCGATATCAAATAAGTTTTTTTCATTGTAAACTGAATTTTGAAGGCTAAATAAGTCCTCTGAGTAAATGGTACCATGGCTGAGTCTAAAATCTACAATTATACCTACTTAGAGCCAAACCCGAAGCAAAAACTAAAATAAAAAGGCTGAAAAAAATACAGACATACAGGCAGATAAACAGACACACACACAAACATCTTGTCTTTTATATATATAATCAATTTTCTGCACTATTGTAACAATTGCAACCTTGAAACTTCTGAATATCGTTTCATATGTCTTTGTCTATGAGTGTATCAAATTTGATTAAAATGGGACCACTCCTATAACCCAATTTTTTTTATTATCGATATTTATCAAGGGTACCTCGACACAAAACCTAGCTAAGAACACTCGCAGACGCTTATAGTACAACTGTGTAACTTTTCAAGTAAATCGGTTCAACCATTTCAGAGTCTATAGGTAATGGACACACAGACAAAGTTCCATTTATAAATAAGTTTAGATAGAGCATGTTAATACAGTCTTTATCCATAGAACTGTGATCATGTAGCCCCAAGCACTGCATTTTTATTGAAATTTCTATAAATGGTTTCTGAACGTCCTTGTGTTTCTCATCCATGATGATTAAAGACAGAAGACATCTGAAGTAAAATTAATATGTATGACTTTAATAGAAATTGCATAGCAGAGCTCATTTTAAGTTATGCTGAGGGCATGTACCATAATTCCATACTTCACCAAGCACTAATCCACTAATAGATGATGAACAAAAAGGGTTGCTAAATTTTATTTAAATTCTATAAAGGTTCCTTGTAATAATTGTCAGTGCAGGCCTACTGTACCTATTCATGCATTAAGAAAGACATTTTCATCAGAAAAACCCAAATGGTGGATAATATTTTAAAATATTTGTTTACTTAAAGATTTGTGCTTTACAGCTTATCAACTTTTTGCAGGTAATTTAAAGTCAGAAAATATGAGATTATCAGAATTTAATGGTGGAGGTAATAATGATTTACTGATGTGTCCTATAGATTAATCCATAGTTGTGGGAGAGAAGAAGTGAATTCATACCTTTCCCAAGGCTATTTTTGCATAAGTGAACATAAAAAACCTGATTGGAATTTGAGCTTGGCCCTATGATTTCCAATTCCAAGCTATTATCACTAGGCACACATCCAAGCTTACAACACCTCGTATTCCCAAGCACTCACCCATCTAGAAACTAATACTAATACAGCTTTCATCACTTTTCACTCCTTTATTGAAATCTTTTTACTGTTCTAACTTCAATGATAACTTGAAACAGTTTTTATTACTTCCTAGAGACAACTGAAGTTCCTGGGACATGCAATAAGGAAGGAGAGCTTGGAGAACCTGATACTGACAGGCCAGAGAGAAGGAAAAAGAGACAGAGGAAGGCAGCGGATAACATATTTGCAGGGCCTGATCAGGTGGATGACGGAATGGGGGTTGCAAGGTGTAACAGGAGCAAACATACTAAGTGCCACAAGGGATAGGGAGAAGTGGAGAACCATGATCACTTACGTCCTGAAGGGACAGGGCACATAAAAGAAGAAGAAAAAATCTTCTCTAATTGACTTTTGCTTTCCATTCTTATGTGTATGTCTTTTTAAAGATGGACAACAAAATTGTTGAATTAATATTTTCAAAAGCTAAGGGTTCTATCTGTTAATTTGGAAAACCTTTTTGACAAGGTGAACAGTCGGCCTTGCATAATATGAAGGAGCTTTGTATTTCTTCATCACAAAGTAAACTCCAAATTTTTCCCAGCTGAACAGTTGTACTATCAATGAGGCTCCTTGCCTTGAATGTCTTGAGACAAAAGCTCACTCCAGTGGAATTTTTACATAAAATCCATTGCTAGAAATAATGCAAAAAAAAAAAAGGGTCAAAACCTTATACTGCTCCAGAGAAAACCTGATTTCTTCTACTTTGCACTATCTTTACAAGAACCAGATCAGACATGCAGAATTGATGCCATATCCTACATATCCTTATAATATGCACCAATTATTCTTATATATGAAGAAAATTAATGACAAAATGGGAAAAAATTTTGTGTGATACATTCCATTCTTTAGGATTTTATCCGACTAAAGTAATGTTTATGTTCATGTAATGATATAAATGTGTGTTGTGGTGCAGTGGATATCAGCTCAGAACAAGAAATCAGGGAAGGCGAGTTCAAATTCCAGTCAGTCGTGTCTCTTTCGAGACATGATCGCCCAAGCGGGTATCACGTATGGCACTTAACTGACTGACTGACCACTCTAGTAAGTACCTGACTTATCATGTCTTTAAATGAGCCAGATCAGGCCAATAATAGATTATTATTGCCATATTTTGATGGGAACTGCTAAGACCTCACTTTCTAGTCTTGATAGCATTCAAAAGCATCTCTGAGTCCTTGTTAAAGAAGAATTATTTTCCATCCTCCAACATCTAACAGAAGAGATGGAGTGAATCTCTCTCTTACCACAGAAAGTGCTTGGGCACACTCCATTTCTTGGTTCCGCTAGGTCTGCCCTTCATGGCTAGGACCTACCATGCTATTTATATAGTAGCAAACCACCCCATTTTTCCGTATTCCAGCTGCATGAATTAAGTTCCACTCAAACAGCTTTTTTTTTTTCAATCCAATGCGCTTTGGAACAGACTTCTAAGAGGTTGTTTCCCTCATCACTAAAATCTTAACCTGTCCAAGTCTAGAGTCAACCACTAGCTTCCCCTCCTATTCATATAAACTACCCCTTAACACAAAACACTTTACCTCAAATGACCCAAGGATTTGTACTCAGTGAATCTTTGAAAAAAAAAAAAAAAAAAAAAAAACAGTATTACACTGGTGACAAGTTCTCATCAATTTACAGTTGAGCTTAATAGATGCAACCATATCAATAAATTATAAAACCAGCATAAACAAAATTTCATTAAATTAAACCATAAACCTAACTTCTAAGCCAATGATTCGGCCTTCAAATAAGCCTATTAGTCAATCTGTCTTTAAATATAAGACCTAAACTTCACTTGAAACCAGCTACAAAAGAAAACAAAAGGAATATCACAAAATGATAAATAAATAAGACAAGGATATTTTTTTTACTGGCTGACAGCTCTGTACTCTAATTCTCAGTTGAGTTTAACAGCTTAGCACAAGTTAACATTGAACAATAATGTCATAAAAGCAGATTATCAGTTTATTCTTAGTAAAAATGCTACATCTCACAAGGATTTGGACATAAGATAGTAATCACAAGGAATGAACCTACTATCCTATCCACTAACCTCAGTGCTACAATGGCACATATTAATTATATATATACTTGAAGCAAAAGAACTTACGCCAAGCCATTTAGTTTTTAAATTGAACAGAGTATTAAGTGATAGAAAAATATCATTAGAAACAAAGAAAAAAGTGCTGGACTCTACATAATATCCAGACTCACATACACTATTTACATTCAGACTATTGTCCTCATCTTTGTTATTATCACAATATTTCGGCCATGTTGCACTCCGGGCTTCATCAGGTATTTATCAATCTGAGTAACCTATAGGGAATTCTGAACTGAAATCTTTATGTGGATAAACTGTTCTTGACCCATTGCTTATATCTAGGGATACCTTATATATTTTTAGGACTGCTCAGTTATTGATCATCCATTTCCACTCAGCCCAGAAATTGATCTCACAATTACTATATTGCCAAATGAACTAACCAAGAACTAGACAAGATATGAGCAGTGTAACAAGAACAGTCTACCCCCGTAAATTAAATAAAGGGTTCAGTTCAGAATTCTCTGTAGGTTATCTAGATTAATATACATCTGATGAAGGCTAGAGGATACCATAGCTGAAACATTGTGGAAGAAGAAACTTGGAACAGTAATGTTCTGCTAACAAACAGTGAAATAGCTTGGACAGAACATGTGAGTAATAAGGAAGTTTTACAAAAAACTAACAACCAGAAAGAAACAGCTTAAATTTTTTGAGCATGGAAAAAAGGTTGTTGGTTGATTGTTTTTATGGCAAATCAACCTCGGCAGGTCATTTATTGCCAACTAAACTTTATTTATTGCTCATAATACCTTTTTCTTTCAACAATTTATTGTTTTTTTTATAAGTTTTTGTGTCTAGTAATACATTTTTCTTTTTCGAGCTCAAGATTCATTGAGATTTGTTTTTAAAGGCAGGGTCCCCAAGTCCCACCCTTGTTATTTAACCCATGACTGGAGGGAAAAAATGGATTAATACCTTTCCCAAGGGTACCAGTGCTTAAGTGATCGCAGGGTATTCAACTGGAATTCGAACTCGGCTCACCGATTTCTCTTTCCGAGCCGATATCCACTGCACTACAATTCACATCTGTCACTATACACTTACAGCACCTGGTATTCCCAAGCAGTCACCCATCTAAGTACTGACCAGGCTCAATGCTGTTTAGCTTTGGTGATCGAGCGAGAATCGGTATATTCAACATGATAGACCCTAAGCTACAAAAAAAGGAAATAGAGCCTGGAAATTTTAATCTTTACAGGACTTAATGACAAGAGAAGCAAAGTGGGAAGCAGTATGTGACTTACTTGTAAATGGATGGCAGAACAAGCACCATAAATATAAAGTAGGATGATAAAAGAAGAAAGTCGCCCAGAGAAACAAAAAGAACAAAGTATATAAAATAAGAATTTGGTCAGAAGTTTTGAGATGGAAGCATTGTCATTATTCTGTAATGTATTCAAACTGGTATCTTTACTTTTCTTGTTTTGATTATTCAATTGGTTGCTTCTTTGGCCTTCAAACTTATATCTTCATTACTTTTTTTTTTTTTAAATAAATGTCACTTCAATGATCCAAACAACAGTAAACTGTCAATGTAGTGGTCAAAACAAGATGAGTATATTTATGTCAAAGATTACCTAGTCAACAATGCAGCACTTTTGAACTTCAGAGACCTGATGAGACACAAATAATGAGGGCTTATAATACACTTTCTTAACAGAAGTATCAATAAAAGGAATTGTATTTATATAAAGAAATTATTTCATATATTCTAGTACAAAAATCACAGGCAAGAAAAATCCTTGGTTTAGAATCAGCTTTTGTTTCTCATTTCTCATCATCATAATGTAACTTCCCTGTACCTTTTCTATAAATACTTTCATGATAATTATTCATATAAACTCTTCACTATGGTATCTACCCTTGAGGAATGTAAGCACAGTACTGGATTGGTGTTGTGGTGCAGTGGATATTGACTCGAAATGAGAAAGCAGAGAGCAGAGTTCAAATTTCAGTCGAATTCATTGTATTCACTTACACACAAATACTATTAATTCATCAATTCTCCCTCCCGCTATGACTTAAATAGTAGGACAGATTGGGTTGCCTTCGTTGGCAACCAGTCTACCACAGAAGGTAATGGCAATATACTGTAGGAAAATCTTCTGCCCTGTCAGCCATTTCTCTTTTGACACATGATCACCCAAGCATGTATCATGTATGGCACTTTACTGACTGACTAGATTGGTGGCAAAGTCTCATCAATTCACAGTTGAATTGGCTAGATTTAACCATAAGTTTTATGCTAACAGTTTCTTTTCTCCCTTGTGGAACATTCTTCTGGCTCCATGCTTTCCAGCCAACTTTGATGTTCAAAAATTTAAATGCAATGTCAATCACTATCTATTGTCATCTTGGTTACTCTTTTATTGTTCTCATTCCTTGATAACATTTCTCTTTTTTCTTATTCTTTCACAATTTCACAATCAGTAACCCCCTTGTGTCTTAGTGGCTCTACTGCTTTGCATGGGGTGAGATGATTTTTTTTTTTTAAATTAAGAAGAGCCCAAAAAATGTGCTAAAAGTTCAAAACCTTGCGTTATGGGACCTGCAGCTTTAAATTTTAACTTCTAAATATCTGACAATATTTTTTGTTTGTTGGCTAAACCATTGATACTATTCACGCTATGATTCATATTCTTGTAAAATCACTGATTTTTTTATTAAAAAAATGTGATCATTTTAAACCACAAAGTATGACAGTAACTCTGATTCCTATAATGGATATCAAATTAATATATAAAAATGTGTAGCTAATTTTGTTGCTATTTCAGTGTTTAATCACATCATCTTCAGTACAATATAAATAGAAATGACTTATTCATAAAATAAAGCAAACAAGTAGTAAAGCTATGATAAAGAGGCTGAGTATTGCAGTGGTAATACTTGATCATTCTTTGTTTAAATATATTCAGATTTTTGTCCTGTAATATCCAACATTAAGATTAATTTATATCTTTTCTGTCCTTTTGTAGCCCAAGAGATTGACCCGGTATACAGTTTGCTGAAATGTGCAGCTGACCTTCCCAAAGCCAGTAGGTCATGCACCCACACCCACTGTACAGGTCACCACGCTCGACATAGTCAACAAGGAGACAGTGCCTGTGGTAATACCTCAAAAAACTCCAGTCCATCTTCTTCAGGTAATGCTCTACGTTACTCCTCACCAAAAAAGAAACCACCAAGACTAACAAAATTATGAAATTTTTTTTTTAAATTACAAAGATGAAAAAATGGAAATATTCATTTAGAAATGAATTTTTAAAAAAGAGCTATTGAATATTTAAAAATATTTTTTTTTTAAAGTTCTTGATTATTTGAGGTCTGGTTGTGGATAAACCGTCCAGTAATCTTTGTACCTGCCAAAGCTTACAAAAAAGAATTATTTTTTAAAAATAATAAAATCTATACTTTAAAAGTATTCCTCAAATTTATTTTGAGAGTTTAGTTATTCTGCATTGAGATGAGATGCAGTAATGGGAGTTATAACTTTTGTTTTTTTTTTAAATTTCAATTTTTTTAAAAATTACAGTATTTGTTTCTTTCGTTAATCCTGATTCTTTTATTCATAAAACAGAAATTTGAAAAAACAAAAAGAAAAACATCTTTATTTGTTATGAATTAAATTCATGCTAAAAATTTCAGAAATTCTCAAGTTTTTATTTTTCAATGCAAATCTAAAATTTCTCTTTTCTTTTCTTATTTGTACATAATTAACTTCAGTTCATTTTTTGAAAGAAATAAAGAGTTCTTGTGCTGATGAAAATCATAAGTTCACTACCTTTGATATCTTGCAAAATTTATCAGCTTGGAAAATGCCATTGTGTATTCTCTCGCTTTGATTTCTTTTCTTTATTTCAAGAGAGGATGAAAAACAAGGTATTGGTGATTGTTTCATAAAAAAAATTGCATAATATTAATTCATTCATTTATTTCAGAAAAGATGAGGGTTTGTTTCTTTGTTTTTTCTAACTTTTTTCCCTAAACATGTTATCTTATCTCAGCAGAAACACCCAACAAATAAAATCACTGTAATGTTTTGCACAAAGTTATTTCCATGCACACAGTTAAAAATGTTATTGACAAAACATTACTTTAATCCCATATTTTCAGCTTGACCATCTCTGTATTCTTAAAGATGGCAACATGCAGAAGCATGTTTACATTATATCTTGAGTTTTTATCATGTTTATTATTACTACTACCACAGGAATCTCTAAGTGTTTTCATGCTCATGAGGGATTTTATTGTCATCCCTAATTTTAAAAAATTGTGAAATAAATTTAAGTCATTTACTTTGATACCAGTGGTTGGTAGAGTTTTTGAATTCCAAGTTCTAAATATAAAAACAAAAAACTTTCTCTTATCGCTGCTTTTTATAAAAAGGAAAAATTACTGAATTCCTGACAATTTATTTTCTAACAATCCAAAGTGAATTTGACTGGATATTTTTCCTTCTGCCTTATCTAGGCACCAGTTGCTATTTATTCAAATTTTATCAATTGTCACTTATTTCAGTTTTAATGCTAATTTATTTTTTTTTTTTTTACATATTTCTTATGTTTTCTTTGAATTTCACTTATTTTGCGAGGATACAAATTTTCTTTAAATTTTTACAATTTCATAAATTTTATTCCTCTTGAATTTTGGTGGAATTCATCCTTTTACATAATCCTAATTCATACAATAACAGAGCTTGTTTTTTATATAAAAGTGCTCAAAAACTATTGTAAATAGATTTTCAGCTCATAAAAAAGAAATTTAAACTTTCTTGTATTAGTTTTACTTATCTCCTTTGATTGAGAAAAGTAAACACAAAATCATGAATGTTTTTGTTATTATTTCACCACTATCAATTGATTTACATTGAAGTAATTTGTTACACAAGTTTTCTACTACTGATCTTATTCATTTTGTGGAAGACTACTTTTTAAAATGTTCTTATTTTTTCAGATCTAGAAAATAATAAAATGATTTTAAGTCATCATTTGTATCCAACAAAGGAAACTTTTTATTAGTAACTTTTAAGAACTGTTTTGATCACAGATAAAGTACAAAAATTAATTAATATAATTTCATACAAATTTTTTAAATTTTCATTTCCTTCCTTTAAAAGACTATGAATTCAATTATTTAGTTTTTGGCTCTTATACACTTCTCATAGAACTTGCCAAAATTTTAAACAAAATCACAAAAATATTTAAAATTTGTATTCTTTTTTTTAAATTATTTGTTAAAGCTTTTTTAGATATTAAATTTTTTTCTTTGTAAATTATAAAAATTTATCAAGTAATCTTTATTTCTTAAAAAAGATTTTTAGATATGAAAGCAAATTACTTGCTTCTGATTGTTTCACTATCATTCCATCCATTATAATTTTTGGTTGCTTTATTTTTCAACAAAGTAAAGCCATAAAAGAAACTTTTCAACAACAAAAACATTCAGTCAATTTTAAGAGTCTGTTGTTTTACCAACTGGCTAACTTTATGTTATATTTCACTTAATCATTTTAAATGATTACTGTCCATAATCCTAATTATACATTTTCAAAAGTCAATATCTTTTCTGAATTGACTATAGCATCAAATAAAACTATTCCACTTTAATTATCTCTACATATTTTATACATGAAATAATGGTGTATATGTTTTGCAATATCAACAATTATATTTGAAGTTGTGATTTCAATCAAAAAGAAATATTTTTAAAAATGACTAAATTTCCAGATGATCAAGATTTTTATGTGTGGTCTTCATTCTCAAATGCCTCATAATAATTCTACTTTTAGAATCTGCCCTCCATAAATCCAATAGTCATGTACAGTTTGTTTATATCTAAAAGATCACGCCAAGAATTCTTTGACCGAAGATCTTCTGTTTTAATAATCTGATAAAAAATATACTATTTTACTCAGTAACTGAGCTTTTGTTTTGGAATTTCTCAAAAATATATATGTTTAAATATCTTCATATATACCATATTTACTTTATATAAGGTTCATTGTTTTTACCACCTTCAAGTTCATGTTGCATTTGAAGGCTGGGGTACTGGCACTAGATTAACACCTGTTTGACAAATCCTGATGATTGCAAAATGAGATGCATATGATTATAAATGATTAAAAAATAACTACAAATCAAAATAATGTTAGAATATAAAACAAAACAATTTCTAAAAAGAGATGAATCATCTGTTGAACAATTATAGTTTTCTTTTTTCTTCTAAATATTCCTTGTCAAATTAAGGGTGTGTCTTATATGTTGGGAAATACAGTATTAATAAAGGGTATTTAACAGGTTTTGTTAAAATGTGTCATCATTACTTTCTCATTTGTTTTTACAAACTCTCTCAATGTATTTTGTATTGTTTATAATATGATAAAAATATGGTTTTCCAAACAACAGGATTTTGGTAAATGGGTTCTTTATATAATGGAATCTATAAAGTAACATTTATTTTCATATATTTAGAAGCTCACTACAGTTGAAGATAAAATGTAATTATAAAATTCTAATTTGATAGAAATTATTTTTTATTCATTTTTTAAGTTAATCAAGAAATTTAATACTTTAAAATATTTTAATAAGTATATGTGATCAAGATCAATATCAAATTTTACATGTCTTTGTGCTTTGTATATTTACATATGCACACATGTTGAAAACTATTATTACTATAAGATTGTGAGTACTGTAGTAGTATTGTGCCTGATTATGCTACACTTAATAAATACTTTATATATATATATATATATATATATATATATATACTAGAAGAGTGTTTGTTGCATTAAACTTTTACAACAGTTAGAGATGTTTTTATTCCTACTAAATAGTAGCTTTGATTACTTTGACACCTGAGTACTTTTCCTTCAGTGTAGTTTATGTATGAATATGTGTGGATAAAAAAACAGTAGAATGGTGAATATTTAAGATTATTGGGTAAACTTCTAATTTGACAAGCTTCACCAATGAAGTCAAAACTTAAAGTAAAACTCAAACTTTCACCAACTTAACATGAATTAAATTTTGTTGTATTAAGGTACCTTTTTTTCTTGTAGAATAAAATTTTTTAGTGATGACACCAGGTCATTAGTAAAACATCTTAGAAGTTTTGCAAATTGTCATATATATATATATATATATATATATATATATATGATTTCAGGTGAAGAGGACTCAAGGTTTTTTTGGTTTTTTTTTTTAGTGCTCTAGCATTTATTTTATTATAAATAGTGCTCAATATTCTGAGTATTATAGAGCTTAATATAATTATATAGTTATGTATCAATTGTATATTGCGACACAGAAATTTCTATGTTTTGAGATAGATTCTCATCATCAGGTAATGTTGATGGTAGTTGTGCAGATGATTTACATTATATATATATATATATATATATATAAAAGCGCATGCAGCAAAAGTCCTAAATACTCTTTTTTAGTTAAGTAATGATTGAATACATATCTGAAAACCATTTTTTTTTATTGGAAACTTTTGCATATATATATATATTTCATTAAATACAGTCGACAAGGAAGATTTAATTAATTTTTTTATAAGTTTTTCCAGCATCCTAAAACTTTTTCATTTGGAGATAAGGAATACAAAAATTCCTTGATGTTAATATAGAACTATAAATTAAATAATTTACCACCTGTATAAAAACCTACCAGTATGAACTCTTGTCTTCCAAACTATGATAGCCAATGCTCAGAAATATGTAAAATAGCACTGATAACAAACTTCTTAAATAGTGCATACCAAAATTCCTCTTTTCAAAGAATATTTTTGAGCAAACTAAAACACATAAAACAAACATTAGTCAATAATAGTTTTTCTAACGACATCATTGATTAAGAAAATAAAATTATTCTTATAAAAAATACACAACACCAGTCATAAAAATAGCACACAGCAAAACATCTACATATTTAAATGCAACAAGATGAACAATAATTATAAGCAGAGCGAATTTGTTATACAAAGAATTAAACACCATGTTTCTGCCATAGTTCTTGAAAAATCATGTGAAATTTATATATTACAGAAAATGGAAGACCACAAATCTTGTCACTTATTAAAATAACCTCATTAAATCTAAAATAACAATGACCAATATAGTGTATGAATTTCAATGCCCAGTACAAGACTGTGTTTCTTGTCACAAATCAATTACCTATATTAGACACACTACCACCTTCTTGAGTAGATGCCACTTATCAAACCAATGTACAATAAAAAAAATAAAAAAAAAACATTAACGCATAATTTAAAAGAAGCCTCAAGGAAAAGTTTGGTTGAAAATGCAAGAATTCTATATAAATCACAATATCAAAAACCTAACTGAGAGGCACCATATATCAAATATTTCTTTGCTACCATCAACGTCATATTATTTAAGAGTAGAAATGGAGTATTGGAAGTTTTGTTTTTTTTTTAAATAGAAAGATGCTTACATAATTTCCAGTCACTCATGGCTTGGAAGAAGTGTTCTTTCATACAAAACGAAACAAAAATTACATTACAGTCAAAACATGCAGAAAAATAACAACAGCAGGTACATAAACACCCTTGCAAATGGCTACAGAAGTGACCAAAAGAACTTGAAGTGATAAAAATGATGGAAAATTTTTATATTCTTTATCTTCAACAAAATGGAAAAAGAATGGATACTGAAAAAAGTTAATAAAAATTAATTAAATCTTCCTTGTCAGCCATATTCAATGAAACATGTTTGAAAGAAACATTACTGCCCAAGTATACATTAATATTAATATATATATATATATATATATATATATATATATGTGTGTGTGTGTGTGTGTGTAAGTTGTATATTTAAAACATGTCTGACACTCTATGCAGATAAAAGTTGCCTATTACTTATGTGACAGTATTAAGTTGAACATTGAAAAAAATATAAATCATTATCTACTTAAAGAAGAAATCAAACATTTATTTTATGAATTTTCTTGTGTTTTTTTAATTGAGCTGTAATAGATTATTTATTCATTGTGCATAATGAACAATTTGTTTTATTAAAACCGTTTTAATTTAAATATTTTTATAATTATAATGTATTTTACTTTACTGTCTCCTTCTCAAAATTATTCCTAACTGTACTTGTAAAAAGACTTAAGGGTTTTTTCATTCAGATCAAAATTATATTTCAAGAGTGAGACAACAATGTGTAAATATTTACTTTAAATCATTGAAGATAAGAATTTAATTTTAACTTTTATAACTATGGACGAAAAATTACTTTTTTGCTTTTTCTTTAAATGTCAAGGAAATTTTTACTTTTAGAAGCCTACTTTGTAATATAAAATTATATAACAATTTTATGTATTGTAACTTTTACCTAAAGTATGAAAAATATATGGTTTCTCTCAGTATATATAAGGAGAATAACATCAACACCAAGTGGTGATATTCTGTTTCATTCTTGAATGCAATCTTCAGGATGCCCTGAAGATTGATTTAAATCATAAAACAGACTGTGACCACTTGGTTTTGTGCTCAGTGTTCACTTTTAAATTTACATACACTCAGTCTTTAATATTAAGCACTTTTACTCATAAATATAGCATACCTTAAAAATATATTTTTATCATATATATATATATAATGAAAGCACTGTTTTCTTTTTCTCTTTAATAAACTGTTGTAAAAGCTGGTCAGAAAATAATGTCATTTGCCTTTTCTGTTTTGCTATGTTGATGACCTCTGCACAAAATTTATAATTGTATAAAACTGATTATCTTGACATGATTAATATTTTGAAAGTGAAATTTTAATCTTTAATTTCTAAGTTCTGAAAAGTCTTTATTTTTTGAGTTATCAATCTAGCCAATTTTTATTTCTTTAAGATCTTTCTTCAAAAAGTTTTATTTGTTAAAAAGGGCTCAAATCTTATTTATCCTGATAACTTTCATGTCATGTGGATTTGGCCAGAGGCCCTTTGTTGATACAAGTTATATTTTAAGATGGCAGATAAAAAATATCTTGTTTTTCTTTTCCAATGTTTAAGTAAAATTTCCTATTTGAGTAAAAACAATAAATACAATGGGTTGCTACTTATTTTTTGAGCACACACATGTGCGAAGGCTGCAAGCCAATCCCTGTTGCAGACACTTGTTCAGACATATTTGTGTTTGTTCAACATCTACATATACCACCTGTGGTATCTGCTGATGTTGAAAAAACAACATACTGTAACGATACTAAGTGGACATAAGTTACAGTTTCTGGAAGTGAGTGCATATCTGGAACAATGCCAGAGTGCTCAGACACTCAGTCACGATGACTTGTGACTTCATGCTAGCGTCTAGAGCTTCTGTACAGTTCTGTCTACCCTATGTAGAAAAGAGCATATATTTGGGTACCAATATACTTTCTTGTACATATTTATGAAAAGTTGTGAATACTAAAACACTGTTTTAAAAAAATCAATTTTCCCCCCTAAAAGTTGTTTAAATAATCTCCAAATGTGGTTGAAACTTTTAAAGCCCTCAACTTCCAACATGTATTTTTAATCTATTAAAGAACTAAAAACATTCAATTTGCTGGATTTTCAGTCATGTGACCTGCTGATGTTACATTGTGGAGTCATGTAAAAAATATTAAAGCAAAAACAAAATGGCTAACCCTAAATTATATTTATGGAAAGATTTTTTTAAACAAATATTTTAGAAAAAATGTTTGGATTTATAGCCTTCTATTGTCAATCTTGTCTCATTTTATTTTTTGGTGTTTTTTTTCAGCACATTTTATGTCTTTTCTTTCGTTCTATATATTCCAGAGTTTTTGTGCTGGACTCTGTCTGATATTATTTAATCTGGGTTTGACTGGATTCACCTTAAAGGATAATTTTGTCATACGAGTAGATTATAAGGATTTTGAAGAAAATGAGACAACTTAGTTTATATGCAAACACATAAAAGAATAAAATGCAGGATAAACAAAAACTGTTTATACCTTGTCTCTCTATTTTGGCCAAAAGGTAACTGTAAGAACAAAAACCAAGCAGGTGTGATTTCTGGTTTTGTAAAACATTCCAAATCTTTTATTGACATTAAATGAAACTAAGATCCCACAATTGCACCTTTTTAAGTGAAACTTCAATATCTTGCTTAGAAGTAAAATAGTCAATTTAGAATATAGTTTTCTTTATGTTATCTTTCTGTCAACCACAAATTGTATTTACACAGACAGGTCCCCATCATATTTTTAACACAGTATCCGCCAACTATGACATTATTCTTTTTATTGCCCAGTTGGTTTTTGATAATCGGATTTCATAATTGATTTCTGGCCATCAATGTGTTAATATTAACCATAAATTTCAAAAGACCTTTGGCACAACAGTACCCACCAAATTATTGCTCCAGCATAATAATATGCATCCAGTTGATTTCAATTATAGGATAGTTATTACAGCTCCAGTTTCAAAATAGGAATATCCATTTGTAAGTTGGTAAAAATATTTCACTTTTTAAAATAAAAAAAAAGTCTTTAATCATTGGAAATTATCTTTTTACAACAGTTTATTCTATAACTTAACATTACATATCAATATAATCATGAATTTATTTATATAGTATAAAAAAGACAGGAAGTTGTAGAGAACCATCATCATCTACATTTTGAAAGTACTTGCTACATAAAAGAAAAGGTTGAATATCTAGTAACGATATAAATCTGAACATTATAGATAGGTTTCAAAGTTCTCAATATAAGTAAAGTCTACAGATTAAAATACTCTTCAGAAAAAGGCAATGAAGTTGAGAATAGCTTAATAGTAACTTCATATATATGTATTGACAAATCTACAATGCTTTTTTGCATGAAAGTTAATTTTGTATGTTCAATAGTATTTTTAACTTTTCAAAATTCTCATATCAAAGAATGTCACCTACACAGCAATAGTTTAAAATTTCAATTCATTGTTTTCAGTAGCAAGAAATAGGTCATTCAATGAGAAATTAAAGAGAAAAAATTATTGCATTTCCCTGATTTTTAAAAAATGTATTAAAATATTATACTATTTTCAATGCATTGATATTAAAAGGCTAATTACTAAAAGCTTGAATTTTACAATCATGAGTCAATACAATTCTATAAGATTTAATCTACAAACAATGCAGTTTATTGATAAAAAGTATATTTAAATATCATGTCAGTAAATTTTCAACATTTTAAAAATAATTATATAAGCTCCCTGTGAATAAATAAGGTAACCAGGATAAGTCTGTCATATTCTTTAACTCATGAACTAAATAAATTTTTAAAAAATTAACTAAAAAAAAATGATATAAATAAAATAGGCTAGATTAAAAAAATAAAATAATTTAAAATTTCTGAGCATTCCCTGGTGGGCATGTGTAGTCGCACCAACTTAACAAATTTAGTCCTGGGAACTCCTAAACAATGAAATGTGTCAAAAGATAACTCTGTCCACTTTAAATTAGTTGGGGAAAATGTATGATAGTCAGTACATAAAGATACTGTCAAAATTTGTGACATAATATTATAGTTAAGATTATAGAATCATTATGAACTTGTTGATCATGTTGTAGAATGTGCTGTGCTATGGTTGTCCCTCTCGTAAACTTATTGCCAACCACAGCTAGAGAGATTATAACCCGCCTTACATTTAACTTATAGCTGGGGGTGGAAGTGATGGATTCATACATTTCTGTCAGATTGTGTGAAAGTGAATGCAGAAAACTTTGCTCACTAATTTCTTGTTCTCAGTTGCTCTTAGACCAGCCACACATTCATTTGTGATCAGTCAGTTAAGTGCCATACGTGATACACACTTGGCCGATCATATCTCGAAAGAGACATGACTGACTGGGCAGAAGATTATCCCGCAGTAGGTTGCCATTGCTTTCTGCGGTAGACTGGTTGCCGACCAAGGCTATAGAACCCAATCTGTCCTGTTATTTAACCCTATAACTGGAAGGAATAGACGGATTAATACCTTTCCCAAGGGTATTTGCGCGTAAGTGATTGCAATGAATTCAGCTGGAATTCAAACTCGGCTCCCCGATTTCTCATTCTGAGTCGATATCCACTGTACCACAATGCACATCCTCATTTGTGATACCTTACTGATACAAAAAAAAACATGAAAATTCTTTTCCTGGGGCCAAAATAGTAAAAACATAATAGAATTTCACATTTTCCCTTTCATAAAATGCTTTTTTCTTCTATGTGACATATCCCTATGATATATGCAATCATGACTCTCCAGAACTACCTATCCTTTGTAACAATTGTCTTTTTACCATTCCATTCTACTATTCCATTCACTGCTACTAGACTGGTAACAAGGTCTCACTATTTTACAGCAAAAAAATTCCTCTTCTACTCTGTCAGTTTCTTTTCTCGCACTTCCCTTCTTTAGAAATCCTTTTTGTACATTTGCTTCCCTGATAGCTACAATCTCCAAGAGTTTAAGTGTAACATCAATTGCCATCTTTTATCCCTTTGATTCCCATCTTTCCTTTATCCTCCCCACTCTCGATTCCCATCTTTCTCTTATCCTACCCACTCTCGGATCTTGTTCCTCTTTCTTTTCCCCTCTCTCTCTTGTAACCCCTGCGCATCAGTGGCAGTACCACCTTGCTTAGAGTTAATTGATTTTAAAAAAAAAAGAAAAAAAAAAAGGTAGGTGACCAGCTTGCTCCTCTTCTCCTGATAACATATCATGTGAGTATCAAATTTTCAAAATCTTCCTTCCTCATTATGTGGCCCAGAAATTTCAGCTACCTTTTTCTGATTCTTTGTATGTGTCCTTTTTCAAAAAATTACACTTTTAATAAATAATAATTTATCATTTATTATCAAATATACATGAAAAAATATAAAAACAACAAATCAGAATAAAATAAACATTCCACAAATTATAAAATATATGAAAGAAGATGCAATGCAAAATGAATAAGACACATCATAACTCACCCAGCAAAAAGGGCAAATTATCAATCGAAAACTTTTGTCATCAACCTGACCAGGGCGTAGAGTGCTGAAAATTTGTTCACAAATTCACTAACAGCTAAGAACTCGACAACAATCGACAAATAAACAAAAAAATTCAACAATGCTGCTCAAGAGGAATATAAATATGTTGAATAAAATATATGTCCAACAATTAAAATATATCTAAACTTATTTATAAATGGAACTTTGTCTGTCTGTGTGTGTGTGTGTGAATCTGTTACCTATAGACTCCGAAACAGCTGAACCAATTTTCTTGAAAATTTACACTGTTGTACTCTAAGCGACTGCAAGTGTTCTTAGCTAGGTTTTGTGTCGAGGTAGCCCCGATAAATATCGAAAATTGATAATCGAAAAAATCGGGTTATAGAAGGAGTGGTCCGATTTTAATCAAATTTGATACACTGATAGACAAAGACATAAGAAACGATAGAAGTTTCAATGTTGCAGTTCTTACAATAGTGCAGAAAATTTAATATCGATACCAGGAAATCAAAATTTGACTTACATACATTCATTTTTCTTTCAGTCTACAGTTTCACTTTAACTGGAAACAACTATTGCTTTTTAGTCTTTCGTACCAACGTCCAAAGAGCCTGAGCTCCAGGACCATGGATTAGTTTTAAAGCTTTCATTACACCTGAGTAACACCAGGCTACACTGCTAGTTTTCAATAAATCAGAATAGAATAAAATAAACATTCAACAAATCGTAAAATATATGTCCAACACATCAAAATAAAGATCATAATTTTTTTTATATTCACTTCAAAATAATTGAAAAACAATTTAGATAGATGTTAATTCAATAAGCTGTGTTAGGAACTTCTTTGTTGTCCAAACATATTGCAGTCTCTAGTTTCAAAGCAACACTTGTCTATTTTCTACTTTACTCATGCACATTGAATTGTGTCTGTTGACAACTACCTGTGAACTTGTGTCCAATTCAATTTTACATTAAGACAAAGAAGTTATTTGATTAAGAAGAGATGAACTTCACAATAATAACAAATGGCAACCTGCTCTTTTCCAAACTTGTTTCACTTCTTCCTCAAATGTTCTTGCAAATAAATCTCAAGACCAGATTGGTAGATTCAACTTACAAATGCAAAACTTTCATGTCCTCCCATAATTTCCTCTTGAGCAGCACATTTTTCTGTTGGAAAAAAGAAACAGATTCTGCCTCTATTATATGTAAATGCCTTCTATTCATGAGAAAGTGGTGAAAAAGATTTTAAACTTTGTCCTCACTCACTTAATAGGCATATACAACTGAATAGAGTGAATTTTTAATTCATGAGATATTGGTGAGTTTGAATATGTACAGTTAATGATAGCATTAATATAAAGTAGATGGGCACTGCTTTTTATTAATGTTTTCATATCCAATTGTCACTTTACAGGTGGCTTTAAAAAAAACTACAGATTACAAAAAAACTGTAAAGTGAGAAAAATAAATTTAAAAACATGAAACCCAATATACTTAAAGAACAATCTTAAAATATCAAAAGAGCAGAGATACTTTTGAAAACACACATTTTAGATTAAGAAATTAAAAATTAACTGAGAGATATTAACAAAACCAGCTACAGTTTAAGCTAATAAAATATTGATTATTTACAAGTATGTTTTTAAGAGTGGCTAGTTGAAATTAAAAATGTAAAGGTCTAATTGAAATTGAAAATATTAGGTACTATTTCAAATTAATAATGGAACGATCTATTTAAAATGCTAATGCTTCTAAATTTTTAATTCCATTATGAGCTAAATGTAGGAAAATAAATTACCAATCTAAATCTATTTTTTAATTTGAAAAATACATCATTTAGATGTGGTTAGGACACATCGTCAGTGATGTTACCCTGATTCATTGACGGTTTCGGTCCTTTAAAAACATCATACCTTCTCTCCAGGTTGACCCAGCCCCCGGCCTGTGTCCTAATCTCTTTTTGCTACGTTATTGGAATACAAGATGTTTTTGGTTGCACAGGAGAGGAGGAAAAAATTTTAGAAAAAGGTTGTCCACAAATAAATGAATGTCCAGTAATGATAATGTGTAAATGGTTCCAGTAAATAGCCGGAAAAAAATAAAAATAAATTGATTTTCGTGATATTAATGTGAAGATGAATGATTAAAATAGCTAAATGACTAGATAAAAAAAAACTTATTAAATATACTAAAATAAATACATAAATTACGATGTGGAAGATACTATTCCATAGGGATGAAGGAATATGCCTATTAACGAAATCGAAAATCTCACTAGAGAAAAAAAAACGAATTATATTAGTGTAATATTTCGGATTAAAAAAAAAAACTAAGAGGATTGAAAAGATAGATGAATAGATAAAAACTGGAACAAAATACAAAAGTAAAGCGAATGATATTAATGAAATATTTGGGATTATTAAAAAAAAATGATTGATATGAATAGATAAATGAATAGATAAAAAAATAAAAAATTTGTCGCATTTGGTGTCATTAATATAGGTTGTTTCATTTCATTGCCATGGTTTTTGGTCTATCGGACACTACCATTATTTTGTCCCGTCCAGATATTATTCTCTCAGCATATCCAAATCCACCTGGATGACCCCAGAGCTGCATCTAAGATTGTTTGGGTCATTTTCCTCTTTTTTAACCCTGTAATTCCCATTTTATTCAAGGCCAAGTTTAAGGATTTTTCAGCGAAACCCCTCACACCAATTTCGATTGGGTAGCATATTGCTTGCCATCCTCGTCTTCTACACTCATCCACCAGTTCTTGGTATTTGTTCATTTTGTGTTGGTGTGCAACTTCCATGTTTTCTTCCCATGGGACTGTTAGTTCCCACAGAATAATTTGTTTTGTTAAATTCGAAAACAAGACCATATCTGGTCGTAAGGAAATCCTTAGAATATGTTCTGATAACCTCAGTTGGCATCCTAGGTCTACCATAAGTTACCAATCTGAAGCTGAGGAAAGTACACATCTTGTGGGTCTTTTACATGCTGGTTTTTTTCTGCCCACCCTTACAAATTGAATTTTCTCTTTCTTGGGTTAAATTTTGAACTCCGGATGGCTGTGTTGAATATTTCAGTTAGTTTCTTTAAAACTTTGTCATGGTGCCAGCGATATCTCCCATCACTTAATGCCTTGGGACAACTACTAAGTATATGCTGGAGTGTATTTTGGCATCTATCTATATAAATAAAACTGAAGATGTGTCAGTGTGTGTGTTCCTCACTGATTTCTATTAGCATAGACTTTCACGTTTTTCATCTTTTTTTTTTTTTTTTTTTTTTAAATCATATCACCCCAAGCAAGGTGGTAACGCCACTGATGCGCAGGGGGCTACGTAAGAATAAAAAGATTGGAAAAGAGAAAACCGGAAACCACATCCTAAACAGGGAACAAGGGGTGAGCCTCTTCACCTGTTCAATAGACGAGGGTGGAGTGTCAACCGGGCGATAGTTTAGTCTATCTACTCCAATTGAAAAAAAAAAAGAAAAGTGAAAAGATTGAAAAAGAGAAAGCCAGAAATCACATCCTAAACAGGGAACAAGGGATGAGCCTCTTCACCTGTTTTATTTCAACATTTACACACCCCTTGTAAATTTATTATTCTACACAACAAAGAAAAAGAAATTGTGTGTAGCTCTTCATTTTAATCTTTGTTTCAATTTCCTATTTTCAAGTATACTTTTTGGTTAAAAATAAATTCAGCACTTTTTACATGGAGAATAACTCTTTCAAAAAATTCAAGCATTATCTCTAATATTTAATGTCTGCAGATGTGGGTTGTATAAAAAAATTCAAAAAACTTCACAGGGAGATAAGGAACAAATGCAGACAAGCCAAAGAGGAATGGCTCAACAACAAATGTGCAGAAGTAGAGAGACTGAGCAGGAACAACAAAGCAGAAATGCATAAAGAGATAAGAGAACTGACAGGACAAAAAACCTGTTCCTCAACAGGATGCATAAAATCCAAGGAAGGGACAATCATAGTAGAGAAAGAGGAAATACTCCAGCGATGGGAAGAATACATAAAGGATCTCTTTGGCGACAAGAGAGAACAACCGAGAATACACAAGGAGATGGATGGACCGGAAATACTAAAATCCGAAGTGGAAGCGGCAATGGCCAAAATGAACAGAAATAAAGCACCTGGCCCAGATGGCATAGTGATAGAGCTGCTGACAGCTTTAGAAGAGTATGGCATAGAAAAGATTACCGACATAATAAACGAAATTTATAGCAGCGGAATAATACCAGACGACCTATGCAAGTCGATATTTATAGCACTGCCGAAGAAACCAGGTGCAAACGAGTGTGAACTACACAGAACTATCAGCTTAATGAGTCACATTACAAAACTGATTGTCAGAATCCTGATGAATAGAGCGAGAAGCAGAATCAGGCCAGAGATAGGACAGGAACAGTGCGGGTTCGTCAAAGACACTGGAACAAGGAATGCCATATTCATGATTAGGATGCTCTCTGAAAGGGCATTACAAATGAAGAAAGACTTGTACCTATGCTTCATTGATTACGCGAAAGCATTCGACAAAATACGACACAAAGAATTGATGGAAATGATAGGAAACCTCGACATTTTCGGCAAAGATATAAGAATAATCAAGAATCTCTACTGGCAGCAAACGGCCTGCATACGGACAGGTAACGACCTCAGTAGATACACAAAGATAGAAAAAGGCGTAAGACAAGGCTGTGTCTTTTCACCGGATTTGTTCAACCTATACAGCGAGAATATTTTGAGGACCCTAGATGACACACCAGGATTTATTATTGGAGGCCACAACCTGAACAACATAAGATACGCGGACGATACAGTACTGATTGCGGACACGGAAAGGAAACTGCAAGATCTCATACAGAAAGTAGCAGTGGAGAGTGACAAGATGGGACTACAAATAAACTTTAAGAAAACTGAGTGCATGGTCATCAGCAAAAGATACAACCCAAAATGCCAAATACAGGTGGGGGATAACAGAATCAAACAAGTCCAAGAATTTAAGTACCTAGGAAGTGTCCTAACAGGAGATGGAAAGTGCGACATGGAGATCCGAAGGCGAATTGGCATGGCAAAGGACGCGTTCCAGAAGATGAGCAAAATACTAACACACAGGAAGATCTCAATAGAAACGAAGAAAAGAGTGCTAGACTGCTACGTGATGTCAGTTCTTCAGTACGGCTGTGAATGCTGGACAATATCATCGAAAATGAGGACAAAACTGGAAGCGGCCGAAATGTGGTTCTACAGAAGGATGCTACGGATATCGTGGACTGAGCATACAAGCAACGACGAAGTGTTAGAAAGAATGGCAACAAAAAGGAAATTGATGCTGAGCATCAGGAAGAGACAACTGAAGTTCCTGGGACATGCAATGAGGAAGGAAAGCCTGGAGAACCTGATACTGACTGGTCAGATAGAAGGAAGGAGAGACAGAGGAAGGCAGCGGATAACATATTTGCAGGGCCTGATCAGGTGGATGACGGAACGGGGGTTGCCAGGAGCAACAGGAGCAAACATACTAAGAGCCACAAGGGATAGGGAGATGTGGAGATCCATGATCGCCTACGTCCTGAAGGGACAGGGCACATAGAAGAAGAAGACTTCAATAGATTTTTAGCTAATTGTAGTCCAGCTGTTTTATGTGATTAACAAGTGAAAGAACACAAGCCTGAAGTTTTAAAGCTTAAAATTTTTGCTGAGTATCCTGAATTTTTTCTGGATAAAACTTTAAACAAAAAATCTGAGAAGGTTTGGACAAGAAGGAAATAAGTATAATTGTCTGAAATGTTTAGAATGCCATTTGAGGTTTATTCAAACTTCTTCAGAACAAAATTAGAAGGGACTCATGTTAATGGCTGTAATAGTTTTATATATACATACACAGATACATATATATTTTTCCAAGTTATAAGGTTACATAATAATCATTTTTGTACACACCAACCAATCCATGCTGTTAAGTAGATAACACATCCACTTAATTCTCCCTGCCCAGTTGGTGTCAGGCAAACATTCATTTCATGCTTCCAACCCAGAAGCAAACCTCCAACATTTACTCAGCCCCATTTTGTCCTACTGCATCAGCTGAAGTTGCACCTATTAGTGCCACGAAGAGGCACTGCACACTATCCCTCTTCTGCATAGTGATACATTTCCCCTTACAAAGACCAATGCCTTCAATTGCCCATGGGAATTCTTACTCTTCCCATCGCATGCAATGCCAGGTACTTACTGCTAGTATATCTCTATTATTCTTTAAATTCCAAGGTTAAAGTTCATTAGTCCTCTTTTTTACTCTAAAATGCTATCCTAAACACTACGCTCAGTGTGTTAATACTTATATATATATCCTCTGGCATGTACGCATTGCTCATTCGGTAATGAATTAGAGCACTCTGGCTATTGGGCATATATAATGATAATATACACACAAAAGAAGCAGCATGTCAAAATGATAGATGTTTCCTTGACACCACTATTATTTTAAGTACCTTCACTGTATTGCTTTAAAAAGTGATGGTTAAAATTGTAATAAAATTTAAACATATGATGAAAGTTAACTTATATATTTTTTCTGTTCTTGAGAATTTAAAACAAAATAATAAACACTATTCAATAGATTGTTGATTTACAAAAATTATTTTATATTTACAACATTCCAGAATTAATACAATTAAAACTAATGCAATGCAATATTCATCATTTATGAAGAAATAAATATTTTTGCATAATCCATAAAACATAGATACACATCCTTTTGTATTTGTTTTACCCTTTCTGGTATCATTCTGAGCAGAAATATTGCATTTCTTATTCTAGTTATAGTTAAAATGTGCCGGAATTTTATCAATTTTTATATGAGAGGATTCATCTCTCCAAATCAACTAAATTTTCCATAGACAGATCTATCTGACCATAAAAAGTACTAACATCCTGGATCAGTGTAGGCGTCATTAATTCCAACTGATGAATGTCTTATTTCACACTCTTCAGAACTCAAACTTGATTAATGAGTTGACAGCCATTATTCATGTATATTTCAAATAAAATCTGCTTCTTTTGTGGGTAAAAAGGTCTGTATTAACTGTTCTTTTTCTTTTTCTCTCTTTTTATAAGTGTAAATGTTTAAAAAAATTGGTAAAATTAATGAGGCACTCTAAAAGCTATAGTTCTATGCTCTAAAATTCATATCCAACATTTTCTTCAAGCAATAAAAAATATTTTGAAAGAAAATGTTTTATTTAACTTTAAACTAAGACTATCAATGTTCCGTAAAAGCTGTTATGTTTAGTATATAAAATTTAACTGCAAATGTGTCCAGTATTTAGTAGTATATAATATGGGTATTGTAAATTTTATTGAACTGACTGCAAGTACAAAAGGATCTTTGTAAGCTTTTCCTGTTCAACATATTAACCATAATTCTTGAGTATAGCTACCCAGGAATTGTGATTAACAAGTTTGTCTTAGAAACAATTACTATTATAGTGAGTCTGATTTTCACTAGTCTGCTTTGTGCCAATTGGGTTACCACATTGAGATAGAAGTAACAAATTGGACTAAATTTGAAACCCCTGCACAACATTTTCAGTTGACAGTTTTATTAAAAAGTTAACTCAATTTGTTTTACAAGTTGTCCAATGTCACAAGTAGCTAAACTCAAAATGTATTACCACTGTGCTTTGAAATATAGCCCAATTCAAGCAATCCTATATGACAGCTTGCTAAATACCAAAATTAACTTTGTTCAACCTCCTGTATTGAAAGATGCACCAAAATAGAATCAAAAACCTGGTCATGTCACCCAATGATCTGCAAATTATGCTAATTTGCAAACAATCAATCACAATACAAAATCAATTATAAAATGCTGACAAATCTGCTTGGGAGATGTTTTCTTTATTATGCATTTTAATGAAATTATGTCAAAATCATTAACTGATCTATTTCTTCAGTAACTTGCAAATATAACTGCTTCTTCATTAGAACTGAACACAGCATGCAGTACAATTCTACCAGTTTCAACATAAACTATTAAAAAAATATGTTCAAATAATAGTTCATTATTGAAAGCATAGTCAGTCAGTTAAATGCCATACGTGATACACGCTTGGGCGATCATGTCTCTTTCGAGACATGACTGACTGGGCAGAAGATTATCCCGCAGTAGGTTGCCATTGCTTTCTGCGGTAGACTGGTTGCCGACCAAGGCTATAGAACCCAATCTGTCCTGCTATTTAACCCATAACTGGAAGGAAGAGACGGATTAATACCTTTCCCAAGGGTATTTGCGCATAAGTGAATACAATGGATTTAACTGAAATTCGAACGCGGCTCCCCGGCTTCTCGTTCCGAGCCAATATCCACTGTACCACAACACACATCCGAAAGCATAGTAGTCGACATAAAAGTCCCAACAAAAGAATCTCACTTGTTTAAGTTTTGAAATTTATTTCTTCTCATCAAGTAAGTGTAGACATGAATACACACACATTCACATCAGACACAGAACAAGTGGAGAGATACAGGGTATCTCGACCATTGCTTTTACATAATCAAAGCATGCACATACATATATCAAGAGAGAGAGAAAGATAGTTGTTATTATTAGTGTTATAATAATAACATATGGGACTGCAACTCAAAAGGTTTCAGGTTTTGGTGCCAAGTGCACCAGCATCAGATACTGAAATATTGCTCAGTTATGGGGTCAGATATAATCAAAAACATAAATGCTACCATATTTAAAAAAACTGGTTGAGTAGGTTATTAGAATTTAAAAGATTTGTGTGTAAACCAATAAATATTGAGACATTTATGTATAGCAGTGTAGGTAATTGTAAGCATGTAGACAGAACAGGAAGTATCAGTTGTATCAATTTAAAAAATAATGAAACAAAAATGTTGCCAATATAATATCTGAAATACTATGAGATTGTAAATTAAAACAATGATGTTTGTCTTAAAGGGTGTTGTTAATATAAAAATTCAAGTTTATAGAAGGAAATAGACGTAAAGCCATTATTTTAATTACTTGAGGAATTACTCAATTTAAAAGTTAACTAGCAGTTAAAGTAAGGCTAAACAGCAATGTAATCATTAATTAATGTTATGTTGGAGTTATATATATATATATATATATATATATAAAACAATAAGGGTAGGATTATACAGTAGAGTATATAGTGAACAGTTTGAGACAATTTTAGTTATGTTTAAAAGTGTGAATTATCTTGTGATGGCGGTAATTAGTTATTTCAATATGTTGGTTAAATAAATTAGTTTTTGGGAATTTAATTATTTGAATTTTTTCTTTCAAATGAAGAAAACTTTTTTCATGTAACAATTTACATGCTCTAGCTTATTTTTAATATCTTCTATTTTACTATGGGTGTTTTGTTTGCTTCTTTTTATTTACAATATTATTTAGATAATGAAGTTGAGTTACTATCAGTTTTATTATTAAAGGATAGCTTATACAATTGTGACTTGAAAGTGTTTTTAGTACTTCCAATATAATGTCTGATTATAAATTTTCTGTGGTAGAAATAGTAGCTTGGTATACTAAGGAATTTGTGAGACATCTGTTTTGCAGAGGACATTTGTTTGAGTGATGACAATTGCAAGTATTAGTATTATTGTCATTATTTATAATAGGATGGTTTTGATTGCTAATCTTGTGATATTGTTTAAGGATTTTATTGTTGTATTTTTTTTATTATCATTTCTTGATTATTAGTGCAGATATAACTAAGTTTTAGTGTATTCTTATTAAAAAATTTGTTGAGGAGGTGATCAGTTGAGAAATGTCTCTGAAGTTAACCCTCTAGGGCCATTCGTATCATATTTGATACAGTATTTCCCTATAAGGAAACATTTGGTATTTCCCTATAAGGAAACATTTGGTGTTCATTGACTGAGCAGTCAGTACTGCTTTCATTTGAAATTTATAAAATATTTCTCTTAAAAAATTTTTCAGGAAAATATTTCTTTCAAGGCTTGTTTTCATACTGTATCAAATATGATACGAATGGCCCTAGAGGGTTAAGGAATTTATTGCCTAAGTTAGTACTAACAATTTGGTTAAATGATAGTGTATACCAAATTATTTTCTTTTTCTATCATGTTTGGGATTATTTTTTTTTTATATTTAATCTCAGTGGATTTATATCCGCTGTTTTTTAGAGCAGTATTGTAATATTGACTGTGTTTATAAAAGGTATCTTCAGTTAAGAAATTGTTGTTTATTCTATTTTTCACAGAGTAGGGTATATGTTTAATAATAGATGGGTGGGGATGATTTAAGATGAATGTTAGTAGCATTAGCATTATTTTTGATGTAGGGCGAGTATGTGTTATTAACTAAATCAAGAGTAACAGCTAGAAAGTCAACTTTTTTTAGATTAGTTTGTACTATAACCTTGAGAGTGAGATTTTTCATCTCTCTATATATTAATTTATGGATTCTATCTACAGTGAATTAAGACAAACTCCAAGAACCTATTCAACATTACTATGGGATCATTGGATTCTACAGACTCATCAGATCTCTTGATTTAGTTAATTAGCTGGGAGAACATGTCTCAAAAGAGGTATCACTGATTAAGCAGAGTATTTTCCTGCAGTAAGATGCTATTACGTTCTGCAGTAGTCTGGTTGGCAACCAAGGCTATAGAACCCAATCCATTTAACACATAGCTGGAGGGAGAAGTGACAGATTAATACCTTTCCCAGGGGTATTTTTGCATAAGTGAATGCAACCAATTCAACTAAAATTCATTGCACATTCACTTACATGCAAATATATATATATATATATACACCTCATTATAAGAAATGAAGCTATGATTTGAGAGTAAATAATCTCCTTCAACTACACATAGTAACTTATCTAATATATATATATGCTACTTAGAATCACAGAGACAATTGAATTTCTTGAATGTATAATAGAGTAAGAGGTCTTGGAGAATTTTACACTCACAGGACAGATTACAGGCAAGAGTGTATTAAAAAGAATTAAGAGGGATGCAGATTTAAAACCTGCAGGAGAACATATTTTCTTTATTATACTTTCTTAAGAACGCATGCTCATAGGCACTGTTTAAAGAATGGGCATCTACTCAAATATGGGTATCCCACTAATAATAAAATTGAAGCAACAAAAATGTGGGATTAGAAATAAATCCATTAACTCTTTAGTAATTGTTTTCTTTACAAAAGTGAGCAAATATGAGCTTTCAAGAAAATATGAACAAGAGGATAAATAGAACCTTGCTGGGCTGATTTTTTTTTTTTTTGTTTAATCATATCACTCCAAGCAAGGCGGTAACACCACTGATGTGCAGGGGGCTACATAAGATTGAAGAGATTGGAAAAAGAGAAAACCGGAAACCACATCCTAAACAGGAAACAAAGGATGAGCCTCTTCACCTGTTCAATAGACGTGGGTGGAGTGTGAACCGGGCGATAGTTTAGTCTATCTACTCCAATTGAAAAAAAAAGATGCACATTTGATTAAAGAACAATGAAAGAATTTTGGTAAAGACTTTTTTTTCTTCAGACCATTATTCCTGGTTTCCAGGCTTGAACATCAAGGGTCTAATGTCTTCAATCTTCATAAGCCATTATCGAATAATGTTTTGTCAGTTATTTAAGTGTGTCTAGACGTATATATTGTTTTTCTTTGGTCGTTTTCCAGTGCTACATTCTCACTTAGTGTCAAAATTTTTTTCCAAGTATATCATTTGGTTGAATTTGTTTAGCGGCATATGAACACCTCTATGTGTTATTTAATGCCAAAATCTAAATATTTTGCATGCAATTTTATGTATTGGTCATTTGGTAATTTTGCTAGAAATAAGTATTGCCAGTAATTTTTATATATAAAAATGTATTGCCAGTAATTTTACTATAAAAATGCATTTTTAAAGTTTCATAGTGTTTTGTTTTTGTTTGGGTGTTCACTATTTACCCATAGCTGGGGCCCTAACAGGTGAAACCCCATTGGGTCAGATTGAACTTGGGTTTCAACAGCAATTAAGAAGTGCTTCCAAACTCCTCAAAACCTCTAGTCTCTAGATCAAGAGACTTGCTGCCGGACGTAGTTTATTGTCCTACCCAGAACTCAAGCATATCAAGTGTAATTCATCTTTATACATCAGCCTATAAATTTAACCTCTCAAAAAAAATTTACCAGTGTACAGTGCAACCACCTATTTTTCATAAAAATTATCATAAAACTTGCACTATACTGTGTGTGTGTATCTAAATTTAAACTTACTTATAAATGGAACTTTGTCTGTGTGTGTATGTGTGTGTTACCTATAGACTTCAAAGGCAAGGAATCTAAGAATGCTGAATCAAACAGTGGTTTCCCCTACAAAGTGGAATGCATGTATAAACCCAGTCAGAAAGCACATTTTATTAATTTTTTTTTTTTTAGTACTAAGCCCCGTAGACATAATACATAATTTTTTTAAAAACAGTGTCTACTCAAATACAGATATCCACTAAAAATAATGTTTGAAGTCATTAATAAATTATATATATATGTTAAATTTTATTACAAAAATGTGTCATTTCGTAACAAAACTTCATGTAAATAATCAGGCCGGTAAAAATAAATATATATATATATATATATATAGAGAGAGAGAGAGAGAGAGAGAAAGAGAGAGTTAAAAGATCAAATATGGATCAGAATCTGACAGGTTGATAAAATAAAGACCAAATAGGAAATGTATATCAAATCAATGTTTCACTTTTATTAAAAAAACAGAAACTCTGGCATTTTCAATTTTGTTTGGGTCAGTTCTCATTGGTCAGATATGAGTCACATGCATTGAAATTATAGATAATTCTGTATGTATGTAAGTTTGTGAGGATTTTTGTATGTCTAAGTAGAAATCAGATAATTGTGTATGTGCGTCTATCTAGTAGGAGTTCTAATGTACTCACTTTTGCATAGTCAGGCCAGTGCAGCAGGGTATCACATCCTTCTAATAAATGGCTGATCTTTTTAAGAATGTATTCTTTATATTAGATATAAATTACATTCTTTAAGAACGGACTAAAAGAAAGATGGCATCATAATGTAATGTTTTAGGCATGTGTTTACATTTGATAATAATGTTATTATTAAGATTTCAATCTATTTTCTTAAAGAATTATGTTTTTTTTAATAAAGGTGACATTAGTAAAATCAAAGTTATGTCCAGCATCATTTAAATGATAAACAAGAAAGATCATTTGTCCAAACACAAGTTTCTCTTGTTCAAAAATGTGGGCTTTTAGATCACATGATGTCTTTCCCACATCAACATTTTTTGCATTGTAAACAATTCATTTGATAAATCCAAGCATTTGAATTGGTACTAGATTTATTTTTTTCTTCCTAATTATATTTATGATTGTCTTAAAGGTGGTGTTAACAATCCTATTATTAGGGATGAGTAATTTGTTTGTGAGTTTAGTAGAAAGAGTGTTGGAGAGCAGGGTTATAAATTTTGTGTAATTTTTGTTAGAAATGTTATTGGAGGTGTGTATTTTTTTTAAGTTTGCGAATTTTGTAAGATTGTTTTTTTTAGCACTAAAGATAAAAGAATGTGGGTAGTGGAGAATTTGAAAGTTTTCTCAATATATTTCTCTTCTTCATTTAGGTATCCTGGGCTACATACCCTCAGGGCTCTGAGGTAGAATCCTATGATTAGTTCAAATTTTATTCTTTGGTGATGGTGGGAATAGAAATTGATTAGATCATTTTTGATTGTGGGTTTACAAATTTTAAAATCAGATTTCTCATTGTTGCATATAAATAAGCTGTTGAGGAAAGGTAGTGTATTGTTTATTTCAAACTCGTGGGAATTCAGTGGTAGGTTCAACCTTATTGAGTTTCATTATTATGTCTAATAGGTTTGCATCTTGGGGTTATAATAAGCGGACATTGTCTATATCATCTTAAGTAAGTAGAGCTGTTTGGTATTGTGTTTAAATGAGTTTAGCATCAATTCAAATGCTGAGATTTATCAAATAAATTGTTGACATGCAAAAATGTTCATGTGGGGGAGACAACATGCGACTTAAAAGCCTGTATCTACTTTTTTATTATTTTTATCTACATGCACAAAAAAGATTTGTATTTAGACAAACAATCTAACTCTCTCTTTTTGCATTGAAATGATGCTATACATAACTTCACTAATTGAAAGTTTAATAAAAGTGAAATGTTAGATTGATATATGTTTCCTATTTCTTCTTTATTTTATTATATATATACATACACCATTATCAGGAATGAAGGTGATACAATTTGAGAGAAGATAATCTCCTTCAACTACACTTAGTAACTTATCTAACATATATGCTACTCAGAAAGAAACAATTTCTCGAGTCCATAATGAGGAAATAAGACTTGGAGAATTAGACACACACAGAATACATTGGACACAAGAGGGGCAGAGAAAAACATCAAGAAACCTCCTTAAAAAGCTTATGTAGATAAATGGCAAAACAGGAAGTGGAAAGGATAGTAAAAAAGATGAATTTTGCAAATAGCTACAAAGAATAGAAAGTTGTGGAGAGCCATGATTGCTCACATCCTGAAAGAAAATGTTGTGGTGCAATGGATATTCGCTTGGAAAGTAAAATCAGGGAGCTGAGTTCAAATTATAGTTAAATTTCTTGCATTCACTTACACACAAATACTCTTAGAAAAGGTATTAATCCATCCCTTCCCTCTAGTTATGGGTTAAATAACAGGACAGATTGGGTTCTATAGCCTTGGCTGGCAACCAGTCTACCCCAGAAAGTAATGGCAACTTACTGTGGGATAATCTTCCACCCTGTCAGTCATATCTATTTTGAGACAGGAACACCCGAGCAAGTCCATATATGGCACTTAACTGACTGATTAAATATATATATTAAATATATATAAATATAATATATAATATTATGTATAAACATATAAATATTAAAAAATATATAAATATATATATTATATATAATATTATATATAATATAATATAAATATAATATATAAATATATATATTAAAATATATATTGTAACAAAGTTGTAGGTTTTTTTACCTGCTGTTCATGCATTTACTTTTATAAAGAGTGCTCAATACAACGTAGAGCATTATATTGTACTAGTTGTGACAATGGTTTATAAATTCATAGTGTCACTACACAAAAATTTTTGCATTTCGAAGCTGCTATGTGAACTTCTCATAGGGTGAAAAGTTAAAAAAACTTTTCCCCCTATGAGAACAGCACATAGCAGCTTTGAAATGCAAAAACTTTTGTGTAGTGACACTATGAATTTATAAACCATTGTAACAACTAGTAAAATATTAAAATATATATATATATATATTAAAAAAGGATTAATTCAAAGATGTTGAATGGCCATTTCGATATGAAGATCCCCACGGGGGACAACACATCACCTCAGCAACAGAAAAATCCTTTCAGAAACTCTTTTTTTTTTTTCTGTTGCTGAGGTGATGTGTTGTCCCCCGTGGGGATCTTCATATCGAAATGGCCATTCAACATCTTTGAATTAATCCTTTTTTAATATATATTTGCTCTGTAATATTTTATTACATGGAGCTCTCTTCCTGTATCATTTTTTAATATTAAAATAAAATTTTTAATATTAATTAGGATCAGGTTTTTTGGAATTTACCTTCCTGCTTTTTTCCCTTGGATTGAAGTATCTGAATTAAAATATATATATATATATATATATATTTAAATAATGATTTATTTATTATTTAAAACACAAAAAACCTTAAAAAGAATAGACGCCATAATTATCCCAAACCCGAGGAAACTTTCAGCCAACTCTTATCAAGGGCTTCGTTGGCTTAATTATAAAGGGTCAAGAAAGAGGACAAAACCAAAAGGATTACTCACAATACTGGGAGAAGATGGAACTCGTTTAAAAGTAAACTTTAATGAAAATGAAAAAAAAAAATATTAAAATGTAAGTGGGGGGTGTATACATATAATTCCACAAGAGTGAAATAAAAGAAAAAAATATATATTTATATGTCAAACAAATGCCTATACCCAGGAGTGCTTACACACTGATCAGCTCATCTAAAGACTGTTTCTATTCAAACTGAGAGAAAATTACCTTATTTCCTGTTTTATAAGACAGTAAATATGATAATTTTCTAACAGACCTTCAAATATCATCCTAGCATCTACACTAGTGGTTTGTATAAGTCTGTTAGTATAAAGCTTCCCTCAATTTTGGAATACTATGAAGGCAGTGAATTAATCTCTGTTGTAGATCCATACGTGTTTTTTCTAACACCCAATGAGCCAACCTATAGTTCATATGGCAGCTATGCTATTTACTCATCTCCCCTTGGAGACAAGATGTAACACAAAGTTGGTTTTATGTAGGGTACCCAAGCGCATGCACCCAGGCTAAAACTAAAAATCACCCAGCTACCACAACCCTCAATCACACTGCTGATTCCTCTCTTTAGTCCAATGAGAGAGTAACTGCCACAGGCAGCTGTTCCCCAGGGGACTGGACACCACAATATTTTTTTCTCAGTTGAGCTCTGTCCACAGAAAGAGAGACAACTGAGAGATTTCAGTGGTACAAGAAGAACATACTGCAACTATATTGAGCAGACCTTAATTATAGTCTCTGGGAAATAGCATATCATCTGTGATGATCAGTAGTTGAACAAAGCCAACATGGTCAAATTCTCAATTATGACGACTTGTGGCTTTGTGCAACCACTAGCATTGATGGCTTGTAAACAGTTTCATCTATTCGATTTCAGTCATAAGACTTTCAATTAGCCCTTGGTATAGTTTTCAGACACTTCCAAATAGTACCAGATTATGTGATTATCTCCCCACATCAATATCATCAAGAAATCACCTCCCTGACAAATTGACTGTAGTAAGATTCAAACCTGGGTCTCGAGATCAGAATGCTAATGTTCTAACCAATTAGTCATAATTCTATTAGAACAGCATCTAAAACAGTCATGTTTGAAATTCTAATCTCCTGATAAACCCAAAATAAAATATTTATGAATACAAATGATTATTATTACAAATCAAAATAAGATGCAAAATATTATAAGTAGAAATGAATCAATTGAATATTATTAGTTTTATCTTATATTCTTTGTCAAATAATAGGTGTGTGTGTGTTGTACAGTTGAAATTTGATAATCTCCTGGATGTACGTCTTTATACAAAGGATATAAATGCTAAACAGCAAATTCATAATAAGTAATGCAAGACTTTAATAATGTATGTAAGCATGTGAATATCTGATATTAGGTTTCAATCTTTCATTTTACTTAGTTTCATTTTTACCTGTTTGTCATGTGATGGTATTTGCAGCTAAAAAATAAAATAGCCAAATGTTGCAAAATAATTATATTTTAATCTATAGTGAATTTATACTTTTAAAAAATGTTTAAAGCACAAAATGAAAACTACACTAAAATAACATATGAATAATAAAATTATTTAAGAACCATTTTTTCTTTCTAATCATAATAATAATATATTATCATTTCATTAATATTATTATCTATAATATCATTATCATCTTGTTAATATTATTATCAATCATGATGAAACTGATAATTATTTTTGACAAGAACTTGTATTTCTCTGTTGACTAATCCTTTTGGGATTTTTAAAGTTTTTATCGTCATACTTTCTTAATATCAACAGAAGCACCAACATTGAAACAAAAAGAAAAACAGGCAAGAAAGAAAGAAGAAGGTATGTAAGCTAGTACAGATGCACCTTGATTTGATTTGTTTTTTTTTTTACCCCACCCCCACCCCTACCCCAGAATGCAGCTTTACCCAAATTTGCGGTTTGGATTGCTCTTCTTTCGTTTCTTTTTAATTTTGTTCATATTATAACATTTGTTTTTCTTTCTGCTATATTTAAAAGCACAAATGTGTTTGCTTATGATAATTTTTTTTTTTTTTTTTAAAAAACCTTTATTAACAACTGAACTTGAATTAACACCACTATAGGCATGGACACTTGCTTTTGCAGTATAGAAGAAATGTACACCTAGATAGATTTAGTAAATCTTCGTTTTAAGTACCAACGGCTTTTCCTCCTTCAAATTTATCCAAAAGAGCATTATTTCTGTGCAAATGTATATGCTGAACTCAAATCAACAATTAGTTATTGAAGAAATTTACCTTTTTTTGCTTTGAAAGTCCATAAAAAAACGAACTATATCTTGCACTTTTTCTCTCCTGTAACTCTCACGAAGTCATGTAATTAACTGCAGAATGACGTTCTATGTAGGCAGAACTTTGTGTTGAATTTTGGCCGATTTTCTTCCTTTGCTGAAACTTCCGGGAATGTACTTCCTGTTATGAGAGTAACAAGCATAGAAATACAATAGCGCATTACTTTAATTTCCAGAAGTACATCGCCGGAAGTATCAGTAAATGAAGAAAAATCGACAAAAAATCTGCCAAAATTTATTCAAATGCGCAGTACGTCATTCTGCAGTTAATTACATGACTTCGTGAGAGTTACGGGAGAGAAAAAGTGCAAGATATAGTTCGTTTTTTTTTATGGACATTTAGAAAAAAAAGGTAAGTTTCTTCAATAACTAGTTGTTGATTTGCACAGAGATAATGCTATTTTTGATAAATTTGAAGGGGAAAAGCATCGGGACCTACAACGAAAATTTACCAATTGTTTTCTTGCTTTAGCTCAATGACTTTATTGTGTCTTTTTTTTTTTTTAGTTTTTTAGCTCTTTTTTTTTCTTTTCAAATAATGCATTGCTAGCTGCATCTGATTCTGTGAACTCACCAGCCAAATTTTGTAATTACAGTCAACCAGTAAGTTCATAAAAAGGCTAAAAAGAAATAAGATGAAAAACAGCATTTATAAAACCAAAATTAGGTGTTTCTCTTTAATTTGCATCTTCATTAATTGTTTTCTTCTCTTGATTGAAATGGTAAGTTTATTTTCAGGTGAGATGATATCAGAGATTATCTTTGCATAGATACAAAGGTTCCATCTGCAATTAATTCAAGAACACAATCTGATTAGAACATCATGTCACCTGAAGATGATCAAAGAACTTATGAAGTGAAACAAAAATAATTTTCATTCAAAGAAAAAAAATCAATTCACTGAATATTTGAAAATGATCTAACAAAACTCAGGAATAGTAAGCTCTCTCAAGAAATTAAAAAAAATGTACCATTTGTTGCATAATGTATGGTTCATGCTGATATTTGGAATAGTCATCTCTTTTTAATAGCACATGATCTAAACAAGTTCTCAGATCTTTAGATTTGTCCTAAATATTTCTTGTATTTTTATCATGACAGTGAAACATAATAAAAATTAGGAAATTCAGACAAAAAAAAACATTAGGAAGTTAAAAATTAAAATGTTTTGTTAAATTATTTCTCTAAAGAGTTATTGATAAAAAAGAGAAACACATAATTGTAGATAAAAACTATAGCATATTTTGTTATCAAATATTCGTAGACATTTAAGGATTTCTATTCATTAGCCAAATATTTACATTGATTTAGGCACATATGCAAAATAGCAATACAATCTTGTAACAGGCAATAATTCAGGATTTTAGGAAAGAGAAGATAATTTAGTGATTCAAAATTCTAAGAAAAAGAAGAAAAAATAAGAGGTTTACACAACACATAATTGTTCTAATTCTACAAAATTGTTTTTACATCCTCAATACTGTCATATAGAATTTGTAGAATTAGAATAACTGTATACTGTCCACACTTTCTTCTTCTCTTTCTAAAAATTTTGAAATACTTAGCGACCTTTTGTTTCCATAACATTGGAAATATTTTCTGTTACAAGTTTGTATTGTATTTTTGCATTTGTACTTAAAATTTAAGTAAATATAAATCTTTGGCTCACAAAGAGAATATTTCTGAAATGTGTAAAACAAAAAAATATCATATAGGCTATACAGTTTTTGTCTGCAATTCCAGTGTGTCAACCATACAGTTCAGTAATTTTTTTTATGAGGAATAGAAACACATAACACTTAAAAGTTAAAGATAATAAACTCATTTCAGTAATTATGGATTGGATAAAATGAAATCTACATCAAAGAAAAATGAACTTAAAATCTAAAAATTGATCATTATTCTACAGGTTGTTCAGACCAATATTCTCATTTGTGTTGATCTATTGTTCAATCTGAGCAAATATAGTTGGAGTTGAAAACAGTGATAAAAAGCAAGGATAAAACCAGTCTGTGAAATAATGATAACTCCTCTCATAGTTTCAGACAATAATAATAATAATGTTTAGTATTACTTTTTTCTTTTACTAAAATGAATTAAAACAAAAAATTTGGAAATAAAAGAATTGATTTAATAGATAAGTAATGATTAATGTAGGGGTAGTGTAATGGATAATTGCTTGAAATAAGAAATCGGAGTGACAGGTGCAAATTCCCATCAGGTTTTATATTCACTTATCTGCAAAAATGGGAAATGGTACAGATCCATCTTTTTTTCCTTCCATAAACTACAGGTTGAATAGCAGGACAAACTTGATCTTTTAGCTTTGATCGGCAACCCAATCTACTACAGAAAGAAATGGCAACCTACTGTGGGAAACTTTTCTGTCTAGTCATAAATCAAGAGAGACAAGGTTTCTCAAGCATTTATCATGTATGGCACTTAACTGATTAAAATTGATTAACTGATTGAATGATTAAAATAAATAATTTATCGAAAAAATGTTTTCTTCCTCTGCATGAATGAAATACATTAATTACTTTGTTTTATTCCTGAATGTTAGCTTAGTTGTAAGGTAATCTATTGGTTGTCAAACCATGGGATTGAAATCAACCACTGGTTGATTTCTTTCAATATTTTTATGTTCTAATCATAAGCATAGAGGATGGTCACCACAACATGGTGTTATAGTAGGTTCAGAGTTGGTGATGCTTTCTGTGTCGGCTTTTTATTTCATCTTTGTGGGTCCCAACAGGTCATTTAGGAATTCACACCCGTATTTAATTCTGGGCTTCCCATTGGATGATAAATAAAATTCACATAGGCTCACGAACAGGAATTTGATATTTAATTAATTTTTGATTTTCTGCCAGAACATATGCATGGAGCCGGGTGCACAAAGACCAGTTTTGGTCATTTGCTTTCTGGACCTCTGAGGGCAACCATCCGGTCCCACACTTTGCTCGGTATCACCACAGTGTAATAGCAAATTTGTCTTCCGAGGACCATTACAAGTAAGTAGTGAGTTCAATCCTGACTGGATGCCCTATACTTTTGGCCTTGTGCCACATCTAAGCTACTTAGAAAATCATCATACGCATACAGGAATAATCAAATATAGCAAAAAGATGAGTTCTTGTAATTTAACTTTTTAAAACAGTTTCTCTAACTCTACTCCTTGACGTCATCTAAAATAGCAACACTGGCTGAGTTGGTTTCTGTTTTCTTTGCACTAATAGATAAAGGCTTGAAACTATATTTTCTTAAACTAGCTAAGAATTAAATTACAAGGCAGACTGGGCTTGTGAGCCTTTGTTGGAAACCAGTTAAGGAGGGCAACAATTCTGAATTAAAAACTGTGAAGTAGTAATGAAAATCCCAAGATTATCTTTCCCAAGATCAATAATGGCAATATATATTCCAAAAAGGAATCTATGGAGGACCATAATTTTCTATGTCCTGAAGGAATAGGGTATTTAAAGAGGAGAATCCTGTACAAAAATTGTTTGCAAGTATCTGACAAAAATATTTTTAAAATTTTTTTTAATAAAGTCGAAAATAATTTCTGTTAATTATTATTCTTATAGACCTCAAAAATATCAATTGGTTAAAGGTACACTATTTACATTATTCAGACTATTGTTTTCATCTATGTTGCCATTTGTACAATGTTTCAGCCGTTGTATGCTCCAGCCTTCTTCAGGTGCAAAGAATTTGAACCAAACCCTTTATTACAACCACTGGGGTATATCATTATCATTCCTTGCATAGAGCCTCTTTTGGTAGTCATGAGTTATCTCCCGCAAACCCTCTAAGTTACTTGTTCACCACTACTGTAGCCTGGTATTGAACTCACAACTCTTTGGGTCAAATCACAGGAACTAACCAATGTCTGGACATATGACCCAACATATATAAACCTTGGTTGAGAATGATATACCCCAATGATTGTAATAAAAGGTTTGGTTCAAAATCCCTAGCCCCTGAAGAAGGCCGGAGTGTACAATGGCCAAAACATCATACAAATGGCAACAAAGATGAGAACAATTGGTCGAATAATGTAAATAGTGTAAATACTACCTCATCTCAGAAATATAGACAAATACTGGTTAAAGGTTCATTCATTTAAATTTTAAAAGCAGCTTTCACAAACAGTTAAGTTAGGCTTTAAATATAAATCTATACCCAAAATATCAGAACTATAAAATGTACGTACTGGAAAAGATCTTCAAGAGATAGAAAGAAAATATACAAAATATGTAAGATGGTATTGAAAAGTTGCCAGATTGTACATCCTGTAAATGTATCATTGAAAGGAAATACACATGTGGCTAACATTTATTGGTAAGCAACATACTAAATTAGTCTGCCAATAGATTTTGTGCTATCTACTTGTATTCAGTTATGATGAAAAGTCTTGAAACATTGTATTGAAACAGTTCTGTGAAGCTGACAAATTTAAGCAATGTTTTTGCATTAAATTTTGTGTGACAGTAAATTTGCTACAAAAACTCTCAATGTTTTGTCAAGCTTTTGATAAACATTCTTGAGCTCAAACACAAGTTTTTGAGTTGCACTGACATTTTGAGATAAGTCAAGTGTCAATTTAAGATAATAAGCATTCAAGGTGACCAATCACCAACAAAAGGTGCTGTGACCACTGCATACATTCCTAAAGAGATACTAACAAAATTTATTTGAGTAATACTCTTGGTCTAGGAACTCTGATACTAGTTTCTATATTCACATCAAACTCAACAAATACTCCTAGTTTAAATCATCATAGTTTATAAATATCGAGAAAAGCAAGAAAACCAAAGAGAAATAATGATTAACTGTTAAAGGAGTTTGATGGAAAAACAAGAACAAAGATGGATGCTAAAATGTAAAAAGTTACAGCAAAAAAGATAAGAAGTTAAGGAGAGCTACGAACAGTCACATAATGAAAGACTATGACACATAAAATGATTTGAAGCCTACATTCCCTTGAAGAAATATGGACATGAAGATTGAGGAATTTAAAAACAGTGTATAAGTGACAGACTTATATTAATTCTCTTAATGATCTATCTTTGATGTTGTGCACTTTATTACAAAGTCTGCTTGCCTTAAATGTCTTTCTATCCATATTCCACTGACTTTCAGCAATTTTGGCTTCACACATCACTATATATATATAAATATATATATATATATATATATATTTATTTCATTGATGCATGTTTCATTAAATAATGTAGACAAGTTTTGTCAATTTATGTAAATTTTTCTATATCATCTGATAAGCTTAATAGCATTATTGTTGAAAGAAGAAAAAAAATCACAATATTGATATGTTTTTTATTTAATCCTTTCTGAGCTTTCGGCTTATATCAGCCATTATCAAAGATGACAATTATATTAAGTGTATGAAAGTTTGGATAAATGGTAGTAGTAGTCATCTATTTTGTTTGCATGGAAAATTTTCAAAACAACGGCAAATACATGCATGCGTGCTGGAAGCAAAAATTGCACTACAGCTTGTGACATCACACTTTACCACACGAGAGTGGGGACAAGAAGTATTAAGTATGGACTGCTATTGGGATAACCAATCACTTCTGTTATTTATTATAGGCATTTAAGAATGTTTGTGGAGATTTTGTAGTTAATTTTGTTCAGGTTAGGTTTCAACTGTTTTATGTATATGGCTTCCAGCACACATGTGTTCGCCGTTGATTTGAAAATCTTCCATGCAAACAAAATAGATGACTACTACTACTGTTTGTTCACAAACTGTTTCATACACTATGTAATTGTCATCTTTGATAATGGCTTATGTAAGCCGAAAGCTCAGAAAGGATTAAATATAGAACATGTATGAATATTTGTGATTTTCTTTCATCTTTCAATGATAATGCTATTAAGCTTATCAGATGATATGAAAAGAATTTACATAAAATCAATTGACAAAACTTGTCTATATTATTTAATGAAACATGCATCAATGAAAAAATGCTGCCTAAATACACACAATATATATATATATATGTGTGTGTGTGTGTGTGTGTGTAGGTATGGTGAAGTAATAGAGAGGGGTTTGAATTGAAGAATCAAAGTTAAATTTGACTTCCAGTCGAGTTCATTACATTTACTTACATGCTAATATCCATGAGAAAGCTATGAATTTATCTCTTCTTCCTCCAGCTATGGGTAAGTAGAATTACAAACTGGGTCCTATAGACTTGGATACTGAATGGTCTAGGAGAAGGAGAATTCTGAATTCAAAACCTGCAAACAGTCATTTGTGGAACTTGTGGCATACTGTGCATGAGTTCTCTGTATTCGGTTTTTGCAAAAAGTGTCATTGGTTCTGCACAAAACTTCACCACTATAATCAAATGACATGTGTGGGTAGTCTAGATTTGATTCTAAGAATACTACTATATATATGAGAGAGAGAGAGGGAGATATATATGAAATAAATTGAAATGACAAAATTGGAAAATTTATTTTTGCAACATGTTCTGTTCCTTTATATATCTAATCTAATCTATCTAAATCTAATCTAATCTTATTTATAAATGGAACTTTGTGAGTGTGTGTCAGTTACCTATAGACTCCGAAATGGCTGAACCAATTTTCTTGAAAATTTACACAGTTGTACTACAAGCATCTGCGAGTGTTCTTAGCTAGGTTTTGTGTTGAGGTAGTCCTGATAAATATCGAAAATCGATAATAAAAAAAAATCAGGTTATAGGAGTGGTCAGATTTTAATCAAATTTGATACACTCATAGACAAAAACATAAACAATATTCAGAAGGTTCAAGGTTGCAGTTCTTACAATAGTGCAGAAAATTGATTATATATATATATATATATATATATATATATAAAAGGCAAGATGTTTGTGTGTGTGTCTGTTTATCTGTCTGTATGTCCTTTATACAAATCCACAATTTTTATCCGATTCTCACCAAACTTCACACAAATATTCTTTAGGCTGAGTCTGAGCTCCAGGACCATGGAGTAGTTTTAGAGCTTTCATTACACCTGAGCAACACCAGGCTATACTGCTAGTATATATAAAAATGTATCTGAAAGTCAGTATAATAAATGACAAAATAAGAAAACATTTTATATATTATAATATGTATAATTATATATCACTATTGCATAAAAATAGTGTGGTATTATTATGTTTATATGCAAATCTGAGGGGAAAATATTTACATTATCATTATATGAAATATAATGATTTTACAGAATGATATTGTATAAATGATCAAGATAGATCCAAATTTATGCTTGTAGATAATCAGCATTTAAGAAACAAAAATTGTGTTTTTTTTTTATAATAGTTCAATAATTGTTTTCAGTGTTATTAGAAAATTCAGTTAAACTCTTGTTATTCAGACTTTTCATGTTTTTAGTGATTATCTTTCTCTATATTTTCAAAACTGTTCACTAATCAAGGTTTATAACAGGGGTGGACAAAACACAGCCCTCAAGACACATGGGGGTCTTTGATATTTATTATAAGGTTCAGAGAAATACAGAGAGCAGCAAAAGCTGGTATATAGTAAGACTATATATGTGTGGGGGCAGTTTGAACATTTGAGGCATTGATATGTTTGTATAATCAGTACGTTTTGTACTTCATTACTGTATACATATTTTTCTATGTTAAATGAGTTCCTTTTCTCATTACAGTTAATATAAAATAAATTTTCAACTTTAGTGGGTATGAACTTTGACTATCGGATTAAAATTTAATTTAATTCCTAATCTTAATGGTAGATTTGATGAGGACACCATTCATCAGTGCTGAAGGAAAGAATGGTGAGGGAAAAGAGATTAAAGAAATTTCAATTCAGTAATGTTTGCAAAGGAATATCTTGGGGCTCTCAAATGTGTATCATATTTGGCTTTTAAATTAAACAAGTTTGACCAATGCTGGTGTTTCATAATGTATATTAAGAATATTTTCTTATTTATGCATATTTCTTTGTATAATATTTTCAATAATGCAATATAAAAGCTTACTAAACTTGTAATACTACATTGTAATATAAGATGTGCGTTTAGTTTCCAAACAAGATATTATATATATTGAGTAGAAAATGTTTAGGAACATGGTAATAAATATCACATGCCCACTTAATCTTACTGTGCTAGTAACATTTAATATTTTATTTAATTTTTCTTTATAGTTCATTTAATTGATTAGAGCTTCAAATAATTGCTGATAATATGCAAAATCTGTCTGGGAAATATCCTACCATTTAATTGAGTAAGAAAAAAGACCAAATAGAGGCAGAGTCACCTTAGTATCCTTCAAAATACTTTCTTTGAGACATTACACATTTATTCTGATGTCCCTTCCACTTTTCAAAACAGACTACACTGTTTCAGGGTCACCACCAAATACCTTGTCACTTAATCATATCCATGGCATTTCAACAGCAATTTTTCACTTTGAAAAATTTACATTCTATTAGTGTGAGTGAAATATTTGACTTAAAAACCTTATACAAGCTCACACAATGGCATTTCATTTGATTGAGCAACCCCATGGGAGAGTGTCTTTATTCATGTATACTGTCTTCCTCTCTGATTGGTTACCAAATATCAACGCTATGCAACTGGTTCTCAAGATATAAAATAATGGCTGAATCCATTCCAGACAGACTTTGTACATTAATCAATTAATAAGTACACGATTATTTTTCAATGATAATATATTTAGAAATACTTTATACATTTGGTAAAAGTGATTTAATACATATTGTATAAGAGAATAAAAATTCATAGAGAAATAAAAGAACAATCCTTTAGGCAGACAACATTATATTTGAATGTCTCTAATTCTTGCATGAACCAACCACAAATGCAACCAATGAAGTTTTGGATTAAAGTCATGTGATTGTAATTTCACTTTAGTTAGTTTCTTTTTATTTGTTTTGCAATTCTAAAATTTGTTTATATTGTCACCTACAAAAATAGACAGAATCAATTTCAAATTGAAAGAACTTAATATTCTCTGATGTATTAAAGAACATGCAACTGGTGATTATAAACCAAATGTTTTGTTTTATTAAAAACAATTGCTTCACATTAATTTGATTATAAAAGCAATATATGTTTATCATTTTTAAAAATAGAATAAAGTAATCAAAAGTTGAAATACAAAGTTAGACCAATCAGACAGTTTCTTCAATTTTCATCTCACCTCTGGAAATCTCTTCTAGTTTTTTGATTCCCTGTCACTTACAATCTTCAAAAATTTAAATCTGACATTAATCATCATCTTTAGTTTTTCTGAATCATGTTTTTTTTGTCCTTTTTTCCTTATTAAAGTTTTCTCGTTGTCTTCACTTCTGGTAGTCCTTGCATTTAGTAGCATTAATTTCTATTTGCTTGGGGTAAAATGATTTTTAAAAAATAGTTTACATGAACATCTATGTAAAAAAGAAAAACCAAATTACTAATTTTGCATTTATAAATAACAAGATAGACCATCTGTAATATGCTAACCGAAAATCAGGCTCTTAATTTAATACAATGATTTCCTCTTATTTGCATTTTTGTTTTCTGAAATTTCAATTACCAACAGCCAAATTTAGATATATGCAGTTCATAAGTTTTACACAAAAATAATGTCAAAGCACAAGAGTAGTAATGCTAGCAATTTGGATATGCCAAAAACAATCTGAAAATTGCTTCCTTTATGTGAAGAGATGAAAAGCAAAATCATATGCAGAGGTTACTAAAATCTATAGTAAAAAATAATTTTTCTATCCATCTTGTAATTTTTATTACAATATATTGTTATAATAGTTCTATTTTATTATTAGTTATTCTTATCAATATTTTATTGTAACTAATTCCAAAGTATGTATAGGAAAAAGTACTACATTTAGGATTTGGTAGCATCTGCAGTTAAAAGATAATTTCTTCAGGCTGATTTTATCAAGAAGTCACCTCCTTGACAGATCTACCATAATAAGATCCAAATCTAATTCTGGTGGTCAAAATGCTATTTTTTGGATTTTGAATGAATCAAACAATCAGAAAAAGTGACCCCCCCTCCATCTTGAATGAATCTGGTGTAACGGAAACAATCAGTTTCTATCTTGAAACATTTGTTGATAAGTTGACACTTTCTCCAACAAAAGTTGTCTGCTTTCATAATTGGCTGTTTAGAGAGTTTCGTGGGACAATGCATTTGGCATTGTTGCCAAAATTGTCATGGGAATTGTGATACTGATCAGCATAGAAACAGTAATGCTTGGTTAATCACAGTCAATCTGTGATTAAAAAAAAAACGTACTTAATACTAGCATTTTTTAAGTGAAAAAGTATTTCTTCTTCCTCCAGCTCTGCTGTCAGTGTAAAAGGCAAAGATATCATATACACTTGTTAAAAGCTGAAGAATTCATTAAATAAAACATTATGATAAAAACAAGAAAAATGAGGATACCTGTTAAAATAATAATTATTTTTTTGGATTGAGCATATAAAATGGATTAAATGAGTGTTGAGATGGTGAAGTTTTCCCAATATACTTACCTCAGAAACAGAAAACTGTTTTCAAACGTGGGAAAGTCTCAATACACTGATGGAATATAAGCAGTAATATTTTTAGTATATATAATGTTGATTTACAGCCTAAATTAAAAGTAGAATCCTGAATTAATAAAGATAAAAATCAAACAACTCCCACTTGTGACATGTACCCTAATGGAAATAAATATATATTTCTCACAGGGACCAGAGGACAGAATTAAAGCTCAAGTAAAAGCAACTACTCCAAATGTTGATTTTCTAAGCAAGCAAGTTGAACTTGTTTGAAAGATTATCATAACACAGTCATCTTTATACACCCACCATGTTGTACTTTATGGAAGTGTGTTTGGCATAATGGTTATTGTCATGGAAAATGGAACCAGTGAGATGTTTTCAAATTTCAGGCAATTCTCTTTCTATCCACTTCACCTTAGGAAAAGCATGAATTTATCTCTTCTCACTCTATCTTTAGAGAAAATAGGAAAGCGAACTGGGCTCATTAGCCTTGTAAGGGCAACCAGTTGAAAAATCAACTCTGAATTGAAAATCATCTTAAAGAGGAATATGTGTGTGTGTGTGTGTGTGTGTGTGTTTAGGTAGCAAATTTTATTTTAGGCATGTCAGATTAATCAAATTACAAACATTATGTCTGCTTATTTTTAATAAAATCTATTCATACTCACGGATACCCAAGTCCTTTCAATCTCTTTCGGAGATCATCTTCAGGGGTGTGAGTTATGGTCACAAAAAATAACCGCAAAACTGTGTTGCTAAAAATTACTGTAAATTTTTAGCAACACAGTTCTGTAGTTATCCCTTTATACAAATATATATCCCTATATGACACATGTACATATTTGTTATTTAATTATTTACAGTTTGACTAATTTATACATCTTTGTTGTTGTAATCACAATATTTCAGCTATTGTGACCACTGGCTTCTTTCAAGTGTCTGTCAATCTAAGTTACCACCATGAAATTTCAAGCTGAATGCTTTTATTTTGTGGTGTAGGTTATTATCCATAGATAAATAAAGGCTTAGTTTGTGAATTTTCTGGCTTAATAGTTGTGTGTTCAATCCTTTGGCTGGGTAGTACAGACTCAGACTCTATAGAAACAGGACTAGCAATAACTGAGCAGAGAAAAATAAAATGACAAAATGGAATATCTCTAAAAAAGGACATTAGAACCTACCTACCCCTGTAGATTAAATAAAAGTTTCTGTCTTAAATTCTCTGAAAGTTATCGAGATCAACAAACATCTGAAGAAAGCCAGAGGATACAGTTGAAACATTGTGATAATTAGTATGACAATAAATAATACAAATAATGATAACTCCTCATCCCAGACATACAAACTGTACATATTTTCAGAGAGTAATGATTTTTCTTTCTTTTATGAAACAAAATAAATGTATTTCTTAATTATTTTTAACAATTTGGTACGTCTTTTATCATAAAGGTACAACTAAAACTGGCAGGTAGATGAAGTTTAGTCATTTCTGTCTGATATTACCAGTTGCATTTTCTTGTGCAGTAACAGAAATATACATGTAAAGCTAGATTAAAATTTGAAGCCATTCTTTGTCTTACTGGTTTATTAAAGTCCCTGTAGATAGAAAATGTGTTTCCTGATATTTTGTAATATACCAATGTCCAGTTTAACTAGCTTTGTTCTTTCAGTTTTATTTTGTTAGATAAAATATTGGGTTAAATGCTTTAAAAAAACAAACATGTATGAATAAGCAAGTCTTGAGTGGCAATTTACTGGTGTTTATTCTGATATTATAATTTACCCGTCATTAAGTTAGAAAAAGTGATTAAAAAAGAAAAAAAGAAAATAAAATAAAAATCACTGACCTTATCCCATAATATTTGCAACAGTAAATATATGAAATAGTTATACACATGTAACAAGGATTATGGGACAGAGGTAGACATTATTTTTTCATCAAATGTTTTGTATTTGATTAGAATCATTTTTAATTGATTCTAATCAAATACAAAACATTTGATGGAAAACTTTTCTGCCAGTTTCAAAATAATTTGCTTATACTTCAAATGGAGTGACAATGTGGTTCTTATCCCTTATTTTTTAAAATATAACAGTTGTTTTGACAGAATAGTCAATTTTTATTTTTTCCACTAGAAAACACTATCAGATGACAATTTTGTTAGTTCACACTAAGACTAAAGAAATATTTATTTCTTCAATATATGGTCAATATTTAAAAAGACGCTACATCTGTTAAGCAATTTTTTATTTATATTTTATATAAAGAATTTATATAAGACACTTGCAACAAATATTTTTATTCCTTCCATATCTGTGAATACGTTACTTAATATAAGAATATATTAAAAATATTTTAGGTATCTAATATTTTATGAAAAACTTCTTTAAATGATTAACCTACTAATATTGATATTGTTCATTAAGAATACAAGAAAGTTTTAATTTTCTTTCTCTGTTATAAAAAGATTTTATTGTTTATGCAAATCTATTTTACACAAGAATATTTTTTTTTAATTATTTGTTAATACTTTATCCTCACTAGGATGGTAAATGTATAACTAATTTCTATTGAACAATTTAAAAAAATTATTTCATAAGACAAACATTTTATGTTTATTAATTTTGGAGGCACAGTGGAGTAATAGAGAGCAGAGTTTGAATTTCAGTCGAGTTCATTACATTCATTTACATACAAATACCCTTCTTCTCTCTGTCAGCTATGAGTAGAATAGCAAGACAGATTAGATTTTATAGCTTAGGATGGCAACCAGCCTAGGAAAAGGATATCTTTGAATTTAAAAACCTTCAATTCCCAATTAGACATGTGTGGTGAGTACGGCTACACCCCTGAGAACCTGGTCAATCAAGAAAGGATTTCTCAAACAGGAGTAAGAAGGCTCTGGATTTGGAATACAATTTTTAATTTTGCTTTCAAAAAAAAAAAAAAAGTGAAAAATATCTGGGTTTCAAGTTTTTTTAATCCAGATTTTAGTCTGTTCTGAAAACTAATGTGTAATTTCTATCATTTATTTAATTTTTTTGCTACTTTTTAATTTTATATTCCGAGTTTATAATTAGTTCTCACTTGCTCATAAACAACTACATATTTTTCAAGTGCTCATAAATGTGTAAAATTGTAGATAGAAAACTATCTAGAGTAACAATCAATGAACATTTTTAAATTATTTAGCTTCTGTATCATATAGATAACTTGATTCCCATGCAAGATGTCACTATAATAATGACAAGTTTGATTACTTTGGAATAAAATAAATTGAATTTATATTTTCTGTCAGAATTTTATTATTCATTCATATTTTTAGAGATATATATCATAGAAAAAAACTTAGTCCATAAAAGATTATAACAATTTATTATTTATTTACAAATACAAGCTTTTGGTTTATTAGAAAACTAAAGTAGAATCTCATAATTCTCTAATCAGGGACCATATTTACCTAAACAGAAATTGGCCCAATCAGTAAAACATTTGTATTCAAAACTTTTATCTATTTCAATAATATGCATTTCAAACAAAAAATATTAACAATAAAAGACCAATATAACATAAGTCTTTAATAATGCTAATATCTTTAAAATATTTTTACAAAAATAATCAGTATAAATATTTTCAAAGCTTGAATCATCAGTTCATGAGGTTTTAAGCTAAAATTGATTAAAAAATTGAATCGTTTGGCTTTGGAATGATTTTATTTTAATTTATGCAGTTGGTTTGCCAAATAAAATTGAAAATATATTTTTTTTTAGTTGTGTGGTAATTTGGTTATAAAATTAATTTCTAGTACAAATATTTATGGACATACTTTCTGTATATTTCAGTATTATCCAACGATTTCTCTATCTGAAGAGGGAACCTATTTTGGAAAAATAGTATTACTGTATAGCTGACTAAAATATCATCAGCTAAAGTTCTTTGACAAATTTAATTTCTTCTGTCTTCTTTCTTTGTGATTGAGAGAAAAAATTAGCAGAATCTGTTGCGAGATAAACTGGAATATTAATCATGAACTCTCAAGTTTTTTATGCTGTAGAAGAGGAAAATAAAAAAAAAAAGCAAAGGTTCTTAATTATGTTACACCATGGTGCCATTTTTTTCTTGAGCAGTTGAAAATTCTTACCAGACATTTGAAGGGCAAAATCAGTGACAACAGATAAGAATCATGTACAGTTGTTTTTGTTTTTCATCATTGCTATTTGTGTGGGTATGTATGTATGTGTCATGTAGATTTTTTCAGATAATAATAAGTCTAATTGAATACAGAAAATTATCCAAGAGAGTGCTGAAAATTCTTGATCCAAACTACTTTCAAAAAAATTTGACCAAAGATCCAACTTTTTGGGAAGTGCTTTTTGGTTGATCTGAGAACTTTTTAGCAGCCCTTCATATATAAATTTAATTTTGACAATTTGTTCTATCATTTCTTTTTTTTTTGAAATCTTAAAATATTCCACCTGTTTGAAATCTCAATAGTTTTTGTGATCAACTAGTTACAAAAATGAAAATCAATTTCATGGCTAAATTTAATATGCTGGATATTTTTTAAATGAAAAATGCACTTTTGTAACTTTGATACCATATTTATTGCATACAGTTTAAGATAATTTTCCATTATTAAGATATGATTTTATATCTCAATACCTATACAAATAAAGTATTTATTTTTTTTGTACTACAACCATATATAACAAACAAGACTATCCTTATATCCAAAGATTCAACTAATTTTTTGTGCCAAATTTGTTCAGTCAAATTTGAATTCTTGAAAAAAAAAGGAAAGATTGTTCTTTTAAAGCTAAATCTATTTTTTACATAAATTAGTAAGATTCAGTATAAAAGAATACAATAAAATGTGTTTTTAAGCATTATATTGGCACATTTTGCTATAAAATTTTACTTAGCCTTTTGAATGTTATCATATCAGTATAATTGAACCTTCTTTAAGTTATATTTTTAACATAAATATGAACTCTTTCTTGATATTTACTAAGATTATTAATGAATTTGTTTATCAAACTTTAGATAAGTACAACAAAGCTCGGGCTGTGGCTTCGTTTTTTGAGGGGAGGAATTTAATCAGGCAAGGCAGTAAAGCCACTAAGATGCAAGGGGTTGTAGGTTGTGGATGAATTAGGAACAGGAATATTAATAATGAGCAGAAAGAGAAAAAAGTAATCATTTACAATAAGTTTATGCTAATAAAAATGAAAATAAGGAAAGAGAATTGACAAAATAGTGAATCTACTAGAATCAAATCATTTTGAGTCAATCAAAAAGATAAAGACTTATATTTGATATAATTTGCAACAGGTAAGATAATATATGCCAACGAAAGCTTAATAATATGAGTTTATTTGAAAGTTCACCTGATGATGCCCCAAAAAGGAGTGTTAAAAAAAATATATAAAAAGAAACGAAAAAAAACAACAAAAATAAGAATTGTCTTTAGATGATCAAAATTCAGTACTGAAATTTGAAATGGTTTATGTTCAGAAACTTTTGGGAACACATCTGTTGCTTATTTTAAAATCATATCATTTAAGTATATTTCGAAATCACTTTTTCCAAAAATTTTTAAAAAAAAAGGTCAACTCTGCATTCAATTTGCAATGGCAATCTGTGGGAATCAAAATTATTCAAAAGACCAAGTAAAGTTTTATAACAAAACATGCCAATTTAATTCTGAAAAACACATTTTATTCTTTCAATACATTTTATCCTACTAATTTCATAGATTTTACTTGGTTTAGTCATGTCTATGGTGCCTATCTCAGAGTTTTTGATCCATCCAATAAAAGTGAATGTATTTTACAGTAACTACTAACTTCTTGTAGAAGTTCTTATTTGCCCTCTTTGTGATTGTTGGCTGTTCATCATATGGCCATATTTTCAATAATATCCCAAACAAAATTTTGCAACCATAGTTACTCAATTTGAAGATGGAATGGATTTATAATAAATTTTCGTATTCCATTGAGTTTAGCCAAAAATCTGGAATTGCTTATGTTATCTAAAAATCGGTATTTTCAGAGTTGAAAGAAAACAATAACCAAACTGATAATTTCTATTATATCAACTTCCCAATAAAAATTCAGAGGTGATGAGTTCAATCTGTTGTTAATTTAAATTTTTTATAAAAGAATGAAATGTTTACAAAGGGAGATAATTCCTTATAAAAAAATTCAGTACAAAAAGTTGATAAATCTGAAAATATTTAATTGAATTTGCTATGCACATCAAATGGATTTGAGATTTATAATTTCATAAACTGTTGGAAAGTAGATGTCTATTACAACAAATCCAACTACCTTTAAACCATATTATAAAAATAATTATACTTTTGTCACATATTTATAATTCAAATCCAACTCTCTGTAAACCATATTATAGAAATAATTATGCTTTTGTCACATATAATTTCACTGCAGACGGCTTTGATGATTTCAATTTAGTTAGAAATTAAATGTTAGATTTTGTTCTGGTAAAATAATTCAACCTTTATATTTTATGAGCAGAAGTACCCAGCCTTACTCAGCTTTTCACTTATCATGTGTTTACTTTAACAATTATTTTAAAAAGATGCTGACAGTCTTTACTTGTTCTTGAAATGTTGATTCAATTAGAATTGTTACACCTCAGCAATTCAGAAAATACTGGAAGATATTCTTTTAGCTATTTTTTGTTAAATAAATCGGGGTCTTGTGTATCATTAAATATGGTGAAAGTAAAATTATTCTACTCATGTTTTCTGTCTGTGAGCGTCAGTTTTCTTCAAATAGTGTTATGCAAAATAATTTGTATGAGTAAAACAGATGTGAATAGACTTTTCTAAATTGTCTTTGAATGAATGTGTCTTGTATCAACACACAGTTAGACAAGCAAATTTTAAATATAACAATCAGTTTGTATGGTGTAGATGTGTAAATTGTATCACATAAAAAAAAATTTTTTTAATGATATGCCAGAATATAACTAGAGTAATATTGGGATGTATCAAAAGCATTTTTATGTTTTTAAATCTAATATACATTTTTAAAAGCTACATATATCTGTCAATGATTCTGGCTCTTCTGAAAGTTTTCCTCTGCTGGTGATCAGGTTCTTCCCTAAATTGCATTTTAAAGCAACATAACTGATAGTCATCCACATTTTCAAGGGAAAACACACCATTCTTAAAATGCCTAAGCTGTTTTGGGGTAGTATCATAGGATATTATTTCATTTCTCTCCACTTCTTAAACTCTGCTTGTAATTTCAGTGGATTTGGAGCCAGGTGTAGAATATCTCATTAATTAAAGCCCTGCACTGTTTTTGATCCATGAGCAGGTGCAGAGTCCTGGAGGAATATCACTTTGTTGGGATCATAGTTCTTCTTAATCCAGGGTAAGAGAACTTCCTCCAGAATCTTCAGATATTCCACCGTATTGATCTTTAGGCCCACTTCAATGAAGTGACGGGGCATGACTTTCCCATCGCTGGCAATAGCTCCAAACACCATGACAGAGGCAGGGTGTTTACTCTGCATGACTGGAGGAACACAAGAAGGGTCAATGGCGATAACTCTCGAGTTTCTGCGGTTGGTGACTTCATCTACCACAAACTTTTTCTCGTCCACAAAAATGCGAACGGTTCCACCATGGTATTTCAGGTGATTGAGTAGCAAGGGGCTTCTCTCTTTACGAATGGTCTTAGATTTTGTTTTAAGAATGTTACGACGTCGTCTGCAGTATGACTTCATCCCAAGATCTTTCCGTACTGTATTAGAAATGGTCATTTTGGTCACATTCCGCTTTTTCGCCAGGTTAACCATTGACTGTGATGGATTTGCTGTAATGGATCGTTTCAAGCCACTGAGAAACCTTCTGGTGTGGATTTTATCACTTCTCGGAATGTGAGCCTTCCTTTGCATGTCTTTACCTTCCCTTAAGTTTGTTACAACACGATAAACAGTCCTAGGAGCATAGCCAGTGTCTCTGATAATGTCAGACGTCTTATGCCCGGCGCAGAACAATTCAGCAATAACCATTCTATGGTTAAATTCTACACTGGCACTCATTTTGTTAGTATTTTTAGGTAGCTAATCTGGACTTCAGACTCTAAAGAGTACAGCAACTAACATTTCAGATCGATAATGCCGCTTTAAAAAACCTAAATTGCGGATTGAAATTACTGCCAATTTATCGTTTACACCCTGTATATATATATATATATAATTAGTGTGGATCCCTATCAATACATATCCTGTGTGCGTGAAAGAATAGTATATCTAGACTTCAATATATCAGAACAATGTTAGGTAATTGAATGACAAAATGGAAAAAATTTTATGTAACAAAATGTATAAGATTGGCCTAGTTGTGTGTTTAGATACATCGAATGGTAAAAATTTACCATTTCAACATTTCCCCATCAGTCTAAAATTATGACCACCATTTTCATTTATATTGCCACCCACTTACTATATATAATTTCATCAATCAAAACAATCAGTCAGTCAGTTAAGTGCCATACGTGATACACGCTTGGGCGATCATGTCTCGAAAGAGACATGACTGACTTGGCAGAAGATTATCCCGCAGTAGGTTGCCATTGCTTTCTGCGGTAGACTGGTTGCCGACCAAGGCTATAGAACCCAATCTGTCCTGTCATTTAACCCATAGGAATAGAAGGATTAATACCTTTCCCAATGGTATTTGCGCGTAAGTGAATGTAATGAATTCGGCTGGAATTCGAACTCGGCTCCCCGATTTCTCGTTCCAAGCCGATATCCAATGCACCACAACGCACATCCACTTCACTATAAAGTGGTTAAGCAAAAAGAGAAAAAATAAATACAAGAAAAAAATGACCTAATGCTTTTCAACCCTCACTCTTCAGAGCCAGCGAGTATAAATGTGCTATGTTTTAAAAAATGCTGTAGAAGACAAACAGGAGAGAATTATACATATATATATATATATATAATTAAATTACTTTAATCCAAAACGGAAAAGTAGGAAGGTAAATTCCAAGAACTTGATCCTAATTAATATTAAAAATTTTAATATTAAAAAATGATACAGGAGGTGAACTCAATGTAATTAAAATTACAGAGCCAATATAAATTAAAATAAATTTTCAAAATTCAAACATTTTTTGAAGATTTATTTTAATTTATATTGGCTCTGTAATTTTAATTACATTGAGCTCTCTTCCTGTATCATTTTTTAATATATATATATATATATGTATATATATAAAAACTAAGGCCAAACAAAAAATCAGCATGAGGAAAGAAAAAAACACACACACGCTTATTACACTGAGTTCAAGCACCCACACTTTCTGCTCAGATAGAAAGCTGCTTGGTTACAATTTACTTTGCCTCGAAAATTCTTAGGTGATAATCAGAGTATATTATTGTGAAAGAATCCCTGCTAAATGACATTGTACAATCCAGACACTTCAGTAGATGTTCAGCAATCACTAAACCAGACATGTTAACCAACTTATATAGATTATCACACTTGTCCTGAAAAATATTAGCTGACACCTACTGATCAATTTGGGTCTTCAACCACTGATGAATTCTTCCTATGTAGTTAGCTTCATACTTATATTAATATATTAATGAGCTTATATGATGTGGAGAAAGAGCATCCTTATAAACAGATTTCAACACAGGTTCTAACAAAAATACCAGTTATAGATATACATACACACACACACACACACACACACACATAGATGGAAATAAGGATACATATATGTATACATGCAGTTACACACTGATATATAAATATTTATCTGGTGTTAATAGAGCAGTGCTCAATGTAATATAACACAGCTAGCCCGGTTCACACTCCACCCACATCTATTGAACAGGTTAAGAGGCTCATTCCTTGTTTCCTGTTTAGGATTTCTCTTTTCCAATCTTTTCACTATTACGTAGCCCCCTGCACATCAGTGGCGTTACCACCTTGCTCGGGGTGGTATGATTAAAATAAATAAATAAATATAGATATCATCCTACGTTTAAGGAACTAGGATTATATATAATTAATTAGTTTTTGGTTATAATTAAATTAGACCAGTACTCAGTCATATTAAAAAGTGTTCAATACATCTATATTGTAGAACTTTTGAATATTTTCATTTGGAAATGAATTATTTCTGCAACCCAAGTTTCAACCTTTCAGCATCTTCAGCCAGTTTATAATAACTGATTTTCCAACGTTTTTCAAATGTACCAACAGGGATTTTATGGAACATGCAACTAGAATTTTTAAACAACTGAAAATTTTTAAAATTAGCAGATCTTAAAAGATCTTAAAACACTTTCATCCATATTTATATGATCCTAATATGTATTTATAGGTGTGATTACATATGGACATTATTTCTGATCTTTCATTTAGTAATTTTCTTTTTGTTCCGGAAACAACATAATGGTTAACCATTCCTCTTGGCACAATCTGCAAACATCACCATCGTTGTATGCTTTGGCTTTTTTTTTTTTTTACTATACTCTAAGTTCTATCAGGGTCTTTTCGATTTTTCATTTTTAATTTCCATGCATGGCTAGCTAGTTTGATAGAATTTTTTAAAGTTTTCCAGTTTAAATGTAAATTTGTGTGTGTGTGTGTGTGTATATATATATATATATATCATAGTAGTACAAACTAATCCACTGTTTGTAGTGATTTACTTTATTAAGTGCTCGATAGATATGGTAATATTTTGATTATAAGTTTCTAATAAAAACATAGCTTACTGCAACACAAGAGCCGTTGTATTTTTTGGCACTATCTTATTAGCACCTTGTCAGGCAGTGAAATATTTTTTTTACTGTTAGGAATTATATGTAGAAGCTTAGAAAAACAACACAATTTTTTACCAAATCCAGACAATTAAGGTTGGTTTTCTTGGGGTTTTTGGGGGGTTTTTTTTAGGTTTATATCAGCTAACCAATAGAAAATCAGGTCATGATAGGAGAAATTTGATTGTAGGAGTAAAGGGAGACTTAAGATGACAAAACCCAGACATTTTTTATGTGACGAAATGAATTGATACATATGTTGCAATATTGCAAATTTTAAAAATTCTTGCGTGTCATTGATAAACAGTTACTGAATCTTCTTTAAGTTATTATTTAACTCAAAGTAGTGGACAAGAGATAAAGACAGGAAAGTTTTTTGTTTTTTGAAACAAAATACACTGCATATCAAACATATTTAGACGGGTGATCCATCAATTAATGGGTGATCCATCGATTAAGCTGCAACAAATTAAATAATCAAAAGATGGAAGAACCAATTAATCAATAAATGCTAAGGAATGGATTGTAGAAGTTGTTAAATTATAATTTAAAAAATTAACTATATTTTAGGCTACAAAATTAACTATATTTTAAAAATTAATTATATATTAACTATATTTTAAAAAATTCACTATATATTAACTATTTTAAAAAATTAACTATATTCTAAAATAAATTTTGAATTTTTAACTATATATTTTAAAATAATAACTATATTTTAACTATATTATAAAATTTAAACTATATTTTAATTATATTTTTGAAATTTAGAATATATTTTATATATATTTTTTAAAATTAACTATATTTTAGGGTATATTTTAAAGGATGATGACAAATGGAAGTGACTTCACTAAGTTTATTGAGTAAGTTTAGTTTTGGGAATTTGATAATTTGTAATCTTTCTTGTAAACATAGAAAACATGGCTCATGTAAAAGTTTACAAGTTCTGGTTTTTTCTAATATTTTCCATTTTACAGTAGGGGTTTTATTGGCATCTTTTAATTGCCAGTAATGAGTAGAAAGTGATGTGCTATTGCAGTAAGCTTTATTATCTATCTAAACTTATTTATAAATGGAATTTTGTCTGTGTGTGTGTGTGTGTGTCCGTTACCTATAGACTCCAAAACGGCTGAACCGATTTTCTTGAAAATTTACACAGTTGTACTATAAGCATCTGTGAGTGTTCTTAGCTAGGTTTTGTGTCGAGGTACCCCCGATAAATATCAAAAATCAATAATCTAAAAAATCGGGTTATAGAAGGAGTGGTCAGATTTTAATCAAATTTGATACACTGATAGACAAAAGCATAAGAAACGATATTCAGAAGTTTCAAGGTTGCAGTTCTTACAATAGTGCAGAAAATCTTTAAAACTAATCCATGGTCCTGGAGCTCAGACTGTTTGGACATTGGCACAAAAGACTAAACAGCAATAGTTGTTTCCAGTTAAAGCGAAACCGTAGACTAAAAGAAAAATGAATGGATGTAAGTCAAATTTTGATTTCCTGGTATCGGTATCAAATAAGTTTTTTTCAACGTAAACTGAATTTTGAAGGCTAAATAAGTCCTCTGAGTAAATGGTACCATGGCTGAGACTAATAACTACAATTAAACCTACTTAAAGCCAAACCCAAAACAAAAACTAAAATAAAAGGGCAGAAAAAATACACACACAAACATCTTACCTTTTATATATATATTATTGATTTTCTGCACTATTGTAAGAACTGCAAACCTTGAAACTTCTGAATAACATTTCTTATGGCTTTGTCTATGAGTGTATCAAATTTGATTAAAATCAGACCACTCCTTCTTAACCCGATTTTTTCGATTATCGATATTTATCGGGGGTATCTTGACACAAAACCTAGCTAAGAACACTCGCAGACACTTATAGTACAACTGTGTAAATTTTCAAGAAAATTGGTTCAGCCGTTTTGGAGTCTATAGTTCACGGACACATACACACAGACAAAGTTCTATTCATAAATAAGTTTAGATATTTTCATGGAAAGAATTGTTATTAATTCTGATTTCAATAGAGAAGGGTATATGCTTGATGATTGATTTAGGATGGATGTATATAGGATTAGCATTAGTTTTTAAGTAGGGAGAGCATGTTTCTTCAATTAGATTAAGTGTTACATTTTGGAAGTCTACCTTTTTAGATTAGTTTTGACAGTCATCTTAAAGTTAAGACTTTTCAGTTGCCTGTGTATGATTTTGTTTTTTTTTAAGATATAGGGTTGTACAGGGATGATAGTTTTATGGGGGTAAAAAATTCCACAAATGTTAAAACCAATAAAATAAGAAAATTAATTATTTAAGTGCATTCAGCTATGCTTTTAGCTATTATCAAAGATGAATTTTCTTTTACTTTTAATTGAATGTATAAATTTTTTGTGTATATATGTGGAGGAATAGGAATGTTTTATATTTGAAACATGGTGAGCATATTCTGGCCATGTTCATAGCTCATTTTGTTTTTTTTATTATAAGATCTTATGAAAAATTATATTGAAAACTTAACCATAGCACTTGCTGGTCATTTTTACCAAAACTTGCACATATATATTTGTTATGGGACCTACCCTTCCTATTAATATGAATACCGGGAGAATATGCCTCTCAGGGTGGAGTTGAGTTGGGTTGAGTGACCCCAGTCTAATACTTGGTAGTCAGACTGACGTGTAACACTCTTGTATTTATTTTCCATTTAATATATATGTCTTACTAATTCCCGCGTTCGAGTTCTCTTCCGGACCAATTCTGGGTCTACAACACTAATATATGATTTAATACAAATAAAAGGTTTGTCACTTAGGTGATAGATGTTACTTTCAGCATCCCAGCTCCAGAGTTCCACAGACAAACACTCAAGGAATCACCCCATCCATTCATCAGGAGGTATCAGGTATATAAAATGAAGTCAAAGGCAGTCTTGAAATGTGTATAAGAAATAAACTTTGAAGTAAAGGTTTGTAAAATAAAATAGAATACTTATGACACACCCTAATATTATCAGATATTTTGTTACTAAAGAATAGGGTTTCATATTTTTCAAAGAAAAAAATGCTTTGGTCATTTGTTAAAAATTGATACTAATAATTTTTGTTGGAAATAAGAAATATTTGTTTTGTATATGTTCTATATATTTATCTTTCTTTTCTGTTTCTCTCTCTCTTTCTTTCTTCTCTGAAGTACAAGGACACTCTCACCCAAAAAGAGAGGCCTTAAATCAAGACAGTAAGCATTTTATATTCTTAAAGAATACTAATATTTCACTTACCAGAGTAGAGAATCAGTCTGCAGTCAGAATCACTACTGTTTTAACAACCACCACAACCTTGCAGAAAAGAAAAAAAATATTCTAAAAATTAACAATTTATTTTATTAACAGTGGAATTCACTAATTAAAATAATGTCTTAAATTAATTTTGTTTGAATTCTCATAACTGCCAATATTAACAGAATTGTTTTTAATAAGTACATCAACCAGACATCCCACCCCATAAAGAAGAAATATCAATTTTCTTTTCTAACCTCATTTTTTAAAATCATCAGTTTGGGTTATATTTATTTTGTTTTTGAAAAATTTACTTAGAATTTTACATTAAAAAATCCCATGCGTATAATCAATTAAGAGAAAATATTTATCTGCAGATTTACTTTTATATATTTATAAGAAAATGATATTTTTATTCTAACATTCAGAATATGCATTTCTGATATTTAGATAATTATTTTACCCATTATACTTTTTAAACACTCATTTTATCAATTTTATTATCTAAAAAGATTTTTTGAAAATACCAATTACTTGAAAAATGTGGCTGAGAAAAAAAACATAAAAGAAAAACAGGCCATCCCCTTAAAGTAAGGCCACAAGAACATTGAAAGGCTGTAACATGAGGGGAGATAAAAAAAAATCAGGTGTAGCTGACCACATATGGAGGGAGAAAGGGGATCACCACCCGCTATGGGATGAAGTTGAACTAATAGATAGAGAACACCACTGGAAACTACATAAACTTAAGGAATCAGCACATATGCTAGGCTACAAAAATCTCCTAAGCCAACCAAACGTAGAACACATGGCCCAGTGGATATAGACAATGGTTGGTTCAAGTGACTTGACCCAAAGAGTTGTGAGTTCAAGACTAGACTAAGTAACTTGGAGAGTCTGGTTAGAGGGAAATAAATCATAACTACAAACAGAGGCTTCACACAAAGAATGAGAATGATATACCCCAGTGATCATAATAAAGGGTTCAGTTTCAAATTCCTAGCACCTGAAGAAGGCCAGAGTGTACAACAGCTGGAACATCATACAACCAAGATGAAGACAATAGTCCAAATAATGTAAATCGTGTAAATACTACCTCATCTCAGAAATATAGACAAATACTAAATTTGCTATGTTCATATGACTGCACATGAATGAGAGGTGCTAGGAATAATTTTTTTTTTTTTTCCAAATTCAAAAAGGAAAGAGAATCTATTCCCAGCACCCCTCGTCCATGTGCATGTGCATGTCATACCAACATAACAAATTTAGTTTAATGAAGTCCTGAAGAATGAAATGTGCCACAAGTAAACTTTTCAACTTTGTCATATGATTTCCCCTTATATATAGTGTTTTATATATAATTCAGCTACTTTAGGGGAAAGATGTATGACAACATAGAAAATGTTTTCATGTGAGACATTTTGTCATTTAGAACTTCATCCATTTTTTTTTTTAAGAATTAAATTTGAAAAGAAATCTTTCTATTCAAAATTTATAAAAAAAGATACAAAATTATCAAAATATGTCAATCAACTACAATACAATGTTGTCCAGCACTAATTTTCAAATTTGCAATACTGCAACATATGTATCAATTCCTTTCATCACTCGCATAAAAAATGCCTGGGTTCTTGTCATTTTAAGTCTCCCTTTACTCTTATAATCAAACACTCTTAATAAAGTAAATCACTACAAACAGTGGATTAGTTTGTACTACTTCTATGATTATATATATATATATATATATATATATATATATATATTTACACACACACACACACACACACACACAAACTTACATTTAAACTTTAAAAAACTGTATCAAACTGGCTAGCCATGTGTGCAATTTATTTATTAAATACCATTTTATAAATAACTATAAAAACAATTTTTTTTATTCATAATTTTAGAAAAATATCATAAATGAGCAAATTTGAATGAACATATTTATTTTGCTTTTTAAAACAAATATTACTGAGGAAGTCAGATAGTTGTAGCAAGTGAATAACTATCCTTTTAACATGCCTTTTTTGTGGGTACAAGGGTCAAACATTACCAGAAACATAATGAAAACAATATATATTTTTGTGGGAAAAGTATTATTCACCCCCTAATAGAAAGGTTTTTAATTTCATTTAAAATTAATTTTGAAAAGATAACAATGTTTCCCCTTTAAAACTAAATAGTTCTCTTGTAGTTTAAATTTAATCTTAATGCAGCTGAGTTAAGAGTCAAAACACTACTCATCTGAAGACCTTCTGTTGTCCAGCACTATTTAAAGTCTCTTACTACTAGCTTTAAACCTTTTCACTGAAAGGAACAAGCAACACTAATTATATTGATAGCACAGACCCACAATCGTTTGGCTACCAAATAAGACATATAATGATATCAATGAAAATCATCTTCTGCTGAGGTCAGTTGTCAGGATAACTTTTAAATTGACTTTGTTTACACTTAAAATGTCCTTGCAAGTCAATGTTGTCCATTTTGAAACTTAATCTTTAGTAATTGTATGTAAATACCAAAACTAAGTAAAAATACAAAATTAAACACACTTTATCAGTCATACATCTTGATATTTTGTTGATGCACAAGAAACAAAATTATGTAAATTCTCAAACATAATATTTTTATTGTTAATTTGTTATGAGTTTTCGGTGTTTTACCATTACTTATTATCAATATTTTGTCTCTTAGTTATTTTTGGCTGAGTTCATTACATTCACTTTTGTACAAATATCTTTAGGAGAGGTACCTTCATCACTTCTTCCACAAGCTATGGATTAAATAATAGAGCTGACTTAGTTATATTACCTTAAAGGGGCAACCATGCTAAGAGAAAGAGAAATCCAAATTCAAAATTCAGCCTGAATTGGATTAGGCTCTGTCAGGCTATCCTTTCTAAGATATACCACTGCTGCTAGGGCTACTACTGGCAAAACTCATTTCTAAGTATTGAGGTGTTCAATAATATTTGAAGAGATTTCTACAGCCACCATATGATCGGGTAGGAGATGTAGTATTCCTACAATCCTGGCAAGTCACAGAATTTGTGTTGCGACAAATTTGATTTTTCCTTTTCTAAAGACTAAGGCAATAATGTAAGTATTTTCCCTCAGATTGGATAGCTTCATTATTTTTTGTCTATATTTCTGAGTGATCGTAATAAAGGGTTCAGTTCAAAATTCCTAGCACCTGAAGAAGGCTGGAGTGTACAACAGTCAAAACGTCATACAAGTGGCAACAAAGATGAGGACAATAGTCTGAATAATGTAAATAGAGTTTCAAATAGTTTTATTGCTAAAAATTTAGTTCAAACAGATTTCAAAATTGCCTTATTTGAAATTACTCTTCCTAGATATAATTTCTTTATTTTTTATAGATATTTTTTTAATATTTATTTTTTTTATAATCGTGTCACAGCAAGCAAGGCATTTTACTGCCACTGCTGTGCAGGGGGTTACATAGTAGGAATGTTATGAGGAGTGAGAGGTTGCAGGGAGTGTCAGGAAGAGAGTAGGAGAGGGAAGAGATTACTGATGAGAGTGGGGTGAATGTAGAAAAGCATGAGAGAGAGGATGTAAGTTAGTGAGACAGGAGATGACTATTGACTTTACATTTAAATTCTTGGAGATTGTAACTGTCAGGAAAGCAAGTATGCAGCAGAAGAGAATTCCACAGGCGGGAAGTGCGAGAAAAGAAGCTGCTGGAGTAGAATTTGCATTTATAATTTATTGTTTCCAAAGTAAAAGGGTGGGACCTAGTTGCTAATCTTGTGGCTCGAGCAAATTCGTATATAATGGATACCAGTAAGCTAAGTTTATCAGAGCAAAAGCCGTGAAAGTATTTGTAGAAAAGACACAGGGAAGCCACACTGCGTCGGTGAGAAAGCGACTGTATCCTAGCTGCCAAGTCGGGATCGATCACATTACAGATTCTCTGTTGGATTCGGTCGAGGACACCTAAGTGGATAGCAGGAGCACCGGACCAGATATGGCATTTAAGTTAAAAAGAATTCTGTGCTCTCTGACACCTGTTTTTTGGTTTTACTTTGTTTTTTTCACTGATGTGTGGGGTCCAAAAACAATGTAAATTCCTTAGAATCTAAATAGCATTGCTGAAAAGCAGACATTAGTCACAACAGAGAAAAAAATGAAGACAAGAGATGAATTTCAAAAAGAGGACATTATTTGGAATTTAACAATTAGTGAAAACATTAATATATGTCCTTTGTCACTGAACATGTAAAAGTTAGCATTGCAAACACTTAAAAAGATTTTTTACCTAGAATATTATGAAACAAGCAGTGATGAAATGTAAAAATCTATTAGAAAATGAATCATAAAGAAATTTTAGATTGAATTTGGAAACCAAAAAACATCATTCAATCGTCAAGATCCAAAATATATTTTCTACGCATGGATTTATAAGTGTGTAAATGCTATACTCAGGTTTAATTACTAGTGTTGCTAAACAAATAGAAAAAAATAACATGAATATATTCAAAGAAAGCTAGCTGTCAAATTGATTTGAAGGGCTTATTAAATGTGTGAGGTCAACTAAAAATGACTAATTTGATTGGACATAATTAAAAATCAACTATTTTTTGCTACTTAAAAGCATTTATCTTCTATTTATCTATAATTACCAAGTTATCTTTCTAAATAATTTTGTTTTAGTATTTGATAACATTTGAAATATATTTGTGAAGTTCAGTTAACAAACATGTTTTGTATTCATTAATTTCAAATTAAAAAAAAGGTTGATTTTTTTTTTTTTTAATTTTGGCATTTTGAATTCAGATTTAATTTTTTCATTAAGAATTAATTTAAGTAGCAAATTAAATAGATTATAACAATTTGGGTAAAACCAAGTTAATTATCACATTTTTTAATTGATTTTAAATACAAATTTCCAATATTAATTTTAATGCAATACAGTTAAAATTTAAGATGAAAAATATTTTTTAACAAATTGAAAAATATAAAATCAACTAAAACTTAAGCTCTTGAATTTACTTTGAATTTTTAAAAGGAAAAAAATAAAATTTAGTTTATGAATATCGACTTATGCAGTAGGTTTTGAGTAAAATCCTGCAAGTAAGACTATTTTATTGAAGAAAGAAGGTCCACATTTCTTTTGCATTCAGTAAACAAAATCAAAGCAAAAAACTGAACAACATCAAAATCTTGATTCTTTTCTTTTTTTTATCTATTTTTCTTGAAATAATTTTTTTTTTTTTTACTGCTGTCAGCAAAAGAACCTGGCAACCAAACATACATTCATATGAATTTGAGATCTTGAAGGAATAAATACTTTCAAAATGTAATTCCTTGTAATCTCTTAAAGATTAATTCAGTAAAGAAAGTACAGAAGTTTAATCTCAATACATGAAATTTTTAAACATCAATCTATATTTCTGAGATGAAGAATTGTAAGTATTTATATTAATTATATTGTTTAGCCTGTTGTCCTCATCTTTATTGTCATAGTCACAAAATTTCAACCTATCACCTGAAGAAGGCCAGAGTATACAACAGCCAAAATGTTGTGAATATGACAATAAAAATGAAGTCAAAAATCCAAACAATGTTAATAGTGTAAATCAAATTAAATTTATTAATTGTACAGTTTATTTTAGCAGTTCTAACTGAAATTCTATCTGTATGATTATGATCTTTTTAAATGCCATATTCCTAAAAGACATGGAGGGAATCATGACTCTCCACAATTTTTCTTTATCTCTGAATTACCATGCATTCTTGGGAATTATCATTTAATAATAATTCCATTGAATTCTCCACAATTTGGAATTTACAGTTTTTCTTTTTTTCTTTTTTCTTCTTACTACCCAAAGCTAGAGAGTCTAAAATTAATAATTGCCATTATTTTTTTTTATGGCACATGTAATTTTCTATTATTGTTATAAATAAAGATATATAGGCTTAATTAAAACATTAATAAATCAATTGTTATTTCAACTTTAGAAAAATGATTTGAAGCTAAGTTCATTTTTTATCATTTCACCTCAAGCAAGGTAATAAAGTCACTAAGATGCAAGGGTTTACTGAGAGTAAAAGAATCTGAGAAAAAATATTATTAAAGAGAGAAGACAATAAAAGAACAGGATCAAAGAGACAAAAGATGAAAATTGACATTGCATTTAAATTATTGAAGATCAAAGTTGACTAGAAAGGAAGACACTAGAAGAGAGTTCCATAAACAAGAAATGCAAGACAGCTCATTTGATTCTCTTTATCTGCCTTCAAGGTCACTATAAAGGTTTCCAAGTTCTAAAGAGTAAAAAAACCTCTTAAGATAAAAATAAAGTCAGTGATTGCTGATGGTAAGTAATAAACCTAATCTAAGTTTAGACGACTAATGTTGGTAATTGTAGTAAAAATGATGTTTATTTTGGTACCAAATCAAATGAACTTTCTCCATAAAATAAAGATTGTCTGAGAAAATCGTTTGCTGTACATCACTATTGTCATTAATTTTATATTATTCAATAATGTGATAAATGTCAAGCATGGGGCACTTTTTAAAGCAAAAATAATTTTTTTAAACTAAAGATTATCATGTTTTATACTCTGGTGATGACGCCTGAGTAGGTTATAAACACCTAATCACATCTGTTTGAATTGCTTAAACTCTGATGACCACAGAATTGTATATATAGATGAGTGGGGGGTAGCACAATGGTTACTTGCACAGAAAATAAAATTAACTGAGTTCAAGTTTCAGCTGTCCTGTTCAGTTCTTTAGGAAAAGCATGAATCCATGTCTGTTCCCCACAGCTATGAGTAAAATAGATGTGAAGACTTGACTCTAAATATGAGTGGTAACCAGTTGAAGAGAAGGAAAACTCCAAATTCAAAACCATGGAGAAGACAGCAGGAAATGATTGCTATTATTTCAGGAAGTCATTAGAATTTAGAATTTATTTCCTTGTAAAGGTGGCTTTACCATTAACAAGAAAAAATATGTAGAATGGAACAAATGGAGATAAAACATGGTTGAGATAAGTAAAAGAGTTTTTGCTTCCAATGATCTACAAGGTTTGATCGTCTGCTCATTCTGGAGTATGATATATCAGTTGTGGGAGACTGAGGGTTCATTCAGTGTATAACACAAGATAGTAATCAAGATAGACATGTGAAGAAAGTCATCAGGTATATGTAGTTGAGTGAGATAGATTTGTTAGAGAAATAGTCCATGAATTGTCGAGAGTTAGTCTCTGTTGCTGCTGTTGGTTTGCTCACTGGATAAAGGAATCACAATTGATAGAAGTGCCTTGATATCACTCTCAATAGCCTGGTTAGGTTTGTCAGCTTTGGGGATCAATTGATAATGCCAGCCTGGTCAGATCTGCCTTCGTGGGTTAAATCAGCATTGGCTTTATAGTGAGTCAGTGGTTTTGAAACAGCTGGTGCAAAATCTGTATGGGTTTTTTTTGTTTGGTCAGAAAAGTTGTTTTATGACAATAGACTAAACTATCGCCCGGTTCACACTCCACCCACATCTATTGAACAGGTGTAGAGGCTCATCCTTTGTTCCCTGTTTAGGATGTGGTTTCTGGCTTTCTCTTTTCCAATATTTTTACTCTTAAGTAGCCCCCTGCACATCAGTGGTGTTACCACCTTGCTTGGGGTGATATGATTAAAAAAAAAAAATTCTAGAAAGGGGTGTACAAAGCCAAATGAACTTTAGTAAAGTACAGCACCCTAAAAGGAATGGTATTATAGATTGTTAAATTATCATTACAAATCTAAATAAAAAAAAAAAAGATAATTAAACACAAGTTTTTATAATTAGAATTTTAGTTTATTCTTATTTATTCCTAAATTATTGGTGCATATTATATGCTGAGAAATATTTTTTCTTTTTTGATCGACTTAAATCCGCATAACATTAACCCAGTAATGTTAAATTTTCATAATGTTTGTCTCTTGTTTTAAGCAAAACAATAGCTTTGAGAAATAACATTTATTTATTGAATCTTCTAATCTATGATCTCTAGTAATTTTCTCAGCTTCAGATAAATTTAACTAAATCATTGCCTTGAAACCAAACTTGCAATATTCCACCATTGCCAATTGAACTCAGAATTTTTATCAATCATGTTGAACAAATGTTCCCTCAGGAAGGCTCCTTACTTTAAGCACCTATTGAGACTCAAACTCAGTGCAAGCCTTAATTAAAATTTATACATACTCATACAAACCATCCCTAAAGATGCTGGAAAAATAGTCTGTTCCTTGTACCGCTCCTGCAAGTACCTGACTCCTGCTATCCTCTACTTTGACAAGAGGCAGATCAGGCGCAAAAATGGAGTACAGTTTCCATATATAAGCAGGAACTACAGTCTTTGCTTTATACTACTGATAGAGTCAAAAATCATCTCCACATCCTTGTGGGTGATGAATTATTTTAACATGTTCAAATTAATTACATTCCTTAACTTCACCAGTCCTAACCCTCATTCTCATTCCCTTCATATTCCTTTGTTGAGATGTAAGTTTCTATTCAAGCAGCTTCTCCCCATGAACCACTGCCTTGTGAAACTGATTCTCAAGAGGATGCTTCCCTGATCACTACAATCTTAACCTATTCAAATATACAGTTAACCATTATATTCCACACATATCTGCATAAGCTCTGACTCTTATTCTGTAACTTTTTATGTCACATAGCCCCCCCCCCCACACACACACACACACACCCCGGCCTTGTACAGAGTAAACACCATTATATAAAAAAAAATTCAAGCCTCCACCCATCAAAACTAAAATGGTTGAAGTCCCAGAATTAAAATCATATTCAAACTATGTACCAAATTTTCTTTAAGCTGAAGTTATCTTACACATAAACAAAATATTTTTCAACCCCTTGCTTTGAGTATCTGATTTTCAGAATAAGTTTCCAAGTGCAAGAAACAAATATTTATTTGCGAATTCAGTTCTCACTAGTTTATTGATGATCACAGCCTTGGGCCAAACTAAAGAAAGCATGGTAAATATCTACAATTTTTCCTATTACCAAAGAGGTTAAAAGTTCAAATTTTACTGTCATTTGAAAAATAATTAATACTCAAAAAAGAAGATACCTCACTATGTGCAAAGCTTATCATACCGTGTATATTTCAGAAGCACTTAATATTTAATTATTGGTCATGTGTTTGAAATATAGAATGTTGAAAATGAAAAGATCCTTTGCACATTCAGTTTTATTTTCTAAAATCACAATTCAAAAGGCATTTTATTTGGTAAATAAGAATGTATTTTGATATGATGATAAAATTTTAAAAATAATTTCCTTTTCCGACATTTAAAACTACTCCATTATTTTTTGACCATAGTGAATACTAAACAAAATGGTGTGACAGAATACAAACATTCTCTGAGATATAAGAAATTAAAAAGATGGTATTAAAAATAATGCACCTCACAGATACCAGTATTTCAATAATGGGATAAAATTTTATGAAAAGACATAATCTACACTTGTTTGGGATGTATATTGTGATGCTGTGGATATTGGCTTGGAACGAGAAATCGGAGAGCTGGGTTTAAATTCTACCTGAATTCGTTGCATTCACTTACATGCAAATACCTTTGGGAAAGGTATTAATCTATCATTTTTCTCTCCAGCTATGGGTTAAATAGCAAGATAGATTGGGTTCTATAGCCTTGGTTAGCAATCAATCTACCACAGAAAGCAATGACAACCTAATGCATGAAAATCTTCTGCCCAGTCAGTCATGTCTCTTTCAAGACATGATTGCTCAAGCATGTATCATGTATAGCACTTAACTAACAGACTGAATCTACACTATTAACTTTGTAATCCCTTAAGATGTTCTTACATAAAATGTACTCCTCTTTTACAAGGGTATGTTTTTATTGTTGCACCCCAACATCTAAACTATAATGTTTTAGGTGATTAACCACCCATTTATACTGTACTGTGATGGAGGGTTGCCTTAGAGTCTTCTCTGAATATCGACCTTACAATGTTCTTTTGAAGAGAGTGTCCACTTGTAAAAGTCTGAGGTGAAGGTTTATTTGTCTGTAGTGTTATCTTAATTAGTAAATGTTTCTTGGACTTTAAGAATCTCGGTTTGAAAGAAGAAATAAAATTGTTTGGGGCTCAAGTCATCTGAATTCTTATGTGGCTAAACATGTCAGCTTCATTTATTAACAAGGACCAGAACAATATCTGATTTTCATGCATGCATATTCTAAGCACAACCAATACTATCATGTGTTCACACGTCAAGGCACCCATTGACATCACTGATCACAATCACTGATCTTCAAACTGGGAGATCTGTTTTCAAAGCTTATTATTACTGACACCTCTACCAGAATTACTACATATTAACAAAGTAATTTTACAAAATATATTTTCATATGAATGCCTACCATTAGTCAGAACTTAAAATATACAGAAACTTTTGATAATATTGACTAAACTAGCCTATAATCACTCGATCAGGAGAAGTCTGTCATTATCAGCAGTGATATTTCCATTTTCTCAGTTGGTCAGAATTTTAGTATCACAACATCAAAACTTCATTGATATTAATGACTCCAAATATGAGTTCTCAGTTCAAACTTTGAACCACAGTGTTTTCCAAAAGTTGGGCATATCTATCTAATCTAATCTAAACTTATTTATAAATGGAACTTTGTCTGTCTGTGTGTGTGTATCCATTACCTATAGACTCCGAAACAGCTGAACCGATTTTCTTGAACATTTACACAGTTGTACTATAAGCGTCTGCAAGTGTTCTTAGCTAGGTTTTGTGTCGAGATACCCCCAATAAATATCGAAAATTGATAATCGAAAAAATCGGGTAATAGAAGGAGTGGATTTTAATCAAATTTGATATATTCATAGACAAAGACATAAGAAACGATATTCAGAAGTTTCAAGGTTGCAGTTCTTACAATAGTGCAGAAAATTTGATATCAATACCAGGAAATCAAAATTTGACTTACATCCATTTATTTTTCTTTCAGTCTACGGTTTCGCTTTAACTAGAAACAACGATTGTTTTTTAGTCTTTCATGCCAACGTTCAAAGAATCTGGACCATGCATTAGTTTTGAAAGCTTTCATTACACCCAAGCAACGCCGAGCTATACTGCTAGTCTACCTATAAAAAAAAGAGTACTAAGGATGAAAGTCCACTAGAACAGATCCAAGGCATTCTTACTTCCTCAAAGAAGCCTCTCTCTCATTGATTTCAGGAGTGTAGCTGTACTCACTATGCTTGATCAATTATGGGTTGGTGAGATTACTTAAACCATAGTTAGAGGTTTTGAATTCAGAGTTGATCTTCTCCTAGACCAGTTACCACTCAAGTCTATAGGTTTGTGCTGCTGTTTACCCATAGCTGGGAGATAGATTCATACCTTTTCCAATGGTATCTGCACATAAGTGAGTGTAATGAACTCAACAGAAATACAAATTAGTTGTTTTTGATCATTAAACTTGAGACACTAATGAAATTTCAATTTATTTCAACATTTTTTACTTATCAGCATCTCAAATCTGAATCCTAAAATATATTACCTCCATTTTGGTATATACAGTGTTCTAACAGTACAGATATATTTATACTACAATAGTGCAATGAAAACCATTAATAGTGACCTAATTAAACAAATATCTATTTTCTTAATTACTAAGTTCTTTTCCCAAAACATTGTTCAAGGTTCCTATGTACACTTCTCACTCAATATCTTTCACATGATTACCAGACTAATTCACCAGGCTATATAGAATACATTGTATTTAATAATAGTTTAATATAATTTTCTACTAGTTAATGATACCATAAAGTTCATAGTGAGGTATAATTAGTGGGTAAGAGCTGCATTATTGAATTCATACTAGGTGACTTTTGTTGGTCCAGTAAAATAGATAATCTGCCATGGTGCAGGAATCAAGGTGCTTGAAAATTAATGATATACCTACATTTTTTTTTTTTTAATCATATCACCCTGAGCAAGGCAGTAACACCACTGATGTGCAGGGGGCTACATAAGAGTGAAAAGATTGGAAAAGAGAAAGCCAGAAACCACATCCTAAACAGGGAACAAGGGATAAGCCTCTAAACCTGTTCAATAGATGTGGGTGGAGTGTGAACCGGGCAATAGTTTAGTCTATATGAGAAAACAGAGGTTTTACATGACATCAAATATGGTAACTTAATTTATTGTCTATAAATTATTTATTGTTCACTGCTTGAAATCATCAAAGTAAAATTATTCTCTCTGTGCCTGAGGAGAGTGACTAAGAGCACAGATTAAGAAAACTAATAATTTTTTAAAACAAAAGAAAAAGAATATAACTTAAATCAACCTTTTCCTTAGACTTTAAAGAATTATTTCCAGATTGAGTTATGCATTTATTTCTATTACTGTTTCTTAATTCTGAAAGTTCTGTGTTATAACAGATTAAATAAATGTTTTATAAAATCTTTTGCCAGCCTAGGCATGATTGGTCCTTCAGTAAAAAATATTGGAGCAAAGATTTAACTAAAATAAGATTTTATTAATTTTTTATACTTTTTTGCTGTAGAGCTGATGTGTCTCTCTGTAGGATTTAAAAATCCACAATGTTTATAATCCATTAGCTGATGTTTAGGGAGATAAATTTGTAACAATTTAAATTGATGTAGCTATTGAGGAATTTAAAAAAAAAATTAAAAAAATAAATCAAATATCAAGTTTAATTTTGGACTTTACAACAATGGAATTTTTATAACATTTTTAACATGTTAAATTGTTCTGATGGCTTATGGCAACACAAAATAAAGAAATTCAACATAAATATTTGATCCTTGGTGCTGTCTGTTTAACATTCATTAAGATAACAAATTTGTTAAAAAAATAATATAAACTAACATTTAAAGAAATTCCATTACTGCCATTTCTATCAACTCAGGTTTGAACCAATCAAACATACATTAAGTTCTTGTTTTTTCCCTTGTTTTTCTCATGCATGTAGATAAATTAGTGAAACCTCCATCAAGTTGAATTTTATGTTCTCAAAAAAGAATAGTAGGGAGAAAAAGAAAGAAGAATTATATATATATATATATATATATGGCAAAGGCTGCCTACTTGCTTCATGAGGACTGCCTCCAAACAGGCTATGATGTGATGGTTTTCCACCCACAACCTCCAGAACCTAATGAGACTTACACAATTGTATATAATCAAACATACCTGGTGGAACATAGAGTGTTGATCTAATGACTAGTTTGAATTTTGTTTAACAACATATCAACCTCTGTGGGTTATTTAATGTCAAAAAAAAAAGTAGGGTCTTAAGGTATTTTTTTAATGTTCAGTTATAGTGGGAATGTTGATTTAGTCAGATTTTAATAAAAAAAAATTTTTATTTTAGAAAACTGAAAATATCTTCTAGTTTTGTATTCAAAAATGTATTGCTGGTAATAATTTTTTTCCTTCAACAATGTGTTATGGTAATATTTTTCCTTCAAAAATGTATATTTTTCTATAAAAGTCCATTTTTATACTTTCATAGTGTTTTGAGCCCAGTTTTGGGATAAACTATTTGTCCATAGCTGGAACCCTAACAGGTGCTACCACTCTGGGTCAGGGTGGACCTGGGAACAACAGCAATTAAGAGGTGGTTCCATGCTCCTCACAACCTCCCAATCAGAGGCCTTGCTGCTGAATGAAGTTTACTGTCACGATTAATGACGAGAACCAGTCAAGAAAATTGTGCTGCATGCAGTAGTTTAGTTGTAAGACATGTAAGTTCAGTAATACTAGAATAATTCTGATATTACTTAACTTACATGTGTCTTACAACTAAATCACAGTTATATGACTTCTACCATTGCTTACAGAATCAGATGTTCTGAATTATTACATAAGTTCTGGCTAGGTTCGATGCAGTTTAACTTTGCTAATCAAATGGAAACCAATGGCTTTAGTGTGATTTGATCATATTACAGATATAGCAGTCAAGAAAATAAAATTATACATGAATCTATCTCTTCTCCCTCTAGCTATAGTAAAATAATCAAAAAGACTGAATTCTCTCACTTTAGTAGAGAAACTAGTTTAGGAGAACATGGTCCACTGCCATCCCATCATGAGTCAGCATGGCAAGATAAGACCCATTAGTGCTACATACATTAGAAATTTCAAAAAAAGGTTGAGGCTTGCAGTAGACAAGGAAAATAGACTGATATAAATAAATAAAATGATTGATACGTATTATTAAATGTGTATCTCTTCTTCAAACAGAAGCATCTTTTACTCTTTTCCAATCTTTTACTCTTATTTTTTTTTTTTTCAATTGGAGTAGATAGACTAAACTATCGCCCAGTTCACACTCCACCCACGTCTATTGAACGGGTGAAGAGGCTCATCCCTTGTTTCCTGTTTAGGATGTGGTTTCTGGCTTTCTCTTTTCCAATCTTTTTACTCTTACATAGCCCCTGCACATCAGTGGTGTTACCGCCTTGCTCGGGGTGATATGATTAAAAAATAATACGTATATACTGTTTCTCAGCTGGTCTGCTGTGTTCATTTTCATGCTATGTCTTCTCATCAGCCCAGCTAAGGGTTAAATAGCAGGGTAAACTGGGCTTTATAATTTTGCATGGCAACCAGACAAAAGGAAAATTATGAATTCAAGACCATAGAGATGCCAAGGGAAAAATCACTATCTTTCCCAAGAATATATAGCAATTACTAGATAATGATGAAAAGTAATCAGTGGAAAGTCATGATTACCTGCATCGTGAAGGGACATGATGTTAAAATAATTAGTCTGCTCAAGTAAAACCACTTGCCAGGTTACAAAAAGTAAAGTATGGAAGGTCAAAATAACAATCTTGTACAGTATGATTGCAGAATTATGATCCATTATTATGATTATCTCTCATAACTTCCTGGATTTTCTCTTCAGTAAACTGTATGAAATGTCTTCAGCCACCAATCATAAAGGACTACATTGGTTGGATAAGCAGATAAATTTGCCTTACCATCTTATCTTTATGGATTTTTTATGTCTTCAATCTTTGTCTAAATTTATATGTATTGAAACATTCATAAAGGTTTAATCAATTTATTAATCAGGATAATCAACATAGACAAGGCAACACTTTGCTACTTCTGTTTCTGTAGGTTCATTTTGAAGGATAATTGTTTATGTATTTACTTGTTCACTGCAAATATGGTATATCATTGGTAGTGTTTACTTATAATGGGACAAAGCACAAGGATTGATGCCATTACCATGAGTACTGGTACAAACACTGATAAACAAACTGGTCAGATTAATCATTTCTCATCACCTTTCTTCAGAAACTTAAAACGGGATTTAAAAATCAATGATTCAGAAATTTAGACAAAAATCTCAATTTTCTTTTTTAACAAGACTTGTTTTTTCTTCTTTTCTGTTAATATATCTATTAACAAATAACACAAAAAGAGTGAAAAACAGAAGTCAGAAAAAAGATAATTTCTGAAACTTATTTTAATACATGAAGCTAATATTTTAGTAAGTGCTAATTCATAATAAAGAGTAAGATCATTCCAAAAGTATATTTAACACTACTTGTATACACTTTTAAAATTACTTGTTAAAAGATATGAAAGATTTTCATATTGTTTTTCTCTCTTTTACTTTTTTATAGTGTCTTTCCTCCTCAATATGATTTTTTTATAGTGTCTTTCCTCCTCAATATGATTTTTTTATAGTGTCTTTCCTCCTCAATATGATTTTTTTATAGTGTCTTTCCTCCCCAATATGATTTTTTTATAGTGTCTTTCCTCCTCAATATGATTTCATCTAAGTAATAACTTCTTCCCCAAAAGACTGCTTCTTTCATTTTATTGATTTTTATGGACATAGTTCAGTTGCATCAAGTTTTATTCTCAGTTCTGTTCTTATTGCATTGACATGTGTCATCTTCTGGTCAGAAATTGAGGATTATCCAACTATTTTTCATAGTTGTTCTCCTTTACCACTTATTTGGATGTGCTGGTGATGCAACGGCTAGCAGTTTAGAATGAGAAATTGGTGTGCAAAGTTTATTACATTCAATTTCATGAAAATACACTTCAGAAAGGTATAAATCCATGTCTTCTCCCCCAAGTTATGGATTAAATAGGACATACTGAGTACTTTAACTTTGAGTAGCAAGAGAAAGAAAACTCTGAATTCAAAATTGTACATCACTCTGGCATAGCACATACTATACAGCCATTAACAAGATCATGAAGTTCACAATAACTCTATAATCTTAACTGTGATTCACCTATGACTACATTGATGTTATATATATATATATATATATATATATATATATATATATATATATTCCTTGGTTAATGTGTTTTTGATTAGTGCACAAAAATTTTTATATACTAAAATCTGAGTAGTGTATATATAACACTTGATTAGTACAGTAAAAAAATTCTTCAGTTTAACTATAATAATTAAAAATTGATTTTTTATGGTTACTGATGAACACATTAGCCTCACTAATCAAGGAATTTATACACACACACACACACACACACACACACACATATATATATATGTGTGTTTAGGTATATATATATATATATATATACACACACACAGAGAAATATATATTATGTATTACAAGACAGTCCTGAACTGAGTTGTATCTATTATGCATGACTGCATTGAATTTAGTGAGATCTGCAATATAAATGTCCAATTTGGTTAATGCAAAACTAATGGGGTATCTGGAAAATGGTTGAATGCTCCTGGGACTGTTTTTTTTTTTTTTGTTACTCGCACTAATTTATGACTTAATGTTTAGTGTTAATTAGTGGAACTGGTTTTGTATCACTCACACTAATAAGAAAAATCTCTTAGTTAAAGTATCTCTTCTGGAGAAACCTAGTATTCATAAAGGTGTACAAATAATCAGCAGCAACATCTGTGTTTATCATACACAGACTCAAGTTTTATTTGAGGTTTTAACACAAACAAAAGTGACCACTAATTTTTATAACCTGCTAACAAGGTGGAATCATAGCTTTACATAATCTTCACATATGAATTTGACTATCTGTCCAAAAGGGTTTGAAATATGATTTGACAAGGTGAGATAACACCACCCTTTCAGTCTAATAATGACATTTTCTGGCTCAGGTAACTGATATCATGGTATCGGTATATATTGTGTTTATTTCTAAGCAAGGCATACATTACTTACACTATAAAATTTATTTCATGCAAAATTAAAAAATATATCTTAAGTTTATCATATTATATATATCAACTGTATCATGCAGCATTTTAAGGTGACTCAGCGACAATTGTAAGGAACATTTAAAACTTGTAAAGAGATGTTTACCTTTAAAATTTGTGTCATTGATATGCAACATCTGATTTGCAGGAATCTTTTTTGACAATAAAATATGTTATTTCCAAAGAAAATATATGGTAAATTTAGGAAAAGACTAAAGTCAGGAAATATGCAGAGCATCTATCAATCAGGAGCATCTGATGAAGTAAAAGCCATATCTTTACAGCAAACTTACTGGTTATTTCACTCTTAAGCCAAGAAGAATTCAACTGAACTATGTTTAAATTGGTGAGTTAATATTTTGTTATTAACTGATACTTATAAATTAATCAAAATTATTATTTTTTCGTTTAAGAACATAATGTTATTTTCCTACTCGGCATGTTTTTCAGTACATGTCACTGAATGGTACCATTGTTGGTCAATAACAACAAAACCTCATGAAATATAGTGAAGACTATGGAGTTCATTGACTAAAGAATTGTGGCACCAACATTGAATTGAGATGTGATTTGATGCAATGTTCCTCTTCATTAGGTAGCTACCATCTTTGTTAGTCACCAGCAGTACTATCTTTAGGATAATTTTCACATGCTGCTGATATAAATTCTGGAATCCCAGATAGATATGTACATTATATACCCTTGTGAAAAAAAAACTACAGTTTTGTTACCTCAGATATAGTGTGCTTCATTCATCTTTGTGGCCCCAATAATTATTTCATAGTCAGTGTTAAATGCTGTCTGCATTCTATGACCACTACAGCTACACTACCTCTTTACATGTTTTGTCATACATATGACTGAATCTATTACTGTAAGTGGGTGTAAGCAAAACTATCCAGCATATTTCTGTCTCTAATTTTTTACCTTCAGTTTATCCAATAAATAAATCACTAAACAATCAAAGATTACTTAAAATCAAAAACATCAGAAATTTTTGCTTTATGACAAAAGTACAAAGCAAATGTATTTCTATCCAAACATTTAACCTCTCATCCTATTATTTTCTAAATGGCAAAAACTTCATGTCAATCATTTATTGCCTACTCTTTTCTGACATGTGGCTTTTAGTTTTTCTCAAATTCGTCTTTTCAGATATTTTCATGATATCAGTTCTATTCTTGATTGTTAAATGTTTGGTTTCATGCCACTTATGCTTGATTTTTTTTTCTGTTTTGTAAGTCAATGTTTTCATAATAAAATTATTATTAACAAACCAATGTTAGTAAAATTTTCAGGATATATTAAATAAATGCAAAATATACAGGCCAGAGACTTATATATTTGATTAATTCAATGCCACATATGCCTGAATAAAGTAGTTTTATTCTATAATTTTTCATAATTATGGGGTCTATATTCTTCAGCAATTTTTTGGAGATTTTGTTAACTTTCTACTTTTTTAAAATTTTAACACTACTTGCAGCAACTTTTATTGCTTCCCAGAGATCTTCTTTGCTTGAATATTCATTTCTATTCTCATAAACGTCTCTTTTAATGATTAACTACAGGTTCTCTATTGGATTAACTCATATGTAACTTGAAGAGAGAATTATGACAAAAACAAGATGGTGGCATTCTACAATATTTCAAACAAAAAGTTAGGATACACTGAATACACTGGTTCCCACTCAATCACCAAAGTTAAGCAACATTGAGCCTGGTCAGTACTTAGATGGGTGCCCGCTTGGGAATACCAGGTGCTGTAAGCATTTATGGACAGATGTGCGTTGTGGTACAGTGGATGTTGGCTTGAAATAGGAAATCAGTGAGCCGAGTTCCAATTCCAATTGAACACTCTGCATTCACTTACACACTGGTACCCTTGGGAAAGGTATTAATCCGTACTTTCCCTCCAGTTATGGGTTAAATAACTGAGGTCTGCTGTTCATGCGATTTGTGGCGAACTTCTGCACCAATTATTTGTTATCAGCAGTTCCAAAGAGTGTGGATGGTGCTACACAATCTTTCACCACTCTAAACATTTCTTTGTGTGGCAGTCTGAGTTAGACTCTCATACATCAAAATCGACAGGATAGTCCATAATAATAATGTAATATTTATTATAAATGTAAGTATATCCTGAAAGCTATACCAATTTTATTATGAAAACATTGAGTTGTATAATAAAATCTGATATAGTATATAATTTAAAGTGTGAATTTATTGGTATGTCAGTGCATTAGTAAGTTCTATGCCTGAATAGTCACTGTTATAAGAAAACTGATTTTCATTTTAACTACAAGTGTATGCCATGAAATAATCACAAGGAATTTTTATCCAGTGCAAAGATAAGAACAGCAAAAATAGTTTTCTAAAAACAAATTTTTCTTATCCAAATCAGAGGCAAGTGAATATGATGTCTGCAAATAGTTCAGTATATTTTCAATATAGAATAAATTTATTCTACTTTGATTGAAAGTATTCCAGAATGTCAGTATAGAACAAAGTAGTGTGTGTAAACATCAGAGAGGATTAAAATAAAAAATCTTTATAGAAGTGGAATATAACTTCCTCTTCTTAGAATTTATTAAAACTGACCCATGAATCTAGTAATATTTTATTGAATTATTGGATACCCTTGAGTAAAATGTTTAAATTGTAAAAATTCAAAAAATAATTACTTTTTAATATTTTTTTTTATTTTCTATGTGAGGAAGAGACAGGGAAGATGATTCTATTTAGCTTGTAACAGGTTTTATTTACATACATTTTGTAGAACTATTGTTCACTTCTGTTTCCATGGATTCTGTTATTATCACTGCTACAACCTCTCTAGATTTTTTAACCTTGCTCTTTCCTCTCTAGTTTGTCCTCTTCAACTTTCAACATCCTACTATTTTTTATCAAAAAGTATTTTCTAAAAGGTCAGTATCAATAAAACAATTTAAAATGAATATCTAAAAATAAGTGTCTCAACATTAGTTACAATAAATAAGATATGAAGACTGAGTTTAGCTTTCATTTAGCACTTAGCCAGAGGTTTATCTTAAACTTCATGAATGTTGAAACAAGAGAAGAATTATTAAAAATTAAGGTAAGGAAGTTATGAAGATTTTTAGTTTGAGAAAATTTGTCATCAGCTTTTTATGATTAAGTTAGCCAACTGTGAATATTGATTTTTTTTATTATATTTGTGGTATATGTACTTCCACAATTATTACTATTTACAAATAAAGGATGAAGAAATATTCTATTAAATAATAACAATAACCATGATTAAGAGGGTTTTCTTAAGTAACTTGTTTCTTTTAATAAAACAGTTTTGAAATGTTTAACAGATTAAATAGTAGGGTACACTGAGTTATTTAGCCTTGATGGAAGTATGTCTTCAACGCACTAAAGTATTAAGGGAAATAGTAGAAAAAAAGGACATTTGAAATTAGAATCAGAGAGTTAAAAATTTCTAGGATATATAATGAAGAAAGGCTTAAAGAATTTTACACTCGCATAACATATTGAAGGTAAGAGGGATGAAGTAAGTAACCTGCGAAATGGGATTAGGTAAATGGTTAGCGGAATAAGGAAGAATAGTAAAAAAGACAAACACAGCAAAGAGCTACAAAGAATATGAATTTGTGGAAAGTTATGATCACCTATGTCCACTCGGAACACAGGGCATAAAAAAAGAATAAAAAGAATATTGGCCTACTAACAGCAGTTACCATCTTGTATGTGAGCAATCATGGCTATCAGCAATTTCACGTACTTTGCAGTTCTTAGTAAAGTTTGTCTTTTTGCTATCTCTCCTAACTATTTAAACAAGCTCATTAAGCAGCTTATGTACTGATTTCCTCTGTCCCTCTTGCCTTCAATATGTTTTGTAAGAGTCATATTTTAAAGTCCTCTTTCCTCATGATCTCCCTAGATATTTTGTCTCTCTCTCTGGTGCTAAGAGCAGTAGACTATATAAAATATATTTTTTAATTATACAAGAAAGCATAAAGTAGAAATATAAATATGCTAAATTTTCATTTTTTATTAACATATTTTCAAACAATATAACTTTTACTAGTTCATGCAATTACAGAAATTCAGAACAAAGTTGTTTTAAACAAGACACAAACTCAAACTTGTATTGTTGTTATACCATGCAATGATGCCAATATTATCTTAACTGCTAACACTCCTGTTTACAAATTAATATATTAGCCCAAAACTTCATTATAAAAATAACTAAAAGACAAGCAAAGTCTCTCTTCATTCTAAACTGTTACATTCCAGAATTATTTTAATATGGGCCAAAAGATTCCTTATCTTTAAAATATACATTGAAGTATTTTTCTTGCATTTGAATCATTTTAAAGGCTTTACAATCCTGTTTTAAAAAATAAAAGAGTCTCTAACCAACAGAAAAGAACTCCTTGAAAAGGATCTTCACTTGTAGAGATAGTTACCATCAGTAAGACACAGAAACAGCTGACAATGCAAGATATAAGATCTATTAAGTGACCACTCTTACCAAATTAGACCACGAAAAAATAACAGAAGAGGGGAGCACAGCAAGTTTAGAATCCCTGCCAGCTGCCAAGCCTTTTACTGTAATTGGTACGGAAAAGCATAAAACACTCATATATGCTTCACTAACCAAATAAAAGCCTGAAAAAGTTCTGAAAAACCTTCCCATATTTTCATTCACAAAACCAAGATAGAAGACATGTAATCAGGGTTTAAATTTATCATATTAACAATTCTAACTATAGCAGAAATGATCTTATTGTTAGCCAACTATCATTTTTTTTTAGGTAGATTAAAGCTTAGTAAAAAAATTGTATATGCCTTTAACCAAAACAATTTAAAGTATTCCAATTGAGGTGCAGGTTAATGAATTATAGACCAAAATGTCTATATCCCAAAGTTGATTCTGCGAGTGAGTAACTGAAGCAAAATTATTTATGAAGTTTGTTAACCAGTTATAATTTATGTTGGTTGCTAATAATTTTAGATGGAACAAGTTATCATTTTTATAAATGAGGATGTATTTAGGACAATGTTTAATCTTCTTACCCACAAAATGAATGAAAAGGATGGTTATTCCCTTGATATCACTATTACTGTATACACTTTTGACTCCTTCAGCAATGTTTATTGGTTTAATAAGTGAAGATTAGAATTTTAATTAAACCTAACTATATGAAAGTTGATTCATACATTTTCTTTATTCTTGAGAATTAACAAAAAAGTTATTAAGCACTATTTGTAAAAATAATTTTATATTTACAAGAGTATAAAATACGTGAACCAACTATAATGAAATAGTTGTTCAATAGTTCATTGACATTCTTATAAAATAATGAATGAAAAAAACTCGTTTTCATAGTTATTTATGAAAGTAAATAATAAATATTACATTGTAGTTGGTTTACATATTTTAATAGTTTTGTAATTTTTTATAAATTTTTCAACAGAAAGATTTCTTTTCAAATTTATTTTTTTTGTAAAATGGTAAATAATGAATTTTTAGCAAAGGTTAATAATAAATATCACATTATAACCATGTAAATAAACATTGCCAATGGAATCAAATGTGTATATAGAAATAGCGACATCAAGGGAATAACCATTCTTTTTGACACACCATTTTTTGCAGGTACAAAGATTAAACATTGATATATTTGGCATCTTTATATCTTCTGTGGCCTATTTTGACACCATAATAAGAAAAATATTGAAAATAAAAAAAAACAAAGAAAAATAATTTTCAAAACCGAAATTGGCCTGTCTGGATCAAATGATCCATTAGTTTTAATTCACGTTTTATCAAAAATGTCATGTCTTAAGAATGAAGTGAGCTGTGACAGGAATGAACTTGAGGACATCTGAAAAGAAGTAATGGTCAGATACAACAGATGACCTGTTTATGAGCACAAGATTATATCATCATTTTGTAATGATGGATGTGCATTGTGGTGCAGTAAATATGAGTTCGGAACAAGAAATCAAAGAGCCAAGTTTGAATTCCTATTGAATTTGTTGCATTCACTTACATGCAAATACACTTGGAGAAAGGTATTAATTCATCACATTTCCCTCCAGCTATGGGTTAAATAGCAGGATAGGTTGGGTTCTATAGCCTTGCTTGGTAACCAGTCTATTGCAGAAAGTAATAGCAACCTACGCCCAGGAAAATCTTCTGCCCAGTCATGTCTCTTTTGAGACATGACCTCCCAAGTGTGTATCACATATGACACTCAACTAACTGACTGTAATAAATGAATTCATACAAAAATAATTTAATTTGAGTACATCTGCCTATAATACTGAGATGTGGTAGTGTAACTATTTACACTATTTACATTGTTTGGACCATTGTCCTCATCTTTATCATTATATCCACAATGTTTTGGCCATTGTGGATATAAAACATTGGTTAAATTAATCCAGTAACTTGAAAACTTTTTTTTTACTTATTAATCACTTTTTTTTTACTTATTAATCACCCCATATCAGGCCCAAGAGCCACTATAAATAGCAGGTTGCTGAATAAGGTTATTGTATATACATAAGAGGATGAGGTTAGAAGTGCAGATTATGAGGATAAATATGAAAAATAACAGCTGACCCTATATTTGAAGAGGATAAGACTGTAGCATTCACTTGGGAGCATGTTACACAAAAAAAAAAAAAAAAAAAAAATCACTATTCAAATGGAACTTCATGGATACAAAGGGAATGTGTATGTGGCATGTTGGATCTTAGCTGTGAAGGGCTGAACTAGTAGAAACAATGTAGTTCATAAGAACATTCGTCATTGAAATAGCAATTGAGTAGTTATTGGGAAGGAGTTATAGAATGGAAAATAATTCATCACCCACATGATTGTAAACATTTTTGAATTTTATCAAGGCTGGAAAGTGAGAGCTAAATGGATCTGGCTCAAGAGCGTAAGAGGAGGAGGAGTCAGAGGAGTCAGATACTTTCTGGGGTGGTACAATTTTATGAGCATCTTCAGTAATGGATTGTATAGACTTGTTCCACTTATATATTGGTTGACTTTATATATATTTGTATAAATACTTTAAAAAATATAATTGTCCATTCATATAAGCATACAGAGTTACATGTCTGTGCTAACTGATATATATAGTTTGATTGCCGATTCAGTCTACAAGGGTGTCACCTTTTTTAGGAAAAATTTTTCTCCACTAGGATCAGAAACAGGCATCAAGCAGGTGCTGAATTGAGAATTTAATTCCAGGTCTGTGACTGGTCAATTATTAAGTTATTTTTTTTTTTAATATTTGAATTCTTGACTTTTAGTAGTGTCATTTTTTTTAGTTGGGGAAAGAGCTCTTAATTTATGTCAAAAAGTTTTTTTTTAACTCCAAATTTTGTAGCTGTAGCTGCAAACTATATATATATAAAAGCAAAATCCATTGTGTGTATGTTTGTGAATGTATACAATATATATTGCAGATTTATGAATAAATAAACCTGCAATGATTTCAAACTTGATTGATTTTTTATGAGTTAGTACATTCAATTATGATATCTCCAACCTGTCATCAAAACCAGAGTATAATCTATTAGTCAATCCCAGGGTTAAACAGAATTCAGCCTGAAAAGTCATATGTAGCACTTTGATATTTAATATGCAACTCACAGAAATATGTTGGCTGAGCACCTTTCTCATCACAGTTAATATAAAAAGTAAATGAGTAAAACATATTTTATTTTTTATAATTATTTACTAGGTATAAACTTTGGTATCACTAGATTAAAACCTAATCTGATGTTATCAGAAATATTTAAGAATTTAAATCTTAATCTTAATTCTAGACATCAGTGAGACTTTGTTCATCCATGTTGAATTAAAGAATGGCTGGAGGCAGCCAAAATGTGGTTCTACAGAAGGATGCTACAGATATCGTGGACTAAGCATGCAAGCAATGAGGAGGTGTTGGAAAGAATGGCAACAAAAAGGAAATTGATGCCAAGCATCAGGAAGAGACAACTGAAGTTCCTGGGACATGCAATGAGGAAAGAGAGCCTGGAGAACCTGATACTGACTGGTCAGATAGAAGGAAGGAGAGACAGAGGAAGGCAGCAGATAACATATTTGCAGGGTCTGATCAGGTGGATGCCGGAACAGGGGTTGCCAGGAGCAACAGGCTCAAACATACTAAGAGCCACAAGGGATAGGGAGACGTGGAGAACTATGATCGCCTACGAAACAAAGGGATTAAAAAAATTTCAAGTTAGCAGTGGGAGCAGAAAACTGTCAGAGAACTTCAGGTAATCTCCTTAAAGATTAAGGATTTGAATGTACCAGGGAGTGAGAGTTGTCATTGGTAGCTTAACTGTTTCAGCCTGACCTCACTTAGGTCATTTATATTAATAGTGTCATACAAGATGTTGAACTGTACAGACCTAGTTGATATGCTTTGGATCCAAATTTTGTTTACCAAATATTCTCTATGTAGTTAAAATAGTCATCAATCATGAGTCTGAAAATTGTAGTATAGCCATACGTTAGGGTGACCAGTATGCTTTTGATGTGGTTGAGGCCAGGTTTGTACAAACTATACCATCATTTTTTTTATTTTTGTGGTTGACTCCATTAGTTATATGTTTTTGTTTGTTTAAGTGAACCTTCATCACTTCACATGTATTTTAGTGTAGAGTTTATAAAAAATTCCATTTGAATTGTTCCAATATTTGCATATGTGGATTGTCCTTTTGAATTAGTCCTTGATTTTTGGTAGCTCTTTTCTTGTATAGATATTATTTTTAACACATCATCCTTTTGGTTTTAGTGTTCATTGAATTTTTGATGACTTGAAGCAAAGTTCCACACTCGAATATGTGTGCAGCTGGGAATGAGGTAAAAAGCCAAGAGAAGAGAATTATATACGTGGTTTGTTGTTTTATATGGTTATAACACTTAAGCATTTCTGCTTTGACTTTAGTGGGAGCATTAGTGGTTGGTTGGCTTCTACTTGAAATGAGCTAACCAAGTAAGCTATGTCTGAGTTATAGAAAAGGAAAGAATATTTTTTTTATAATCATTTTACCCTAAGCAAGGTAGTACTGCCACTGGTGCACAGGGGTTTACATAAGAGGTGAATGATGAGAAAGAGGAACAAGTTACAGGGGGGAGTCAGAGAATGGATAAGAGAAAGATGAAAACAATAGAGTAGAAAGGAAAAATAACAATACAAGGGTTGTCAGGGAAGGGATTCAAGTCAAAGAGATAAGAGATGGCAATTGACATTGCATTTAAATTCTTGGAGATTGTAGCTGTGAGAGAAGCAAGTATAGAGAATTCCATAGGTGAGAAGTGCAAAAAAAGCTGCTGCTACAGTAAAAGTTGCAGTTGCATGTGATCAGTTTCACTGTAAAAGGGTGAGACCTAGTTGCTAGTCTAGTAGCTCAAGTAAATTCATGCAGCGGGGGCACCAGGGAGCTAAGCTCATCGAAACAGAAGCTGTGAAAGTATCTGTAGAAGAGAGAGAGGGAAGCCGCATTATGTAGGTGAGAAAGTGACTGGAGTTGAGCAACCAGGTTTACATTGTCAACAGCAAGGGCATCTGCCCAGATGTGACAGCAGTATTCAATGTGCGAGCAGATGGTAGATTTATACATATGCAAGATTGATTCAGATGAGAAAAACTTCCTGGCCCTACACAGTAAATCAACCTTTCTCATAGCAGATTTAGCTATGGATTCAATGTAGTCATTCCACTTCAGGTTGGCTAATAGAGTTGGGTCAAGGAGGCACAGTGTTTTGCTTTCAGGGAGACTAGCCTGATCCATACTAATGGGGGTGGTAGGAACAATTCTCTTTAATGGTTAAGAGATAGCAGCTTTGTTCTGGATGCATTAATATTTACTAGCCATTTTTTACTTTAGTCCACCACAGATTGGAGGTCCTTTTCAAGATTAGCAGCAAGGTTTGTTTTGTAAGCCTCAGCAGATTTCTTATTGAGGTGGGAGTAAATGGTGGTATCATCAGTGTAGATGCCTATTTGGGTTCTGATTACATCAGGGAGATCGTTGATGAAGATCAGAAGATGCATAGGACCTAGAATAGAGCCTTCAGGAACACCCACATTCATACATTAGTATCTGGAAGCATACCCATTCATTACTACCTTCATTATTCAAATTGAAAGGAATGACTGGATTAGATCAAATAAGCGTTCAGTTATACCATAGCCCCAGAGCTTGCATAGAAGTTCAGCATGCCTGACTCTGTCAAATGCTTTGGAGATATCTAGGACAACAGCTCAAGCTTTGCCGTTCTTATCGAGATCCTGGTTAATATACTCTGTGATGGTCGTAAGCATATTGGCAGTAGACCTGGTGAAGTGGAAACCATACTGTTTATCAAAGAGGCTGTGGGATGTTGAACCACTTCAGCATTGTTAATAGCCTCAAACACTTTGCCAAAGATTGGTAGGAGGCTGATAGGGTGATAATTAGAGAGGTTTGGGGGTTCTCCAGAATTCTTAAATACAGGAATCACAGAGAACTTTCAGCAGGCAGAAAAACAAGAAGCAGAGAAGCAGTGGTTGTAGAGTTTGGAAAAAACAAATGAGAGTTCAGTAGCACATTTCTTCACCTTATAGGGGTTAAACTTTGAAATTATGTTAGAGACCATCAAGGGGCTAATGTGAACGTCACTCAGTTCAGCTTCAGTTCTAAGTGGGAAATCAGGTGCAGACAAATCCATTGTTGAGTTGGTGGAGAATCTGCATGCAAAGCATTCGGCTTTGTCTGCTGAAGAAGATGTGAGGACCTCAAATTTATTGATTAAGAGGGGATTGAGGGCTTGTTGTTTAACACATTTTTACAAAGCTGCCAGTAGTCTTTGGAGTCGACCTTGCGGAATGCTATACGCTGCTTCATTCTTTCAGCAAACAACAGCTTACCATCATTTAGGATCCTCTTGCACTCATTATGAGCAGAGGTAAAAATGCGCCTAATATGGTCAGACACATGGCTTTGATAAAGCCGTACAAAGTGGTTCCTGTGAGCAGTAGCGGCCATGCAAGCAGGGAAGGACTAGGAGCATGAATTGGATTTAAGTTGTAACTTCCTGGCTGGGATGAAAGCATTGATGCCAGCTTTAACCCAAGAGGATACCTCAGATGCACAGTCTTTAATGGGAAGACTAAAAACTTTGTTCCAAGGGATGTCACACAAGAAATTGCAGAACAACTCCCAATCAGCTTTTTGGTAGCAATAAGGTATTCTGCTGGTCAGTGGGGGGGGGGGGAGAAAATATTAACAGAAACCACAGCATGATCAGTGTTGCCAAGAGGACAAATCTGTGAGACTTGGCAAGAATCAGGGATAGAAGTGAAACAGACCTGGCAATGATTCAGTTCCATAGGGTTATTAGAAAAATCATAAGGAAGTCCACCAATTGAAAAGTTCATGGTATGAACACCAGCAAGATCTGTGACCGAGTTTTTCAACCACTCAGTGTGGTGGGTATTAAAGTCTCTAAACACAAATATATGAACCAACAAATGAGAGGAAATGGCCTTATCTATATTGTTCAATATGTTGTCAAGTGTGGAATAGTCAAGAAATGAAGAGAAGTGATAGAGAAAGAAAAGATGGCTAACTGAGCTTAGTAAAGATAGATGGAGACACGTGTAGGAATGGTCTGGAGATTCAAGAGAAATCACCCTAGCTAGATGGAGATGTTTGTTAACATAAATACCAATTCCATGCATATGGACATTAGAGTCCTTCCTAAAGAGGGGAAGGTAACCAGGAATATAGAAATCAGACGAAGAAATAGAAGGGTCAAGGCTAGTTTTACTTGGAGGAAGGATTTAATGCTGCGAATGTCGGTCTGAATATCACAGACGTTCAAGAAAGAGATGTTAACAGGTTTAGGTGATTTTTGTTTAGCTGGTTTAGATTTAACTCTTACTTCTTCACAAATAGGATGACAGAGAAAATCTCTTTCTTTCTCTACACATCTTTTCTTTACTTCGCCCCTCTTTTCTAAAATCCTACCATTTTGTTCATGTCCAGTTTGATTTGGTGTTGATTTCATAATTGCTTAAATTCTTTAAATGTAAGTCATTTTAATGAATTTTTTGAAAAATTAATTCAGCTTTCTTGTTTTTGTTATCCACAGTTGAACATTTGTCATCACATATTTTTTTTATTTTAACTTGTTAGAAAGTTCTCTTGCATTAGGGACTAAATTCCTTTCTTTCTCTCTGTAAATGTATCTGTTATTACCTAACCTCTCCAGCCATTGTCATATGTAGCATATTTAGAAGTAAATTTAATCACTGCTTGATCTGGTTTTAGTCAAAAAAGTGAAACTTTCCTTCAAATGCTTATCATTTTCAGTTTACTGGCCATTCCAATTGTGAGCTGTATTATTTTTTAAATATTTTTTCTTTTTTTTCTTTCCTTCTCCTCTCTTTTCTAAAATCCTACCATTTTGTTCATGTCCAGTTTGATTTAATGTTGATTTTTTTTTTTTTTTAATCGTTTCACCCCGAGCAAGGCATTCCACTGCCACTGTAGCGCAGGGGGTAACATAGGGTCGGGGGAGTGATGGGAAATGATGGTTAGATATAGGAAATGTCAGAAGGAGGGTAATAGATGGGTAAGGGTACCAAGAATGAGGGTTGGTTAGATGGTGAGAGTGTTTGAGAGAATAGATGCAAGTTAGTGTGTAAGGAGGTGTCTATTGACCTTACACTTAAACTCCTGGAGATTGTAGCCGTCGGGGAAGCAAGCATGTGGAAGGGAATTCCACAGGCGGGAAGTGTGAGAAAAGAAGCTGTTGGAGTAGAAATTGCGGTTACATTTTATCAGTTTCACTGTAAAAGGGTGGGACCTAGTTACCAATCTAGTATCTCATGTAAATTCATAACTAGGCGGCACCAATGACTTAAGTTCATCGGAGCAGAGGCCGTGAAAGTACTTGTAGAAGAGGCACAGGGAAGCCACGTCACGCCGGTGAGAGAGTGGTTGCAGCTGGTCCGTCAAGACAGGATCGATCACGTTACAGATTCTCCGTTGTATTAATTTTTAAGTAATCTTCTGACTTTTAACTAAGTTAAAATTTAGTAGATTTTTAATTATTTTAAAATCCGAGTAGATAGACCCTACTATAGCCTGGTTCATACTCCTCCCTCTTTTGATCAGGAGTAGTGACTCATCCCTTGTTTCCTGTTTAGGAAGGGGTTCTTGGTTTCTTTTCTCTCTTCAGGTCTTATAGTAGTGTTGTCGCAAACTTTTTGCAATGTGTGTGGATGGTACCAATGTCTCTTTATTCTGAGGGTACTGAGTTGGAAGTTTCCTGGTTGCTGCTTCTGAATGGTTAGTTAGAAGCCTAAAATCTTGTATAGCATCTTGAGAGGCTGCTTTGATCAACAGTTGAATAATATCAGGGCTTCTTGTATTGCCATGTCATGCATGGATGCATGTCCATGCAAGTACCTCCAGTGGGCAACCCTGAGGTCACATTATGCTGCAGTTTTCTTTCTACATATTGCATTTGACACCGACTGATACTACCACTTCAGGCCTCTCCTTACCAAAAAAAATCTGTATATTTCAACATGCTTACTACTATTCACCACAAATATTGGGTGTTTATGTGGAATATATATATATAGGAAAGTTTGTTTAGGTGTTTATCATACACAGTTAAAATGTCAAGTATAGTCTTCAAATATGGTATGCGTACTTATTGGACTGAGAAGGGTTTAACTTTTAAAAATGTTTCATTCCTCATGGGAAAAGGTATTTACCTCTCTTTTATTACATGGGTTTATCTTTGACTATTACACTTTCCATTTGTAAGCATTTGTTGTAAAATCAGAATTTCTCTTTTATTATTAATTTTGGGGCAAAAATACTTGTACATTTTAAAAAAGTAATATTGTATATCAATTTTTCCAAAAAATATTTTGTATACATTTCAAAGTATTTCTTGATTGAAAATTTCCCAGGAAAAAAAAAATTTGTTTTGCATTTATTTTATGCTACCAATCGCTTCTGACCAGTGTTGCTGACACTCATAAATACTGACAATAATGATATTGGCTTGGAATGAGAAATTGAGAAGCTGATTTCAAATTCCAGTTGAATTTGTTGCATTCACTTACACACAAATACCCTTGGGAAAGGTATGAATCCATCCCTCATCCCTCCAGCTAAATAGCAGGACAGATTGGGTTCTATAGCCTTGATTGACAACCAGTCTACTCCAAAAAAATTTTCTGCCTAGTCAGTCATGGATCAAAAGAGGCATGATCCTTCAAGTGTGTATCACATGCTGCACTTAACTGACTGATAAGTTATATTGATTGAATTGTTTTGTTTCATTAGGCAGAACACCATCAATTTGAAATAAACAGTTTGTCATTATAACGAATCTTGAGCTCTTACCCATTGTAAATGTGTACTTCAGCTAGTTTAATAATATTTTTTATAAAACTCTTGTCATAAAAATAACTTGTTTATACGTCAAGCAACTGAATTTCATTATATGCATCTCCAACATTATGTAAGTATCATTATTCCTGAGCTATACTCAAACTTCTAAGTATCCAAGTATAGCACATAACTTTCACATTTTAATATGTAATAATTAAAGTACTAAAGGTAAATAAGATTGTAGACTTGATGACGAGATTTAATAAGTTCTTTGTTTTAGATACTAAATAGTTTCCTTTTTTTTATTATTATTATGAATTTAAATATGAATCAATGTCTGAGTAATCTTGGGGTTCATACCTGCTCCAAGAAAATGGGAAATGATTCATACTAACCTTGTTCTAGGCTAAGATTGATAAACAACTACTAATATATTTGATTTGAAATGTATTTATATTATAACAAAAGGTTACCAATATACAACTGGCTTATAAATACGTTTAAGTTCAAAAACAACTCTGAGTTTGTTGGATGCTTCGTCACAGATCATCCGTGATATTTCTAGCCACAGTTCGTTAAGGGTTTCAGATCTTTCAACATCATACCCCATCTCAACAGTGACCCAGCAGATAATGATCAGGTATGGACTTGGTTACCATCTGTCAGCTACAATTTTCTCCATTTTTTAAATCGCACACTGCGACTTCTCTTAGCAATTTATATTCTAATAATGTTTTTTTATCCATTTCTTATACTATCAATTTGTCTCTGATATTAAGCAAAACATAGCTGTGAGTTGAAAAAAAGGAAACTAGACATTTTCCCATTTTTAGAGATATCTTAAAAATATCCATGTTCATCATATTTATAAATCAATAATGAATGAATTGGACTAAAATTCTTTATATGTGCCTTTTTTTTTCTTTTTAAATGTGTTACTTGGGCTCAATTCTTTTTTAAATTTTAAATAGAAAAACTTCAATGGCCTTATTCCTTGTATTCAGATAAGAAAGCAGATCAAATATATAACCACCTAAATTGATCCAGGGACTCTATGGTTGTGATTGTCTTTATTCATAATGAATGGATATGTTTTTTAAAATTAAAGAAATGGAATTATTACTTGTTTCAGATTTGAATAAACTTTCATCATTAAAACTAAATTAAAAGAAAGACAAATAACAAAAATCAGACAATTGATGGAGCAAGGAAGCAAAAACTGTAATCACTAACCTTTAAAATATATACATATACCCATAAATGTAAATGAACTGATTTTATTTTCTAAGTGTATGCCACGGGTTATGTTTTTAATTTGGCTCAAATTTGAGTCCATGAAAAGTTATCTATATTCTGGAAAATTCTTCATAGTGAACAAACTTATTTGTATTTCCTTATTATAGTTTAAATATATACTCATATATCTTCTTGATTTCAGATGTTATTGCACATCAGATGAATGTTTTCTTTAAATTCCTATAAATATTCAAACTAAAGCCTTTGACAGACACCTTGGCTTTGAGCAAGTCTTTCACAACACACTATTATGATCACTTGTCTCTTTGATATTTGCAAACTCTGCTGTATTTCTATATACAAATGTTCCTTTCATAACTCATTTAAAATAAAAACAAACAAAAAACAAATACCATTAAAATGTGTGAAAAACACATTTTTAATCTACTGAACTATTAGATTACTTATATTAAGTTTGTTCCCCATAACAAGCATCTGAGACATTTTGGTTTCCAAAAAGAACTTTCTATGTTTTCAGATATATTGTAAATGCAATTTACTGTTATTGTTTGATAGATTTGAACAAAAGAATTTGACTTATCACATCAGGTGAACAATCCTCACCAAAAAACAACTTGTTTTAAGCCAAAGCATTACAAAGAATTTAATACTTTACCCATTGGTAAGTCAATACAAAATATGCTCAATTCTTGCCATTGAATTGAAGGATCAATTCCATCCTCTTATCTATATTATTATTCTGCTTATCTGTATATCCAACTGACCTAAGATCAGTGTAGTATTATCCTGATCCCCAGTCATTCTAAGCTGTAATCAGTTATGTTTTCTGACTTCAAAAATAACCCACCTAATAAATAATATTAATTAGGAAAGAATTGCAAAAAACAAGGGTGGTATGAAGGAGAAAAGAAAAAAAGCTAATAAACCAAAAAAAATAAAAAATACAAACCTAGTAATAGAATAAGCAAGATCAAACAAAAGAAATTTTTTTAAAAAATAGTCTAAAGCAGCCAAATAGGGAAAAAGAAAAAGAAACACTAGAAAATCTACTTGGATTCAGCACTTTCACGGCTTCTGCTCCAATGAACTTAGATCACTGGTGCCCCTTACATTCAAATTTGCATGAGATACTAGATTAGCAACTGGATCTCACCCTTTTACACTGAAACCAATAAAATGCAACCGTAACTTCTCCTCCAACAGTTTCTTTTCTCGCACTTCCCGACTGTGGAATTCCCTTCCACATGACTGCTTCTCCGCCGGCTACAATCTCCAGGAGTTTAAATATAAGGTCAATAGACACCTCCTAACACACTAACTCGCTTCCATTCTTTCAAACACTCTTCCCATCCACCCAACCCCAGCCTCCATATCCATACCCATCACCCTCCTTCTGAAATTTCCTATATCTAATCAATCTTTCTATTTATCTTGCCCTATGTAGCCCCAAGCGCAATAATGGCAGTGGAATGCCTTGCTTGGGGTGAAATGATTAAAAAAAAGAAAAAAAAAGAAACAGACAATGCTTAATTCTATTTTTTTTTTTTTTTTTTAAGTCATATCACCCCAAGCAAGGTGGGACCACCACTAGTACACAGGAGATTAGAATAAGAGAAAAGACTGGGTATGGGGGGGGGGGGGTTAATGGAGAAAGCATAAATGATGATGTGATTCAAGAAGATAGACGATGACAATTGACATTGCATTTAAATTTTTGGAGATTTTAACTATCAGGGAAGTAAAGTAAACAGAAGTGAGTTTTACAGGTGGTTACATTTAACTATTTCAATATAAAAAGTAGTATGCTTAAATTCATGTGGTCAGGACACAGGAAAACAAAGCCCATCAGACCAGTCACCATGAAAATATTTGACCAGAACAATGAATTAAAAATTTAATGGCAAACTGTAAAAAGACAGATAAAAAAATTTAATTAGAATTCAGTAAAAAATCTTTATGCATATGAAACTAATTTATGTTTGGATAACATTTAAATGAAAATATTTGTAGATAACAAAGATTGGAAAGGGTAAGGCAAAAATGAGAAGATACAGGCAAAGGGTGAGAGAAGAGCAGAGCAGAGGTATAGTCATAATTGTTCTGTGTGCATGCATTTCAATTTAAGCTGAAAGGAAAAAAATGATTCATGTTTACGTAAAATAGGGAACAAAATGAATGACTTTAATTTGAGTTTTAACATTGTACTTTGGCAGTAATAAACTTTGATTATTTATATTAAGCACAAAGAAATGATGTATCTATAAATTCATTTAATCTTTCAGTTCATCTAGCAAGAGCTAGTTTAATGGCTCTAAGGAGTATTATTCTTTTTTTGACAAATCAAATGTAGGTGTCTCATAACCCATGCTATTATATATCAATATACTCAGCAACTTTAATGTAAAACATGTGGGGATACAATTCATAAGTTTCAGTCATTAAGATGAAATACAAAATCAAAAACTGTTTTCTGTTGCTTCAAACAATGGGCAAATTTATATCATTTTTAGCTTTGGCATTGACTATCATTTTTAAGATCATTTATTTATATTTGGGTCAGTGTGCATGTATTTATTTCAGTGGGAATTATAAAAATTCATTGCTCATATTGTTGGCATGAAAACAGATGTCTGACCAAGGATCAAAATCTTGCCAATAAATCTAAACCACTGGCTATCATACATACATCGATATTCTGCTGTCTATATTTTCCAATTATCTTTAGGTAGTATTGAAGTAGTTCAATGATAACACAAGACTTAATCTCTCTATTCAACTTCTGACTTTTTTGATTCCTCTCAACCAGTGTATGTATGGCCTTACATTTCCATCTATGATGTCTCCAAGATTCTCCATTTCTCAATGAGCTGAGTATTTATATATCTATCACTGTCATGTTTCTCATTCCCATGTTTACAAGCCAAATGTAACTGTAAGGTCATGTAATTTTGTACTAAGCCACCAAAGGTCACATCAACTCAATCTTGCATCTGACTCCTTTGATGGTCTGGTGTGATATTGAGAGTAAATTCAATTTTGGACATGATACTACCAATGACAGCTTTAGGTTTGCTGGCACCCAGGGCAAGCTGAATATTTTTTTTAATTATCACAAGGTGAAAAACTGAAAAAATAGAATAATGAGCTTATTACAATATACAATTTTAATACAAGCTAAAGAAAATATTCATTATTCTAACTAAAACAATAAGAAATCTAAATCTTTTTATGACACATTTTACACCTGTCTTCTTTAGAAAATCTTTTTTTATTGACAAAATAGCCAAAGTATTTAATCAGTCTTGAGTTATGGATGACTACAAATATGTTTTTATAAGCTTTAGTTTTGGAAGATCCCAAACACATGACATGGCAGCATGATGGTTCCCTACATGATTGTACTTTGAGCTAACCCTGAATACTACAACAGTATATTTGAATTTTCAACAAATAAATAAAATCCTTAAAATTAAAGAATATTTAAGTAAAGGCTTCTTGAACTTGGAAAATTTAGGCATGAAAGCTGTTTTTATCTTTATGATCTCTTTCTGAGAAAATATGACAAAAGGCTATTTTGTAGGCTTTTTAGTATTGTAACATTGCAAGCACTTATTTCATAAAGCTAAAAACAATAATTATCCCTATATAGCTGAAATAAAGATGAATACTTTTGTTCTAATAGAAATAAAGAACAGATATTTTCTTCAAATAATGTAAAATGTTGTTTATTCCTACAGACTACTTGTACAGCAGAAGGCTACACACACAAATTGATGATGCATTGGTTTCAGTCAGTATCAAGTAGATTTTTTACAGGGTGGAATTGCAAGCTCTACACCTAATCCTCCAGTTTTGAATACAGTTGTCCTTCTCCTAGACTGGCTGTCAATCAAGGCAGGAGAATTCAGTCTGTTCCGATATTTTACTCATAGGGGAAGAACAGATCAGTTTTTTGCCTTTCACAAAGTGAACACAAGCTGTCTCAGCCAAAATTCAAATTTTAATTACCAATTTCATTTTAATCCTGTTAACCATTAAGTTACCCAGATTCTACAATAAAGTGTTGCAATATCAGAATTAACTGCAGATAGATTCCACTCAGATTGTGAAATTCTTAGATAATAACAAATCATACATCCTAAGTATGTCCAAAAGACTTTACTATATACCAGAAGCCTACTTGATGAAGAGATGCAACTTCCCTCAATTAACAATTATATTTGACTTACAAACTGCAAACATTACATGGAGCAGACAAAAACATTTTCTCAATCAGTCAATTGTTTTTGTCCCCCCACCTTTTTTTTAAATAATTTGATTTTTTTTTTAATCTTCAGGATCTGATAACTCAAATTTTGATGACATTTAAATAGATTTTTAATAATTTTTAAATATAATTATAATTATTAAATACTCATGTCTGTACCTGACTTTGAAATATATTTTGCAAAGTAGTTTGAGCTGAATGTAAGTTTTGAAAATTGGACCAAGGGAAACAGAGTTAATCAATCCAAAGATGGTGAAATCAATATTATACTCACAAGTATAGGTTCATACACAGATCAGTATTTATTTCATATTGGTTGCTGAAAAGTTCTGGGCACAAATCTGTTTATTTTATAAGAAGTACTGAAATATTATTGGCATAGATTTCTGTTTATTTTATAAGATGTGCTAAAAGTTTCTTGGTACAAATGTCTATTTTGTAAGAAGGGACTCTTTTCAGCATACCTTGATATATATAATTTCATATATTTCTAAAGTAGATTTATAAATATTGATGGCTAATCTGTAATTTATATCAATGTTCTGAAGACGTATATTTTCAAAATTTGTTTTATTATATCAAAATCTCTGATTCAAATTCAGTCATTTGAATACTAGTTTTTAATGCATTCAAATAAATTTCTAGAATTTAGTTGTATTCCAGGAATAATGAAGGATAGTCATTTAAAGAAAATTTTACATTAGAATTAAGTGAAGATGCAAGAGAAACAATGGGACCCAAACAAGTAAATGCTTGCCTTCTGAGTGTCATTTCTCTTAGCCTGTTTACATGTTCCTCTGACTGATTTATAAAAAGTTATATGTATATTTGAGTTATCTTTTAAAGTGAATACTCTTGGGACCCAGAAACAAGTGTAATTTATTTTCATCACCAAAATTCATTTTCAGGTCAGTTATTTAATGTATTATCCTCATCTACATACAGTTAGAAGACATAAGATAATTTCTTTTATGAAATACTTCTAAAGTCAGTCATTGTTAAAGTCAGACTTCATACAATATCTTTTGAGTATAAACAAGATGCTGTTTAGAATACAAATATCCAGTGCCTACTTAAATTACAATTTACAGTTTTCACCTGAGAGTGAAAGTAAAAGTTCTGAAGACATACAAACTCAGGACTAGAATTGAACTTAACTTAATATGTGGGTTTAATATGAGGCTCTTTTTAGTGGGAGATTCTCGTGTCATAATTCTGTAACAGAAATAAAAGTCATAGTGTTATGTCAGGTAACAGAATTATGTGAAATAATACAAAACAATGTAATAGTATAAAAGTAGGTATATTTGACAGGAAAGAGAAGTATTTACAAGAGGTGAGGATTAGTAGAATACAGAACAAGGTAATTAGTATACAGTATTGTCGTAGAGACATGATAGATTGACTAGTAGAACACTTCCGGTGCAATACTGGAAATACCTGACTGACTCGCTCACTCGATTTCCTTACTCGTCTTCCTTCCTCGAGGTATAATCACTACTATTTTATATAGTGATTCGAATAGTCCATTTCTGTGGAAAGGTGTAGAGTGCCCCAACATAGAGTATGCTTATGAATGTGTAGAAAAAGATAACTTTTCATGAGGAAATGAATCATAGAAAAAAAATTACTATTTTCATTAATTTATAGAATTAAATTAATTTCATTCATTTTGCAATAAAATAAAGCTCATTTAATAGATATATAATCATAATAAAATATGTAATATTTTAATAAATTTATTGACAATAAAATTACATAACTTTTGGTTAATTGTCATAAATAGACTAAAATGACTTTTGCAGTACCATGAATAACTAAGGTGGGAATTTGTCTATTTCAATGTACAGTATAAGTACAGGGTGTTGCAGCAAAATCCTACACTTGACATAAAGAAAGCGAAATATGCAATAAAAACAAAAGTTGTATACGCAGACCTAACAGTTTATTTAGCGACAGTTAAAGTTACAAACTACATTATTTTTCAATGTAACCACCACTGCTGGTAACAACCATCTCAAGGCAGGCACGAAATAAGTCACACGCTTTGGTGACCATCTCCTTGTCTATAGTGGCGAATACCTCCACAATGGCAGCTTTCAGAGAGTCGACCGTGTTGTGGGCATGCTTGTTGGGCTTGGCCTCGATCACGCCCCCAGAAGAAATAGTCAAAGCAGTTATAGTCAGGTGAGGAGGGCAGCCACAAGTCCGCCAACCAGTGGTGAGGAACATTGTTGAGCAGCCACGCCTTGGTTATCTTAGCCTTGTGTGCAAGAGCAGAGTCCTGCTGAAAGATGTAGGGGCATTCGGCAGCAATCTCCTCCATCCAGGACTTCACCACGCTCCTCAGCACCTCCTGGTAGATCTCAGCAGTCCTTCTAAAGTTTTCATTTTTCTCATAAAAGCTTTAAAAAACTTTAATCATGGTCTCATTTATTCTAAAATTTCTTTCAAATTTTGATCTATTATGATACAAAATCCTAAAACATTTTAAAATTACATTACCTGATATTTTATTTTGCAATGATCAAAATCTAGAAAATTCATTATAATTTTGTCAAGAATGATTGCAAATAATGAGAAAATTAGTTTTGTTAATGGTAAGAATATAACATTCTTGCAAAGTATCTGGCAATTATGAAAAGAAGTCAAAGGATATTATTTACTGGCCATTTCAGTGTAAATGGATTTTGATTTATTCACAAGTAACAAGTTTAAACAAATAGAAGCTAGTGATTGGTCACTTAGTATATTGCTGTAGTACATAATAATCTACTATTACTTAGTGTTCCAATTCTGGTAATGTTCATGTTTTAAGATTCTATTCTAAGAATCATTATTTTGGTGAAATTGGTATTACAGATTTTTTATTAATTTCAGTTCAGTCTCAGCTGTGAGTTCTTCATATATATAAACCAAGTAAATAAATGAATAGAAAGCAAGATTTTGACATTAATTTCAGAAATTATTTCAACTGTTATAATCAAATGGTAGTAAACTATGGTCGGGCAAACATAGTTCACTGTAAAATTTCTTTGGTAATGGAAAAAAAAAGATCATAGCTTCAGTTTGTGGATAAGAAAAAAATTAATAGTAGAAATAGATAATATTTTAACTAATTTAATATATCTTGATAAAATTCCCGACCTTGTTGGCCTCAGTCAGTTCATACTACAGTTTTGTTATTTTTTTTTCTTTTTACAAATGTTCATTTCATGCAAAGCTTAAGAGCCACTCTAGGTAGAGTATTATTTTGTGGTGTCATATGAGCATAAGAAATGGTGAAAAATGCAGTTGATGAGGTTATATAAGAAAGATAACAGTTAACCAAAGATTTGAAGTGGTCAAAATTGCAGTGATTGTAAAAACATCCTGGCAGGAGACTATTCCACAAAGCAGAAGTTCTTGGGAAGAAGCTGCTCAAGTTGAACTTCTTATTAATGGAATATGAAAGAAATGAAAATGATTCATCTGTATGTATTAACGTGACAGGTTCCAGCTTCAAAGGTCAGAGCTAGTAGAACCAAAAAATGTATCTTATGGAAATGACAATAGAGTAGTGAGAGGCTTGCAACATTTCAGCTGGGAAAAGATGGGGGGGGGGGGGGATTTGGGAGTGGAAAATAATCACCCACAAAGCTGCATAGACACTTTTGAACCTTTTCAGGACAATCAAATGAGGACTGGGCAGCTCTGGACATTTTTGCTCAGATCTAGATTTTATAAAAAGGAGTATAACAGATACTTCTTAAAGCAGTATAATGAACCAACCATCTTAAACAATAGATTTTATATATGAGGTCTGGGGTGAGCTTCCTTTCTAGGGTTGTGTAAGGTTTCAAATTGAAATCAAAATTTGAACTCTGCTCTCCAATTTATTTTTGCTCAGACCTAGATTTTGTAATATAACAGATACTTCCTGAAGCGGTATAATGAACCAACCATCTTTAGCAATAGATTATATATATATATATATATGAGGTCTGGGGATGAGCTCCCTTTCCAGGGTTGTGTAGGGTTTTGAATTCAGACCAAAATTTGAACTCTGCTCTCCAATTTATTTTTATAAACTGATAACCATTACACAATCTGTACATTCTTTTGAGAAAATTAATATTTTTTTATGAAATATCATGAAGCCTTGCCAACATTTAGTTTATTAAAATAGTAATTTGAAGGGATTTTTTTCTTATTAGTTGGATATCTGACAACAAAATGGGATGGAAAACTCAGCAGCACTGGAATCAAACACTGAATCCAGCCAACACATGATATTGACAAGCTCTACCTCTTCCCAGAGAATGTGACTGTTTTATGGAGCCTAAAACTTTAGCAGTTAGCTAGCAAAGGAATCATTTGCATAGTTAACACTGCTCAGCTCACAATCCTGATTATCTCATGGGGAAACTGGTAAACACTTTCTTCATAACCAGACATTCCAGTTTTTGCACTGGCTCTGTTTCTGGCAAGGTAGCCATGTGCTGTCTTTCTGCAGAGACAACACATGAAATGCTCTCTCTTTGACTAATGGGGCAGGTACCATTATCAGTAACAATTGATTGCGCTGTCTGCATTTAGTTTTTGCTACATACTTATTTAACCACCATAATTAAATATTGCTTTTTATTAATGTATATTGAATATATTAAGATATCACCTATTTTAAATGTAAATATTACTTATTTTCTCTGTGATCATTTCAAATCCTAACAGAGGGTATGTTATGTTTTCAACAAGATAAAATAAAATATAAAATATTTACTTCTGAATATTTTTCAGTATTTATTCTTGGCTTTATACAAACTTTTAAACAATTGCCACTCATTCCTAATCTTTGTGTATATTGATTGGTCACTGTCAAGGTTAACAATGATGTAATAGTTTCACGTTTCTACTGCTTGAACAGGTACTTATGGGAAATTGCTTTTTCCCCAAGTGTTTATTTATACACTTTTTCTCTCTCAACCATCAAACGAGTGATGAGACATTTTATCTGGAAATTGAAGGTAGAAATGCATTCATATAATGGTTCCTTGACTACATGGATTTACTCTTACTACTACTTTGGCATCAAATTTCCACGCTTTTACTGTCAAAATAGTTAAATGTTACTTCTCTTCTACTCTAACAGTTTCTTTTCTCGCACTTCTCATTTGTGGAACTTTTTTCCATTTGCTTGCTTCCTTGATAGCTACAATCTGCAAAGGTTTAAATGCAATGTCAATTGCCATCTTCAATCTACCTAATTCCCATCTGTCTCTAATTTCTTCAATATCCCCTGTACATCGTTTTTTTTTCTCTTCCTGTAATCCCCTGTGCACCAGTGGCATTTCTGCCTTGCTTGGGGTGAAATGATTATAAAAAATATATCTTTCTCAATTGTATGAGTGTGAAGTGAATGCCAATAGCCTCAGCTGGAATTTAAACTCTGTCAGTTCTGTTTTCTTATATTGATAACCATTACACTACCCTCCAATTATTTTGAAAGAGAACTAGAGTAACAATTTTGAGGGGACCTTGCATGCCAAGACACACTCAGAACTATAGATATATAAGAAAGCAGTAAGTTTTTTATCATATTCTTCTATGTGTCATACCCCTTCAGGACATTAGTGATCATGACTCTCCACAATTTCCTGTCTTTTGTAGCTCTTAATAAATTTTGTCTTTTTGGTATCTATCCTAAATATTGTTCTACCATCAATTTACACAAGCTTGTCAGGTTGGTTATATGCTATTTTCCTCTGTCCCTTCTGCCTTCAATCTGTTTTGAGAGTGTCTTATTTTCCAAGCCCTTTTTCCCATTATGTACTATGGAAATTTCAATTCTTATGTTGTTTTAAATCATATTAATAATTTCCAATATGAAAAAGCATAAACTTTTAAAATATTTATTTCATTATTATAAAAGTACTTATTTTATTAGAATATATTCAATAATTTTTTTCTATGATTTTTTTCCTACCCTAACTAAGCATCACTTTTCTTCTTACAGTTACTCTATAATCATATCAAGCAAGTGAAAAATAGTTTGTAAATATTAGTCAGTGAAATGAGTAAAAAAATATAAGACAAAGAAAAAATTTTTTCATACAATAAAAAAAAATTTAATTTTAGGACTTGAAAATACATTTTGAAGATTACTAAGAACGTTTATATCCCCTCATCTACAATATAAAAACAAAACATGTTATTATTATTATCAGACAGGAATGAAACCATCAAATTTTATTTGTATTTTTGCATCTTCTTAATATTATTTAGCATAAATTTGTGGGAGCAACATTAAGCATCTATTTAATGTTTTTTTTAAATATTCACAATATGAGGTAAGGCAAAAATTATATACCAGTTTATTTATATTTATCTTACAATGTGACACCAGAACTGTTATCTATCTGAACAAAGAAAAAGCAAATATATCTTATCAACTTGCTTATTTCTTGCATGGTTTGCATGTTGTTACAGTTTTTTTTTTTTTTAGCTATCTAGACCAAATACTTTGTCTTTTAAAATTATTTAACAGAAACCAGTGGATTTTCCCAAGCTACATAGATAGCTCTGTTGTTGTTGTTGGCTTGTAAAATTCAGGTTCAAAATTTTAATGCATATATTTTGGTCCTTACATTTTTCCCTATAGTGAGTTAGTACAATTTATAGCTACTGTAGTTTGTGTGCTTACTTATTTAATCTGTAGTCACTTTTTTCTAGTTAACTTATTTCATGATCTTTCTTTCTGATCTTTGTTTATAAATTAAATGTTCATTAAATTGTTGGAAATACATTTAAAAGCTTATGAGACATTGAAATAACTTTTGCTTTTGAGTATAATTCATTGATGCAAAGACTAAAGATTGAAAAATAAAATATGAGTGTACAAAATGCTTTGCCATCCTGCCTTAACCTTAGAAGAAATTTATTTCAATTCTATATTTAAACAATGAGATTATATAAGAATTTTAAATGAAACATGAGAAATTTTATAAAAGATCTCAAGCATCATGACAGATTTGAAAAAAGAAAAATCCTGTCTCTGATGTTGTAAAATCTTCAAATTTATGAGGCCAATTAATTTTCAAATGTCTAATTGTCTCAAGACATTTTTGTAACACTTAGCCTGCTAGAAGAGTTATCTACTCTTAGATAAATTTAAGTTTTATAAAAAAAGAAAAGAACAAATGTGTAAGACTGGTTAAATACCACTATGAATGTTTTCTTTAATTGTGCATCAACTTAGTGTATTCAAAGGGCGCATATTTAATCATGACTTTATCTTGATAAAAAGAAAAGTAATATTTTAAATTATTTATGATTATCAATGGTCATTTTCATTATTTAATGAAATAGCCTTGCCAGATCAAGACTTACATATGGATGTCACATATGGTGCCAAACCCATTCAGAAATATTCAAACTGTCAGCTATATACAATCGCTTTCTAAGATCAATGGTTAAAAATGGTTTGAGCAAGTACAGCCTGAGGGCATTGACAAAGACTAGCCCTCTTCAAACCATGAGGACTGGCACTACTAGATCACATCACTTGAAGACTTTTAACAGAGCAACAACTAAAATTGATAGCATATGTAACTAGAAAACAAAATTATATAATTTAGATATTCCACACTACTTCAAATATTTTCCTGAAAATTTAAGACAAAGATTTTATGAATTTCAACCAACAGCAATACTGTCTAATTGGTCAGTGAAACCCAAATGTTTCCTTGTAGGGAAACAGCTACTATTACCATTGGCATTGCTGTTATATACAGCAATTCTGATAAATTCTTCTAATTCTTGCTAAAAACAAATATGGCTGACAGTATAATCAAAACTTATAGGCAATTACAATTATTAAGATTCAACATTATTTCAGAGAAGCCAGTTAATTTAACCCAAAGTATTCAGTTGATGAAATTAAAATTCAGTAAATGGTCTTTCTAATTATAACAAATAAATTGTCGTTTACATAAGTATATTGATCATGTTGTAAAACCAGACCTGTCAGCAGGCAGGTGATGCTGCTCCCAACCTAATGTCATTTGCACACCTCACCACTATGCAAATGATATGAACTAATTTTAACAAGTAAATTTCTTTTATTTGCGGCTAACTCCTGACTCCAACATAAAAGCTAGATCTTCTACTCAAAATCCTCTGACATTGAGTTTGTGTAAAACTCTAACTTGCTGTACTCAAAGCTATACCGCCAGACAACTGTGAGACATATCAAAGCATCAGGTGTACTAGCAGGCTAATTGTTAATACAAAATTCAAATAATCAGGACATGTTTATCTCACTTTTAGAGGTAAAGATTCAAGGTAATAGATAAAAAGTCATATTTTTCAAGCAGGTGCCATGGCATATTGTTGATAAAGGTGATTACTATAATAAAGCATTTATCTTTTGCTGAAATTAATTGTATTTTAAATTTATTTTTATAATTTTCAAAATTCATTCAAAAAGTAATTTTTACAAATAAAAGGGAATAAAACAAACTCTTTCTCCATTCTTTATGCTGAGCTAAAGATTTCATTTTTGCATTATTTATAAAAATGATGTCAATACCTTCATTTTTTTTTAAATTCACAAAAAATCTATTTAACAAATGGAAAACAGTTCCCGGGTCATGTTGAAAACCTTTGTTTCCATTACAGACTTTTTTCAAAGAACTCATTTTACAATGCTGACACCAATACTTAATACATTTCAAAATATTTGTACAAATATATTTTTAAAAATATATGTTTATGGTTAAGGCTTGTTCTTTTGAGAATTGTAAATTTCCTGTCTGAACTTTTAGATTGAGCAGCTATGATTATTTGCATTCAAACTGATGTCCTCATCATTGTTGTTATTACAAGAACATTTCACCTTTCTTCAGGTATTTGTTGATCTGGAGAACCTTCAAGGAATCTCAAACTGAACTGTTTATTCAGTCTGTAGAGATATATTCCCATTCTGCTGCCCAAATCTAGGAATATCTCTTAAATGCTAATCTTGTTTCCACTAAATTTGAGTATATCTATACTACCCAATGAGGGATTAAACTGTCACCAAATTCACTAACTAGTGATTTAACCTGCTACTGTCTTGTGAAGTTGGAACTTTGAAACTTAAGTCTAATGCTCTTCTTGCCTCCACTGTTGCTGTTTCAGCCTTGACGCTTTTCTTTTGTATTGCCTTTCTCTTGCTACTGCAGGGGTTTGTTTTCTTTTTGCTGTTATTGTTGTTTTGCTTTTATATGGTATTTATAGTTATACTAGGTCTACTACTATAGATTTAAATACCATATGGGAGCCATTAATTAGTAAAGAATGGACATCATACACAAAAAATACCATTACCATAATATACTAATAAATGGTATAGGGAAAATAAGACTTTAATGACAAATGGAATGCATTACAGAAAAAATAATTGGCAAAAAAGAGAGAGCTAAACTTTGCAAGGCTGCAACAGCAGTGGTGGAGGTATGCAAATATTAAGGTTAAAGCCTGAAGGTCTAGCTTCTGAAATGTTCTATAGGACAATTGCATAAAAGATTAAAGTGTTGAGTTATAAGTATAAGTTCAATCCCTGGGCTAGGTAGTACACAGAATCAGTGGAAAGAAGACAAACAATAACTGATTAAGTAGATGAAATTTCTTGAAGGTTACTCAGATCAACTGACATCTGAAGAAGGCCAGAGAAAACAACAGCTGAAATGTTGCAATTGTAACAGTAAAAATGAGAACATTTGTTTGACTATAAATAATTGTATAATTTCTGTAGTTTACTATTGAGTAACAATGATAATTCACCTCTCATAAAGAAACTCAGAGATATTTCTTCAGCATTTCTGTTTTACATTGAGCTATAAATAATTTGGCTTTTTCAAGTATATAATTTGACAATTAGATTTGGAGGCAAAGAATATTTTACCTATGATAGCCTTGCCTATCAACTTTTGTTACAAAAGGCATTTTATAGCTTTATTAATCAATCACCTAAGTTTTTGAGTTTTCTTTATAGTTACTTGAAAAAATGACTTTTTAAAACATAAATAGAAATATTTTCTCAATGAGGAAACAAATGTGAAAAATTATGACTGTTGTTTGTGAAAATACCAAACATTAAAATATCTAAACCCTTAAAAGGCAAACCAAATTTATTTGAATCCACTTAATATCCTTAATTAGGTCTTTTCAATTAATTATCAGTATTACCAGCAGAAGTGTATATCTAAACTTATTTATAAATGGAATTTTGTCTGTGTCTGTGTGTGTGTCCATTACCTATAGACTCCGAAACGGCTGGATCGATTTTCTTGAAAATTTACACAGTGAAAATTTACACGAGTGTTCTTACCTAGGTTTTGTGTTGAGGTACCCCCGATAAATATTGAAAATCGAAAAAATTGGGTTATAGAAGGAGTGGTCCAATTTTAATCAAATTTGATACACTCATAGACAAAGACATAAGAAACGATATTCAGAAGTTTCAAGGTTGCAGTTCTTACAATAGTGCAGAAAATCAATAATATATATATATATATATATATATATAAGGCAAGATGTTTGTGTGTGTGTCTGTCTATCTGTCTGTATGTCCTTTATACAAATCCACAATTTTTATCCGATTCTCACCAAACTGCACACAAATATTCTTTAGGCTGAGTCTGAGCTCCAGGACTATGGATTAGTTTTAAAGCTTTCATTACACCCGAGCAACGCCGGGCTATACTGCTAGTCTGTAATCTCTCTTTTCAAACATTTTAGCTCAGCTCATATCAAATTCTGAAGCATTTTACAGCAGTGGTTTGCAATTGCTTATTGCTGAAGAGGTGAATCAAAGATTGCCTTTACTGAACTAAGTTATGGTTAAAAAGTTTTAGTTCTACTATAGTCTTTAAGCACTAGACCTGAACTAGTGAAAATAGTTCCCCAACGTTCACACTTATTGAGCTAGATTGGAATGATTGGTGGGCAAGAAATTTACTTAACCATTTCAATATAAACATTATCATACCAGCAACATGCTAACATGCTTTGTTCATTGGTGAAAACAGATAAGGACATGTACAACTTTTTGAAAGAAAACCACCAATCATAAATATAACGTTTATTCAGGCAGAGAAACAGATAAACATGAACAGATATGGAATAGAGAAGTGAATTAAGGTCATACTTGATAGTTGATATGTCCATGCCTCACATCAATGATTTTGTTGCTGCTGTATCAGGCATGAAAAAATGTGCTGTAATCTTGGTGAAATGGGTAAGTAACCTTTTGCACTTGCCAAACTGTCACATGGAACATTGCTTACCCTTTCAGCATATACATAAATTATTGCAGAAAATTGTATCCAATTTAGTCAACCATGTGGAGAAATAGATTATTTAAAATATAAGTATTCAGCATACTGTGGTTCAATTTGGGATTAAATTATTGTGAAATCAATTGTAACATACAGTTTAAAGCATGAATGAAATATAAAGTTAAATTAAAGCTACTGAATAGATGTATTAATTTGCTTGAACTGCAAAATAAGGCATGATTAAGCAACAGAATATTTAACTAAATACCATTGTTTTTACAAGCATCAGTCATAATTTTCATATTTTGTAATTCTTCATTGATAAAGTAAAACTTCCCAAAATAAAAACAATGGAATTGAAATGAAAGCAGTGATGACATTTATCCTAAATCCATCATAAAAATTCAGATGTCAAATTAGTAAATACCAAACACTTAAAATATCTTGATGTAGGGATCAGTTATCACAAAGGATAGGCTGTGCTTGGGGTGGTTTTGTCCAACACTACAAATTGTTACAAGGCTAAAATGATAACTAATAATAACCTCTTCTGACAGGGACTTACATATAGATGTCATGCACGAATGCCAAAATAATAAATATTTAAACTGTCAGCTGTATATAACCACCTTTTAGTCTTATGAGTATTGGAAACCCATCACTTCCTCTCCCTCACCTTTACTAAGAAAAAAAAACTAGATCTTTTCAGAAAAGGTGTTACTATAATCCATAACTTGGAAGCAATGCCCCTGCATATAACACAAAAACAAATGGAGTATGCAACAAGGATGTGTCTTCTCACCAGATTTCTTCAAACTCTATATCAGTGCTATCATAAGAAAACTGGAGACTCTAACAGGATTTATATATTATATTATATTTACAATATAAGATACTCAGATGACATCGCTGATGGCTGACTTGTTAAGAAAGCTACGGAACCTCCTGGACAGGGTGGTAAGAAGAAAGCTAGAAAAAATGACTGACCAGCAACTTGATCCCGAACTTATACTGAGAGCTAACTGCCCGGAAAAGGATAAAAAATGAATTAAGCATCTATACAAAAATGAGAGTGCTCCATGAGAAAACGATGTGTGTTAAATTTTTACAGCGAACCTGTCTTAATTGAACTGGAGACCCTACTAGAATTTATTACCGGTGGACATAATCTTAATAATATAAGATACACAGATGACATCGCTGACGGCTAACTTGTTAAGAAAGCTACGGAACCTCCTGGACAGGGTGGTAAGAAGAAAGCTAGAAAAAATGACTAACCAGCAACTGTACAAAGACAGAAAGTCTGGTCATCAGCAAGAGGAAAAATCCCAAGATGCAAGTTTCAAATTGCAGATATCAACATCAATCGGGCAAAGAAGTTTAAATGTCTGGGTACTGTTTTAATAGAAGATGGGAAATGCAGCACTGAGATGCAAACATGCATTGGATTAACAAAAGAAGCCTTCCAGAATCTAATCAAGGTGATGAGAAATGCTAAACATTTGTTAGAAACAAAGGATTGTTTTTTAATCGTATCACCCCGAGCAAGGCGGTAATGCCACTGATGTGCAGGGGGCTACATAAGAGTAAAAAGATTAAGTAGAAGAGAGTGAAGAGGAAGACAAACCAGTTTGGAAAGGGGCAAGAGAAGGATGGGAATACAGGTGTGATGACAGTTGCAAAGGTGGAGAGAAAGGAAAGGATATACGGGGTGGTGAAAGAACTAGAGTCAAGTGGTTAATAGATGAGTCGTGACATTGTATTTAAATTCCTGGAGGTTGTAGCCATCAGGAAAACAAGAATATGAAAGCGAGTTCCACAGGCGGGAAGTGCAAGAGAAGAAGCTGCAGGAGTAGAACTGTCGTCTGCATTTAGTTAATCTGTGAATGGGTGGGACCCAATTGCCAATCTGATTACTATATGATAATCATCCCTTTATATAAATTCTTGCTCCCATCATGGATGAGGAGAAAACTGGAGACTACAGAAATGTTGTTCTACAGAAGGATACTGAGAATTCCATGGACAGAGCGAGTAAGCAACAAGTCAGAAAAATGTTAACAGAAAGAACATTTATACTCAGAATCAGAAAAAACAGCTGAAAGTTCCTTGGACATAATGAGGAAGAAAGTCTTGGGTAACTTAATCTTTATAGAGCATATTGAAAGCAAGAGAGATAGAAGAAGGCTGAGCTATTTACCTGATGAGCTTGTGTAAATGCATGAACAGGGTGCAGGAGCCTTAGCAAAGAGAGAAAAATTTCTAAGGGCCACAAGGTATAGGAAGTTATGGAGAACCATTATCACCTATGTCCTGAAGGGAGATGGCACATAATTAATAGAGTTCTCCTACTATAAGCAATAAAAGCTATATGCATTGTGCTGTTTAACACCACAAAAAAAAATCTTTCTCCTTGTGAAAAGACATCTAATTAGTTTTTCAATAAGAGGCAGAGACAAGCCAACTTTTGAATCAGTCACTCAGTTAAGTGCCATACGTGATACACGCTTGGGCGATCATGCCTAGAAAGAGACATGACTGACTGGGCAGAAGATTATCCCGCAGTAGGTTGCCATTGCTTTCTGCAGTAGACTGGTTGCCAACCAAGGCTATAGAACCTAATCTGTCCTGTTATTTAACCCATAACTGGAAGGAATAGATGGATTAATACCTTTCCCAAGGGTATTTGCGCGTAAGTGAATGCAATGAATTCGGCTGGAATTTGAACTTTTGAATATTGATCCCAAAAAAGCTGTGGAAAATGAGATAGTAATGCAACTGACTTAGCCCATTACTGAACAACAGTCGTCACCAAACATCTTTTTTAGTCATATACCCATTCATAAAAGATATTGTGACAATGTCATATTATTGGATACACGTAGCATCTTATATGGATGCCTATTTGAATGTAAGATCATTTTGATCTCCTTTTCAGCAAAAGATCCTACAGCTACATTCATATCTAATTGTATAATTATAAACTGTATTTTTACTCTAAGAGTATGAAGAACTCATTTTGCAAATTAAATCAATATCAATTTTAAATTAGAAAAAAAAAACAATTGATATTAATTTCATAATAGGAATCTGTAATCCATATCTTGAATACTGATTGATTATTCTAGATCTGAATGAGCCAATTAATTTGAATCACTGAATTTTTGGAGACCAAATTCAGCCATTTTTGTTTGTTGATATTAGATGTGTGCAAAAATTCCTAATATTCGTTTTTTAAGAAGTAAAAACTCAGTCTGCAATTATAAACTTTTTTTTTTTGCTGTAAACCTTAAGATGTTTTTTATTCAAATTGGACTTAAGAGATTATTATGTTCTTTTATACATCTGCCACAATGTGTTGTTTTGAGACAAGGGTAATAACTCAAGTGAATGAAATAAAAATTTATGGTGGATATAGTCATTAGTATAGGTTAAGTACAACTACTTGAATTCCTTGCATTCACTTACTCACAAATACCCATTAATTAAGTATTAATCCATCTCTTCCTTCCAGTTATGGGTTAAATAACAGGACAGATTTGGTCCTATAGCCTTACCGCAGAAAGCAATTGCAACCTACTGCAGTATAATCTTCTACCCAGTCAGTCATGTCTTTTTTGAGACATAATCCCCCAAAGCGTGTATCACGTATGGCACTTAACTGACTGACAACTACTTTAGGTCACACTGTAATGCTGACGTGTGTAAGGAGGTTAACATTTATCACTCTGCATCATTTATAAATATTACTTCCCCTTTTACGGTATATGGAATCCTCTCTAAATATATATTAGTTCTATATATTTGAAATTGCAATATCCTGGCTCTGTTTCAGTCAAGATTGTTTTAGGTGTTGTCATAGAAGGATATAACTGCACAACTCAGTAACTCAAATTCAGTTTGCATTAGCAGGACTAATATTTTACTTGTTAAAAAAGTCACTTACAGAGTACTAAAGGTTAAATAACTCACTGAACAAAGATTAAACCCATTCCTTTTTAGTGAAGTTATTTATCATAGAAAAAAAGAAAAAGTAACAGGGTAATGTTAAAAGTTAAAGAATTACATACTTTGATCCATTTTTCTTGTGTATTTGCCAATGCTCAGTATTCAAACCCAAATATAAGTCAGGATCTTGAAAATTGATTTTCAAAGTCGTCTCTGGGAAAATTAGCAGAACACAAGCTGAATGGATATTAACATTATACTTTTCTAAACAAAAGCTTTTCACTTAAAAAGTTCTAGAGATAGATCTGTGGTATGACCCGGATATAAGAGAGATTTTCCCAAATTAGAGCCTGTGGTAATGTATATAAAATAGACCAAATCCGGATATAAGAGAGATTTCCTCTGGTCCCAAATTAGAGCCTGTGGTAATATCTATAAAATAGTCCAAACCCGATATAAGAGCGATTTCATCTGGTCCCAAGTTAGAGCCTGTGGTAATATCTATAAAATAGACCAAACCCGGATATAAGATAACTTTTCTCCGTTCCCGGCAACTCTCTTATATCAGGGTTACACTGTAACAAATTAGTTTGTATCTTAGCCATATTACCAGCCATCTTGCTTTTTCTTCTAATCCTTGTAAGCCTTACAGGTTTTATTATCCTAAGCTTTACATTATAATCCTGTTAGGAATTACAGATTTTGTTCGCTTAAGCTTTATTTTTTTATAAAGCATCAGAGATCATGTTCTCCATCTTTAATTGTGTTCTCATAAGCTTTATCTTTAATACTTTTATGTATTACAGAGTATGTTCTAAACTTTATCTTTTTATCAATTATAGATAAGTTCTGTCTTGGATTACAGATTGTGTTCTCTTAAACATTATCTTTTTTTTTTTCACTCAGACAAGAGAAGTTTAAACAGTCTTATTCATAAAGTATTTATAAAATTCCTACGATTATTTTACAATTTACAAGATTTTTTTAAAATGTTCTTCAGACAAACATTTAGGCATATTTTTATGATAGGTGTTTGTGAATAAGTATAAATGATGATTTAAATGCTGATTTTCAAGTCTAGCAAAACCCTTCATCAGCCATGTGACAGATACTTTGATGAATTTTTAAATACTCCTGGTACATTTGACCCACAAACAATATTGGCAGGTTCATATGTGTCTTGGCAAAATGCTAATTCCAAGCAACTTCAAGCCATATGTTCACTAAGATGTACTCTTATCCTCCCACTCATTGATAATTCATTAATCTAAGACACAAGACATGGAATTTAAACAAATAAATATTAACATATATTTATGCGACATATTACAAAAAGGAAATTAAATGTGAAGCATCCAAAACAACCTTCAATGTCTGTAGCTGAGGTACAGGATTATAAAGTAAATGCTGACAGAAATAAGAATAATACATCTTTTCACTATGCAAGTCATCAAGGAAAGAGAGATTCTTTCAAATTTTGCTCAACCTGTAATTATCATCAAGGGGTGGTAATCCAACACAGACTAAGCTAATATGATATTCACATATGATTATAGTAATATATAATAAGTATGTAAATTGTGTTGTCACATTACTTTCCAAATATAACTTTAACTGAATCATGTCATATTTTACAGAATGAATGGTTAACATACAGTTCAGACAAACTAAAATACGTAATCGATTAACATAGTGATGTAACCCTGTTTAAGAGGTCACAAATAAAAACAGGAACACAGGATTAGTGTAAACAATTATATTAACAAAATAAAGGGTAAAGGTACAATATGCCAGCTTGTTTGTCTAGCTGACGAGCAAGTGGGGTTGGATATCAAAGTTTCTGTTCGGTAAGTCACTCTACGGGTGTCTGACTTATACCAGACTGGTGCTCTCCCGGTGAATACTAGTCATATGGTATTCATGCAGGTTGAGTTAGTCCATTACTATGATAATGGGTAGGTCCACCACAACACATAGTTAAGCAACATTCTTTAAGAGTTATATTAAATGAGAAGGATTTGAGATGATGTATTCATTAAGCAAGACGTATGAGAAAATATTTGATTTCAAAATATCATTAATAACTTTATAATTAAACAATTCACATTTTTAACTTATGACCAAAAATATCACATTACTTTTTGTTTGAATGAACTGGAACAAATAAATCAGTGTACAATTCTGTGTGACCTAAGCCAGCATATCAAATCTTAAATACTTAGAAAGTTTGTGTTTTTTGTCTGAACAAAGATATTACATTGATCACTCAGCATTTTTTTTTCTACCTTTTCAACATTTTTTTCTTCTTATTGTTTTAATCCCTTTTATTGATAAAGATAATGTTGCATTATGAAAAATAATGTCATGAATACATTAATTGTAATGTTCTTTTGGATATCATTGGTTACAGATATAAAGATATCTTTCACTTTAGCAGTTAATATCATTATCTTTGCCATTGTTATATACCTATCACTAATTTCATAAATACACTTAAACAAGAAAAAAAGATAATTTCATTTTTGTATTTTAGTAAATTAATAACAAACATAAATACAATGTTAATTTTATGTTATATTAAAATGTGAAATATTCATAAGTAACATTCTTTATACAGCCACTATTATATAACAATTATAATTTTAAACATTCAGTATTTTTTCACTTATTAACTATATTTTAACTTCAAATTACAAATAAATTATTATTATTATTATTCTACTCAATATATTATCCTTACTTGTTGTTCATAGTAATAAGTTTATTTGAGTTTATTAGTTTATCTTTCTTTTTACCAGTTATTTATAATTTTGACATTCTCTTGAATTCATTTGGAGGAATTAAAAATTTTAAGAAAAACTGTAAACGTGAAGCATTTATAACATCTTTTTAGTTTCAAGCATGACTAACTTCTATCCCATTCAAAAATAAATGTAAAATGCTTCAAAATGTAATTTCAGTTCTTATATGGGGTTTTTTCTCTCTTGTTGCTGTAACATTCAAATAAATGCCTGAAACAAAACTTTTAAAATAGGCACAAAGCATTTGGAAAAAGTACACATTGTTCTTGTTTCTAAGTCAGGTTTAAACTAATGTTTAAAAAGGTACACTGCAGATTTTTCACTAAGTATCTGTTAAGACAAAAACTAGTCACTACTGTCTATGAGAATTTTTGTTTTGAGATAACTGCTTTTAAAATTGTCATAAATATTAATATATAAATTATATATGAAAGTTAAAACTATATAAGAACATGTAATGGCTGACATGTTTATACTGGCTAATTTATGGAATATTTGCTGTAAAGACTAAGTTAATAGCTTCTATTAAACATTTAACAGATAGCAATAAAAACAATATTTTAACTTACATGATAATTCCATCCAATATAAACAGGAACTCCATATAATTTGAATGACAAAAAACTGTTTGGATGAGATTTAAAGTTATCACTATGATTAGCATTAATATATTAAAATTTTGTGATGTAATAGTTAACAAGCCAGTCTTGCAAATCAACAGTAATGAGCTTTCTCTTTACTAAGTCCCCATACTTGTAACCTTGTGCCAAAACTAAGTTAAGATTAGCCAATAATATATAATGTCAAGGGGGGGATAAACCAACAAATGTGAAAAAATTAACAGTTTTATATAGAGAGGATGAAAATAAAATCACAATGGATAGAATCATGATATTACTTTAAACTTAGTTTACTCTATAATTGCAAAAACCAGATTGTTTCATCCATTGAGAATCTTCATTTTATTTTTATCTCTCCTCTCATTAGTGCCTTAAGAAATATACAGTGTTTTCAGCATATTTTTGATTGGCTGATTTGCACATTTCAACTTATATAACTAATTTAAAGAATTCTTTTGAGAAGAAATTTGTACATTTTTAAAATGGAAGATTTCTTTTTCTTAATTACACAAACAAGATATGTAATGGAAGTTAACTCTTTTTTTACTGAGTTCCAATAATGCCCAGCCATTATTTATTGTAACTATATAAATGCATTTTCTATATCTACTACAGCTACCATAAATAACATCCCCTTGCCAACTGACAAGACCAGAAAATCTCAAATTGATTAATTTTCTTTCATCTTCAAGTCTTTGTTTCATATTATCTCTACATGAAGTCTACTCTGACTCGTTGAGATTGAAATAGCAGTCAGATTTGATTTAATCAAATGTTACCATCCATCTCTGACAATATTAATCAAAGGAAATATATACCAACATTTTTTAAAGAAAATTCATAATTATGCTACACTTAGGAAAGTATTCATTTGTTTAAATAACTAAACAACTTATGAAAGAGAATGCTTGTTTATAAGTAAAATTTAAACATCAGGTGATAAACTTCTGGTTGCAAAAACTTATGAGTTCAGTTAATATGACTCAATGGCTTGATGTTTCAAATACAGCACAAAATTTCCACTTCCTTTTTAGAATCAATTTGAGGCTAAATAAATATGCTTTTTTTAGTCTCCAAGTATTCCCTATATAACAAATCAATTAAAACCAACATTTATAAAGAGAACTCAATATAACACATGCAGAATATATTTTATAGTAATTTCAAAGAGCAAGTTGGATGCGAGTAATATATATCAGTGTTGAATTTTTAAACTTATTTAACAAAATCTATTTTATTTATATAATTTATTTTACAAGCACCAGTTATCTTTTCTGAGGAAACCATTTCAATTTTCTGAAGGAAATCAGCAGAAAATCTTATGACTAGAATAACAAACTATCCATTCCATACCTCAATTTCATTATGCCCAGTGATGTTTTTATTAAAATCTTACTGTCAAAATGTTTGCAGAGCATTTATCAATGATAGCAAAAAGCTGAATGCAATTATATTTTCATACAAATATCAGCTGTTAAAAAGACAATTTCTGATGTAGAATAAAGTGCTTTAAAGCATTAGTGGTAGTGATAAATTTAAATTTGACAGATTTTTATCCCTTTCTGGTGAAACTATAGGGGGATGGTTAATGTTTCATTAATTCAGCCTTGTGTCATTCATAACCAAACTCCCCACAGCTTACAAGTTATTCCAGAATTATCATCATCAGAATTATTAGAAGGTTTTCATCAGAAGGTTGGTTGTAGATTAGAATGTGTGAATTAGTGTAGAAGAATAAAATATACATTTTTCATGTTAAAATCGAACTTTATTAAAAGAAATGAATAACAAGACTAGGTAGTAGTTAAAGGTTCAGTGAGAAACAAGTAATGAGTTAAAGGTATCAAAAGTGTAGAAAATGTTTGTAATAGTAATTGGTTGGTAAGAGTTTATGAGTAGTATGTATTAGCTAGCGTTTGTTCAGTAGGAATGTCTTTGAATAGAGAAGAAGTAGTAAAATGAATCAGCACATGAGAAAGAAGAAGAACGAGGACAAATGTCAGGTCACTTGAAGCTCCTCCTGTTACATTTTAGCTTGTCATCTCTGTTGCTTCCATCCCTGACTGACTGGCTCTGATTTGATCAAAGTTTTTATAGTCATTCAGATTTTTGCACTTGATCACTAAGTCCCTTTAGTCTTGCAAGTCCCTTCCATTAGTCAGGAAATCAATTTAACACCTACTTGCGAAATCCAGTTTCACTTTTTCTTCAAGCACATGGTTAATCCTCTTTCTATTTGGGAAAAACCAGGTTTTCATTGTGAATTTTTGTAGAAGTGAAAAAGAAAATTGATTTCAATTCTTAATTTCATATCTCACACTGGATTTTATTGGGTGTAGACAACTATCAAATATTTTTATTATTTTATAACCATTTCACCCCAAAACAAAGCAACAATGCTACTAGAACATGGGGTAGTAAAGGGAGTGAAACAAAATGAAAAGACTTTAGTGAGAAGAAGTGAAGAAAAGTACAATAAAGGAACAGGATTCAGAAAGACAAAAGTTGGTGACTGACATTGCATTTAAATTTTTTAAATATTGTCGACATCAGGGAAGTAAGAAACTGGAAAAGAATTCCATAAGTGAGAAGTGTAAGAAAAGAAACTATTAGAATAGAAACAACAGTTTCATCTAGCTAGTAAAACAGTGAGACCTAGTTGCCAATCAAGTAGCAAACTTAAATTTGTGCAGTCGAGGTACTAAAGAGAAAAGCTCATCAGAACAATTACTATGAAAATATTTAAAGAAAAGATGGACAGAAGCCATGTTACATTGGTGAATTAGTGACTAAAGTCAAGATGCCATGTCAGAATCAATTACATTAC